>LR990231.1:6085517-6689568 GCA_905147385.1 Limenitis camilla
ACACCGGTGCCCACTGAATTTAGAAATTCATGTAATCAATGGCATATTTATTCTACATTATTTAACCGGTTTCAGCTTCGCTATGGGAAAATAGTTTTCTATATAACAATCAAGATGAGAAATTACATCGCCGAATTTAGGGGATGTAATGTTTTATTAAATGCAGAAATAGGTGTTTGTTTATTTTCGTTATTATAATTATTGTAGTTATCAAATCCATATGTGAAAAATTATTTTGTTTCCAAATAATTTTTTGCCATCTCCGTTAAATTCCATGAAGACCTTTTTTATTTGGTATCGAACTATCGATTATCGGTTAAATCAATAAATATCTATACTAATATTATAAAGAAGTAAGATTTGTATTTTTGTATGTAACGAATAAACATAAAAACTACTGGACCGATTTCAAAAATTCTTTTACCATTAGAAAGCTACATTATCCCTGAGTAACATAGGCTATATTTATTACAAGAAAAAATTAGAGATCCCCAGAAAATCTCACTAAAACCAACCCAAGGTGCAAAAAAAATAGCCATAAAATATCTTTCATCGCATGCGCTGCGAAAAGTATTGATGATAGAACCAAAAAATGTTCTAGAATATTATAGAACGTATCAATATCTACAAATAACTCCGCGAGACCATATGTCCAACTATTATAGTTATGTCACTATAACTACTTTTTTATATTTTAAAAGTTGATAAAAATGCCTATCAAAATCAGACCATGTTTTCCATACCTTTGTATTAATCCTTATCCAAATAAATTATTTCATATTCAAGACTGTTTCAATACCTGTAAATTACTTTTTGAATTATTAAAATCGGACCTTCCATTCAAAAGATATTACGAAATTAAAAATATCTATATAAACAAAAAATACACGCCGACGCGACGGGCCAGTGTAGTTCTATCTCGGATACTCGAAGTGCAGCGAGTGGTAGCGAGTAACGCCGAGGTAGAGGGGCACCGAAATGCGGGAGAGTCAAAATGTTTTAAACTAAATATTCCACCCGTGCGAAGCCGGGATGGGCCCCTAGTATGATATAAATGTATGAAATTTTACTAATATCCTTTGAGATGTTTTCGCAAAAATATATTAGAATATCTTGAGATAGTTCTCTAAGGATTTTATTTCAAATAATTAGTAGTAGATTGCAAATAATACCCTACAATTCCACAGAAACTGAACTTTATTTGGGATAAAGTAGTAACTTATGTCATCATTAAGATTAATCTATATATTTTTTATGGTACATAAGGTGCAAACGAGCGGATGGTCCACCTGATTGTAAGTGGCCACCATCGCCTATGGATATCGCCAAAACAAGAGATACTCTTGTTTTGGCGATGCGTTGCATCTTCGAAGATAGAGTGGGGAAGAGGGAGTGAAGAAAAGAAAATACTGCGGTTTCAGCGGACCCTGAGCAAGAGCCCATAGTCCACTAGATAGATAGATTAGGGGTAAGTCTGGCCCACATGCGGCTCGTCCGGAACGCGCCTATGACACTTGGCGGTCTGATTCGCATGCTGGTGGTCGCAAGCCAGTCGGGGAAGAGATCCACTACCACCAAGGGGGTACTGGGTTACTCGGCTCTTACGAGATGCTCTCCCAAAGCGGCAAAGGGGAATAGTATTCTAACCCGTCCCCTCACGGGTAAAATAAAGGTATGTGAGTGAAATATGTAAATCTATATATATAAAAGCGAAAAGTCACTGACTGACTGACTGACTGACTGATCATCACGAAATCTCAGGAACTATAAAACCTACAAACTTGAAATTTGGAATGTAGGTTCCTTCTAGGACGTAGGTGTCCACTAAGAAACGGATTTGAGAAAATCCTCCCCTAAGGGGGTAAAATGGGGTTTGGAAGGTTATATGAAAGTCCTATGTTTTTGAAGTTAGACTTATGAAAATCGGTATTTACATTAATAACTTACAATAATAAAAATCTGTATAATTTATTTTGCAAAATACCCCCTTAAGGGTGGTAAAATAGGGGATGAAAGTTTGTATGGGAAAGTTTAATTTATTGTCACTCTTAACTTGAAATTTGGAAAGTAGGTTCTCTCTAGAGGGTAGGTGTCAGCTAAGATTTTTTTTACGGGGGTGCCCCTCCTAAGGGGTGGAATGGGGGTTTGAAGGTTATATGAAAGTCCTATGCTTTTAAAGTTTGAGGTTAGAAAAGCGGGAATATGAAAATTGGCATTTAGATTATTACAGCAGCGGGAAAAATTATCTTTTTATAATCTCATAGAAAATCAGAACTTCTACGCGGACGAAGTCGCGGGCGTCCGCTAGTAGTATTATATAATAGGGATAAATAGTATCTTATTTTTTTATTTAGGGATAAAGTATCTGTATGATAAGTTTCATTTAAATTAGTCCACCTAAAGACAACATACAGACGAACAAAAATTATGAAAATGATTGTTTCGGCTTCTATTATTGTTATAGACATCCTCAGTTTTCTTAAATATCTTTCATATGTTACATACTTATTAATATCTATAAATTATAGAAGATCAGCAATAGTTAATTGCAAATTCCAGACGTATAAAGTGACGATTTTCAAGTAAATTATACGGAAAAATTGTGCTTTTATGTAATCTAGCTAAAAAGCTGAATTTTAATTTTAAAATATTTTCATCATAAAACTTAAAGAAAATATACACATTGATTAAATTTTGATAATTAAAATATCAGATGACTTACCTCCACCATTCTGTTGACACAGATAGGGAAAGCGCCAGATATTTCCCAAGCCGACTGAATAGCCAATGATTGATAAGAAGAACTGCAGTTTACCAGACCACGCCGCCCTGTCCTCTTCAGGAGCATCTCTTTGTAGAGAATTCCTTGAACCTTGAAGCACTATAGTTACCCCATGAGGTCTCTCAGAACCATCAGCACGGGTATTTAAAGGTGCTAGCTCATGTCCGTTTCTCGGACCAATTGGTTCTGCTTTGGCCGCCATTTTAATTTTTTGTATAACTCTATTTAATACTTCGACTATTTACTAAAGTTTTTTTTTATGAATCCTAAACTTAATAGTAAATTAAGCTTAACAAATTATTGTCAAAAGAAGCGCAAAAATCAAATAGCTATTTTCAATTTGACAAGGTTCTTTGAATGGTAGTCATTACCTATAAATATGTTCATAATATTTAATATTAGGTCTGATGTATCTCGTAGTCGTAGGTGAAGTACCGTATGGCGTCTTTCTTCACAAACTCGACGACTTTAAAGTATGTTGTCGTTCTTTGTAGCAGTTTTTGTCTTAGTTTAAGAGAATCCCGAAATACGTACGATGCCTCTCTGTGCATATGAGTTGGTTTTGTTTACTAAAATAACTAAGCGAACATAGCTTCCCACTAAACGTAATTTAGTGTGACTAGTTCGATATCGCGCCCATTTTGAATGATGACAAAGATAACGATGTCTTCTGGGGATCTGAAACAATAAAAAATCAAATATTTACAACTCAAGATTTTTTTAAATTTTACAAACAGTTTTACAATTAGTTTTTACAAACAGATTTCTCGTACCGAGCCGTATAGATACATGTGTTTTTTTTTTAAAGTTTAATAAGAAAAAAACAGTTTTCTTTGTGTGACGGATCTTTTAAGCCATTGTGTTATATAATAATATGGACGTACAACGTATTATATAATTATTATAGGTCAATCATTTTTAAAGATTCTATGTATTTTAAGCAAAAATATAGTTTACACGGTTCACGGTTTTACTAGTTGGAAAGTGCTGGGTTGACACAGAGACAGTAATGTATTGAATTCGATTAACAGAAGAAAGTTTCTTTTATACATTGATTTAATATAATACCTAAATAGTTTTAAACAACTTATATTATAATTTTGATAAACATACAGAATTACTGGCTTTTTTCAAGAAATTTCTGGAAAATGGGAAGTTGTATGTAAGAGGATGAGAGAGGAATGATACTTATTAAGTCACACGATACTAAATACTCATGTGATTCACGCAGCGGCGTAGTAAGACACTAAACTATGTTTACATAGAAGTCTTACTACTGTAATTGCTGTGTAATCATATTTGACAGATTGCATAAAATCTATCGGGACGGATTATAAAATATATTCGAGGCTGTAATACTTGAAACAAAACAAAAGCTAATGCTAAAGGTAGCTAGGTATCTCACCAAAAATTAAAATTAGAAACCGGAACTGTTTTATAAGCTCTGCTCATAATTTATATCTTCAGAGACTAACAAATTATTACGTATGAGATATAACGCAATTTCTCAAACGTTATTTGAGGGTATATACTATACACTTCTTAAGACATTTGTAAAATTAACATTTAAAAAACTGGTTGAACCGACATGCAAACTATGATAACCATATTGCACAACTGTACGACAACGCTTTTGTATTTCACGACGTTCCTGACCCTACAAAAGTAGGATTGCTGTCAAGGACTGTAGGCCATAGGGAGCATTGTGGCTAAAGAACTCGTTTATCAAGGCTGAAAGGCGTCTTTTGTTAATAAGTTCAATGCTTAATGCTATTGAGACCCTTACATTATACATGAATTATTATTATTAATTTTTACTTTTAGACCAGGACGTTTAGAAAGTGTATTTTTTTTAAATTTTGTCATGTGTTATAGGTATCAATTATACTTATTACTTTGTCATATATATATGTCACCGTGGAATCTTAAACACTGTAATATAACGGATATTACAGTCTATCTCGCGATATTGCAAAGTGTCGATAGATTGTGAATCGTAAGATATTGCGGTCCGAAGGCGATCCCTGATGGGTCGGTCTTACACACTCGCCTCTGTGTCCACAGAGTTAGGAATGAAACGCAGATGTCAGTCAAATAAAACAAATGTACTTCAATAATTGTCATATAAAGTATGTGCCTATTTATTACTTATTATGTAGTCAATAAACACTACAGTGAGAGTTTACAAAACTACTACAGTGGGCATAATAAAAATAATTAAAAAATTAAAATGGACACTTAAAAGAATGTTATTCATCCCAACCTTCACGCAGTACTTGTCTGCCCTACCCCTTATAAGCTGAGGCGCAGAGCGAAGGGTGCCCCGTCGTAGCGGCTGAGTTTGCAATATCGCGAGATAGATTATAATCTAACGGTGTTGAGATATATGTACATATAATATAACGCGTATAAGTTTTAGTGAGACATGATAAAACTAAATTATTAAATTTAACAGCATAATAAGTTTAATAA
The DNA here is from genome assembly GCA_905147385.1 of Limenitis camilla. Taxonomy (NCBI): domain Eukaryota; kingdom Metazoa; phylum Arthropoda; class Insecta; order Lepidoptera; family Nymphalidae; genus Limenitis; species Limenitis camilla. The sequence continues at coordinate 6,090,772 of LR990231.1, forward strand.
AACTAAATCCAACTAAATATATAGAAATCCATAATATGTTGTCTTTATTTACTAGCCTTTACTAGCTTTTTTTAAAATTAGTAATACAGCAATTCAAGTGCAATTCACAGGCATATTTAATATCATTAAAGAAAATTACTGTTATGTTTATTTTAAAATAACATGATAATTAATAAAAATAATTAGGTAGTACATAAAATTACGTAATGTCTTAGCGTACTGATATTATTAATGTGAAAGTTTGTATGTCTGGCTATTTGTTACTCAATGATGCACAATCGGCTGAACGGATTTTAATACACCCACAGATCCTGGAAAATTTAGAGTTCCTGCGAGATAATAATAAAATATATTTACTGACGTTAGCGCCTGAATATTTTTGTTTAGCAACAATATATTGAAAATTACTTAATGTTTTTTCAAAATCTGAATATTTTTTTTTTTTTTATCTGAATATTATTTCACTCGTGCGAAACCGGGGCCGATCGGTAATTGACTATAAATATTAAATACCATGAAAAACTACTCGCTCTACACGTGTTCTATTGAATATCTTGCGCCACACTAATTCTAAAGAATATTTAATTAAATAACTAACGCATAACGAATTTTGTTTTTATTGTTATTTTTGGCGAAGGTTGCCAAATATATGTTAATATGTAGAAGTATCATAGATTAGTGAATCCGCGAAGCGGACAGGTAAAAGAACTCGATGCTTTCGATTTTATTAATATTTGAGCGTGTTCTACCTATACATATTATTGATACGTGTACCAAATATTTTTGTAATATAATGACTAGGTAGTTAAAGAGTTATAGACTGAAATTTTTGACAACCGGTTGGCATGCAGTACTTCAAAGTCGAAGCCAAAGAGTCTCATAAAATTGTATTTTAAAATAATTAAACGAATGGATTTATTACTTCATTTTGAGGTGAGGTTTTTAATTCTATTTTTAGAAACGAAAAACAATTTTTTTCATTAAAAAAATGTCCAAATGTTTATTTATTTTGCGAGTCCCAGGACGGTAGACCTTATTAAAGTGTAAAATCAAAAAAAAAACTATGCAAGAATATTACCATGGGCTTTAGGATATATATCAGGAAATAAATAATAGTTTAAAGAAACTAAAAAAATACGCTTTTATAGAAAATCCAACTAAAAAATAGAAAATAAATTTTAATAAATTTGAATTAAAAATAGTGTAAAAAAAAATTATTATCAAAATAACCCTTCTACTCGTATCTGTTTATAAAATATTTATACCTATTGATACCATGCACCCCACGCTTTTTTACAATAAAATAATTTTTTCTTACACCATTTTTAATTCAAATTTATTAAAATTTATTTTCTATTTTTTTAGTTGGATTTTATATAAAAGCGTATTTTTAAGTTTTTTTAAACTATTATATTTTAAATAATTAAAATTTGATAAATTATATTTAACAATATGCAGGGAGATGTTTTGAGACGATATAAAAAATTTGACAACAAAAACGAGACGGACACTAAGTTAAATTTTGAAATTTTGTATATTTTGAACCTATAAGATAGACTCGGTGTGGATAATATAAATGAATTATTTAATTTTTCGTTCGTCCTGAAAGATATCTTAACAAGAGTGGTGTCGTTTAGTAGGTGATAAAAAACGCTGTTCAACGATATATAAACGAGCGAAATCGGATAAAGTAATATTACTATTGTCTACTAAAAACATGATTTTTAAACCAAATTTTGTTAAAATTTAACAATTTTACTGAATAATTTCGATAAATTTTATTATAAAACGGGAGTGAAAACTACTTTAGAATATAGCGGGATGATGTACGTATAAGATAGGGAAAGTATAAAACATAAATATAAAGTGTCTTGACGCAGACACTCCGGGTCTCAGGAAAACAAAAATTCGCTAATCCTGATTATCCTAGTAAGGATAATGGATCAAACTGTTTAAAATATTGAATTGTCATCGATACTTAATAAGTATGCCAAATTTCGAGATAATCCGATGTTTTGAAGGGAGTCAAAATCATGTTCAAAGATTCCGTTACATACGTACTAAGATACGTATGAATCTAATAAACGCGTATTAAAAAGGTGTGTTTCAATTTGAAAACTAAACTGAACTTGAGACTTCTTGTCTTCTATGTCAGGTCAAGCACGCCAGGGTTCTCATACTATTACATATTAGTGTAATTGTCTTTAAAAATTTTCAATCAATAAGCTTTCATGGCTTTAAGATAAGTTACTGTACCTCTCATATCTTATCTGTAATAGGTACTTCGCAAACAAGGGACTGCGTAGTAATCACATTCTTCGTGCTAATGGCCAACATAATAATTAAGTATACATAACTCTGTTTATATGTTCATTTATAAATATGATTATTTTTAATTCTTAGAGGCTCCCACTGAGGGTACCATTGCTTACATACATTAAGCCGTCTTTTATTAATCCTTCTTAAGGGTACGCATTCGCAACACGGTCATAGTAAATAAATTACAAACAATATTCAAAAAAACAAAATATTGTGACACTTTCAGATCCTCATCTAAACCGGTTTACGGGAAAAAGCCAAAAAATGCATAAAAGAAAAACAATCCTCACAAATAACTGAACCTATATATTACGTCAAAACTTTAATTTTTATTTTATTTGTAAAGGAGATAATAGAAAACGATTTTAAATTAGGTTAACACTCTCCTTACCTCTATTGATTAAAAACTTTTAAAATTGCACATTAATCATAATTTTATAGTAATGATAAATTATTTTAAAGCATTTTTCTTGGGCAATTTATTTCTGTAATTTAATTCTGGCAATATAATGCATAAATTACATGAGTAACTATAGAAATTTTAATATATATTAAAATATTTAGTTTTTTATAAAGTAATTTGTTCAATTTTTTATATAAAATTTAAAAATTGAAATTTATTAACGCAAGTTTTATTTATCTCTTTGTAGTCTAATGAACACTATTTTTGAATTTTATTTATTTAACAGTTTATTAATCATTATAAGTAGATATATCTTACAAACAACAACAAATCAACGTAGGTTACGGATCGATATCACTGCCCTTCTGCTCAAATATCTGCACATACGGTGCTTCCGACAAGCGCCATGCGAATTATATAATTGCTTCTCATATCTACTGTGAATTTTCCGCACTAAAGTGTATATCATAGTTTACGTTACTGTTCCAGGACTAAAGAAATGTAAATATCATGGCCAATAATGTATTTAAATTTAATCGTTTGGGAACGTACCCATACTACGTGACCCGTTCTGTGGGGAGAGAAGTCTTCAAAATACAACGATTAGTCACAGGGTAACACTGACGTACATACGCCGGGACGTTAGTTGATTGAGAACTAACAGTGTATAGAAGCGCAGTTTTCAAGCAACTTGACGAGAATTCGTTCCGATTCTATAATGTCGTACGATCGGCTGTACATGAGCCAAATTATTTTTATTTAACTTTATGTCGGTCAAAAATAGTTTTAAAACCATATTTATAAATTACTACATGAAAATTAGAGGGGGAGAGAGGGGGCCTTGTCATATACTACTGGTGGTCACCTAGGTGGGGAGGGGTATAAAAAATTTAAAAAAAATGGGTCACGTACTATGAAAAGTTCCCTTAAATGCCATTATATCAAACTCCAAAATAAAGAACGAAACGAGAAGTTGGCTTTTGGAGCCTTCTAATCTTGATTCTTTATCTATCATGCAAGAGGTATACAATAATAGCATACTCTATATTTTTACGTGGTTTCAACAAGAAAAATTAATATCGTTAATGGTTATAATGGAAATCTGAACATTTGACGGTCACTGGGTCACGGATCGATATGAATTCTCTTTGGCAAACACAACTGAGATGTTGATACTTTTGATGCTTTACTACATTAGGTACTACTACCTAATGCTGTGACAAATTAAAGTATCAATAAATAATACTCTTTGTTTTATTTAGTATAGAAACTAGAAATAGACAAGTTTAATATAAATTTGTGGTACACGGATCTTTAGTGAAAAACGTATCAAATACATAAACAGATAAACGTAAGAAATGAGGATAACGTGCTACGTCGTGGATTGAACTATCTACGCGTATGTTATTAATATAGTTATTTTATGTATGTATAGATTATTCAATGCATGACAGCGCGAACGCGTCTACTATATGAGAAAATAATAAGTGGACCGTGCTACGTCGTGGATTGATCTATCTACACGTATGTTTGTTTATATAGTTATTATATGTATGTATAGATCGTTCAATTCGTGACGACGCACGTGACGCCGTGGTATAAACTATCTATAAATATGTTTGTTCATATGGTTGTTTCTTTGTATGTCTGTACGTTTGTATATTTTAGTAAATCACCAATGTTTTTTCCTCGCAAATGTGTTAAAAAACTTCGTATGTGCACTCGTGTACTTTGGTCATTACAAACCGCCTTTTGTTTAGCCACTATAAAATTTAAGTAGTAAGATCTTCTTCTCTCTCTTCTGTATTATGTGGTGTACAATAAAGAGTAAAATAAAATAAACACGCTTAAAAATATTTCTGGGTCATTAATCGGTTTCTCGGTAACTAAACTTAATAAATCCGTAAAAAGGATATTACAACAATATTAATGGATTGTAGCCTATTACAAATTAAAAAAAATCTATTTTCAGATAATGGTAACTATGGTAAGTATGAATTTAAAAAAAACATTATGCCATTGATTTACTATATTATTATGAGTGACAAACCGATTTTATTACCAATAAATAATATCTGCAGCAAACATTTTATAATTGCTTTGTTTTGTGATGTGGACTGTGGACCAGAAAACCAATTTAGTATCTAAATTATCAAGGAGGAAATGGCTACATGAGTAGAAGTGGTTAATTGTTGAAGTAATCATTCAATAAAATAGAGTGAATCGGTATCTATTAAATTAAAACACACAACAGATTAAAAATAAAGGAAGTAGATTAAAAAAAAAGAGAATACATAATTTTAAACGTTACTTTAATCTGAGTATATTAATAAATAAAGCCAAAACTTTTTAAGAAAATTAGGCGAAAGCAAAAGTGTGAAATTTGACACAGGTACTTTATATGATATAAGTTAGTTTATATTCATGACGAAAACTAATATTGAAAAATATTAAATGGATAAAAATAAATATTACTCCTTCATGAAACCCACACAAATACCTAAGACTGCTCGTTAAAAATGAATTTGTTTTCGATGCGACGCCCCCCTTAAAAGCTTCCTTTTGATACAAACATGCGAGGGATTATTTTTTGTTGTTAAAATAGCTTTGGCCCCAAGACGATCAAAGTTCTATTGATACAGAAGTTCTTACGACCATGTTTGCAAATAAGCAAAATATTTCTAGGTTTTTTTTTCATCAAAAGGAAGCTTTTAAAGGGACGTCTGTATAAATAATATAGCGAACAATCTAATAACAAGGCAATATGTATACACTTTAATTTGTGTCAAACTAAGGAGTGATATTATAATTTTAATCTTCTTTACACAGTACAAAGAATAGTCGCTTCCCGCTGTCTGTACGCTTAGATCGTTTAAAATACGCAACGGATTTTTATGCGGTTTTCATCAACAGACCGAGTTTAAGACGAAGGTTTATATATCTCGGAGATTTTATGATGAAAAGGAAGAGGAAGGATATTGGAGAACTCTACAAGGTGTGATGATATTGAATGGACTATTGGGGAAACACAACGTAGATACTGCTACACTGCATAATCTCTTACAAATCCGAGAGAAACCTAAACAGTGCCTTGGACTTGTGACCAAAGTGTAGGCTTAAGGACGTCCTTTAAGCACTCGCGACACTCGCCTCCACTGCTGAGGCTCTCCGTTTAAACTCACCTAAACCTAACCTAACACAAGAAGTGGCAACTACATTGTAAGGTACTTGCATGACCTTAATCAGACAGCACTCCCGGCACTAAAACAATTGCATTTAACACTCATTGGTACTATCTAGAGACTACTACACTCTTTGAGAGACCGCGCAATACTAAGACTACAGTCAGATTGTCTAAGGCATATTAAGGGTCAACTTTCAAAACGACGGAAGTTACTACCATACTCCAACGCCATAGATGGCGATGACGGTTCGATTATTCGATAATCGTTTACTATTCTCCGACATATATCTATAATACATGCATTATACAGTAGAAACCATGCAAGGGGCGGGTAAAAAAACATTTAATTAATTACTCAATATCAAACATAAACGTAATAAGTTAATGTCGCAATCATAACTAAGATAAAATATATTCTTTAATTATTAAATATGATTTATATTCTTTAATTATTAAATATGATAAGGCACATCCTTTGTTCAAAATTAAAAATCAAATAAATTAGGGTCGAATTTCAACCACTGCTCAAACAATTATATTTTTATATATAAATTATATAATTAAAAACACGATACGAATGATAATATACGTATAATTTGACACCAGGCCACTTACAGTTTAATTATACGTAAACTTTAAAGCAAAGAATACTGTGAGACGAATTTCCTACACGTGCTCTTGCTCACATTTTTCATTCAAGAAATGAAAACTAAGGAAAATTAAAATCTCTTGAAAAACGTGAACAAAAGCGTTGAAGTTCATACTAATGCTTGAAATTTCACCCAATCTTCATAAGAGGATGACTTTTAAATAGATTTTATTTTTAGTACGAGTTATATACAATTTATATAATATTGATTAAAATCATAATTGTTATTGTGGTTGGCCAGTTAAATGAATTTCCCAAAAAACATCGTGTTAATCCGACATCTTTATTTTATATTTTGCGTCGCTATAGAGTAGAGGCATAGAAAATAACTACAGTTTTACCATAACATAACAATTGTGCAATATTGATGATTGCATAATACGTTTGAATGTATGGGGGTATTATTAAAAGATTGAGCAATGATTAAAAGTAACTTTGAGCTTATTTAAATTTTATTGTGTATTTTTGATTATGTGTTAATTATCTTTGTATTTCATATTAATAATTTTTCAATAGTTATGTAATAAAATTCCATTCGCGATATATTTCAGCTCAAGGTGTTAGGTGGGTTTCTTAAATTTTTGCTCAATAAAATAATTGTACAATGGGAGGGGTCTAAGTATGCTACCACTCAAATTAATGGACAGATAATTATGTAACTGCAACTAAAATACCTATGTTAAATCCAATATGTTCACAAAGTGTGACTAGAAAAAATATATAACGAAATTAGAATTAAACTACAAGGTTAGAATTGTATTTTAAATTTTGAGTTGGAACAGCATTTATTGAGCGTTATAATATAACCACTCATATTAATATATTCTAAAACAACTCCAAAGAGATGTAGAAAAAAATTTATTAAGTTTCACTTAAGTTATTATCTTATTAGTTTTATTTGACCGAATTAGTATAAAGTGCGTATTCTCCACTTACTATTAAGTATTTTTCTCATGGTTCATTTAGTGTATTACCTAAACTTGAAGAGTTTTGTAAACATTTTTATACGTAGTAACATTTAAATATTCTAACATTGAGTGATAAGGGACATCAACAAACCCGTTACTTGATATTCTACTTACAATTTAATTGGGTCTGTTTTGTATCTGTGCACTGTAGAGAATATTTCTTTGAAACATTCGTGTAAATTACTATGAATTTATATTTGTTTGCGTCTTAACATCTCCCATTCACTATAACTGCACTGATTTTGATAAATTTACTCCAAAGAAAAAATTGTTAATTAGACAAAAACTGCATGAAAAATTAGCTAAAGCTTTTACAATAATTTAAATTAAATAAACAATTTCACACGTGTACTTTTCTCCACGTGATTAGGAAATTATGAAAGAAGTCCCGACCTTCCTCATCCCCTTCACACTCCCTCCACCCCTGCGCCGCATGCAATCAATAAAACACCTCCAGGACTCGTTAAACTTCTAATGCACCAAACCTTTATACAATTTTAATGTATGTTTTGGATGATAAAGTATATTGTATTTTAATATAAACATTAAACTAGGTATAAACTATAAAATCTATCGTTTCAACAGATGCATTTATATTGTATATGAAGGTGGCTTAATTAATGTAATACTGAAATGAGATTATTAATTATCTACATTTTCTGAATATGACAAAAAAAATCTACAAAATTAAATCTAATTTTAAGTAATTGATTAATAAGCTAAAATTAAATACTTATGAAAAAATATTGGATGAGGACTATAAAAATAGTTATAATTTACAACCTACTTTTTATAACACGTAACAGCTGGCCATAAACAATGATTTTTTTAACCCGAGTTTTCATTCAGAATTTAAAATCTGAATACAAACACTCGCGTCGAACGAGTTACACTGACTGCCGTCTGCCGCTGCGGAAGACTCGGAAAAATAGGGATGTTCAATGTTCATAGACGCTGATATCGATACGTACACTCTGGAGGTACGGCATTCATCTGAATGTTATATACAAATTATATTAGGTAAAATATTTGATTAACACTTACAGTATTTTAGAAATTGACATATCAATGTTTTTTTCATTTGTCGTGAATTTGCTGAACCGAACAAAAATAAGAGTTTATGTTCTCTTTAGACTTTCAGTATTATGATAGCAAATATTTAAAAATTACGGTTACATATTTAATTTAAAGTGATCCATTAACGTCATTTAGGTGTTGTTGACTATACCTGTGTAAATTTATGATAACGTAACCTTAGGTATAGGTATAGGTCGCATATTACATAGTTATTTTTAGTACCTTGATAAAATTTGTTACATAAATTTTCTCTCCTACATATTTTTGAAAATTTTTGACTTAAGATGGTTTATACGAACGAGAAGTGATTTACATGAAAGGTTTACATGCCTAAGATTAGAAAGTCAATTTTGAAGGAAGTTTGCAATGATCAACACGGCTAGGAGTATTGAAATATATGGCTAACTGGTACGACTTGATTTTAATAATGACATTTTAATTACGAAATATAAAATTAGACTAGTCTAGAATATTCTACCCTATAAGGGTAATCACTAGTACTGACGTCACGTTTGATTGAGCTGGGTAAGAGCATGCGCAGAAAACCTTTCGCCATTTTCTCTCTTTTCGGCCATCTTCGTTTACGACCAGATACCTTCGTCAGTACCCTTCGTGAGTGTCGTAGTATTTTAGTCTAATCATTTAATTAAATGAAAATAGTTATTAAATTTAATATAATTGAAGCAAAATAATCCGAATCATAAACTAAAAAGTACAAAAAAAAATTTTACTTAATAGGTAAAGAAAAGAGACTTTAAGCATTATCAATGTACACGTATGGTACGTTTTTCTGTTTATATTTATTTCTAATTATGTAGTTGTAAATATGAAAAAACAGTATTTACAATTATTATTTTATTTTTAGCCTAATGACCTATATTTGTGCCTGTAGTTTTAGGTGCTTTTGTACTTTATAAATTACGAGCAGCCGCTCTTCCTTCGCTTCGGGTATTTAACGCAAAATTATACTCTATATTTTTTATTTATGTAGCTTTCCATTATTGAAAAAATAATGTAAGAGGAAGAGTGAAAATTGAATTAAAGGTAGAAAGGGAGAGAGAAAGACAGAATAGCGATAAAAAATTAAAGGTAGAAAGATAGAGAAAGAAAATAAATGAGAAAGAGAGACGGGAATAGTATCCGTACCTATTCCCGTCCTTCTTCTCTTTTTCTATATTATTGAGAGCTTCGATCGATTCGATCTTCGATATTCTTTTTTACAATAATGACAATTTTGATGTTTGGTACAGAGATACACTAAAAGTTAAAATAAGAATGACATTGGCTATCTTTTATCACGAAAAAGAGACGAAGGTATTGAAATATTGGATGTAATTTGGTATGGGAGTTAGTTATATATACAGTAAAATATGTTGTAAATTATACTTCTAGTAACAAATAAAAACTTTAACGTTATAGTCTAGTCGACAAGCTTAAAATGATTTAAAATAGAGATACTGCTCTTAAAATTATATAATAGGTTGGGGAAAAAGTCTTTTCTCATTATAGTATGTATGAATTTGAAATAAAATCTCTTTGGCTATACTATTTGTATCTGGCTGGTTTTGGTATCATTATAAGTTTAAATTTTAAAGAAGATAATTCCAAATTCAAATTAGAAAAATGTGTGATTTTTATTTGTTTTTCGTACTGTAAGATGAGTGAATCTAATGAAGAAATTCGATACATTTTAAAATTTTACTACAAAAAAGGTAGAAATACAATGCAAGCCGCGAAAAAAAATTGCGATGTTTATGGATCTAGTGCAGTCTCTCTGAGAGCAGCACAAATTTGGTTTAAGCGTTTTCAATCCGGAAATTTTGATGTCAAAACTGCACCTGGATGCCATTTTTGAAGAAGTGGAGCAAGGTCGGCATATCAGTAGTTACGACGTAGCTGAAGAACTGGGAATTGACCACAAAACAGTTTTGGCGCATTTGAAAAAACCTGGGTACACAAAAAAGCTCGATATTTGGGTACCTCACGAGGTCACTGAAAGAAACCTAATGAACAGTGTACTCATTTGTGATTCTTTATTACGACGTAATGAAACCGAACCATTTTTGAGGAAGCTGATAACTGGTGGTAAAAAGTGGATCACGTAGACAAGAACGTGCAAAAAAGGTGGTGGTCAAAGGCCGGTCAGGCTTCACAGACTGTGGCGAAACCCAGGTTAATTCGCAACAAGGTGATGCTGTGTGTGTGTGGTGGGATTGGAAGGGCAATGTTCATTATGAGCTGCTACCACCAGGCAGAACCATCGATTCTGAACTCTACTATGAGATTAAAGCAAGAAGTTGAGAGAAAGCGGCCGGAATTAATCAACAGAAGGGGTGTGGTTTTTCATCATGATGATGTTAGACCTCACACATCTTTAGCCACTCAGCAAAAATTAAGAGAGTTTGGCTGGGAGGTGTTAATGCATCCGCCGTATACTCCTGACCTTGCACCTCCAGATTTCCACCTGTTTCGGTTTCTTCAGAATTCTTTAGGCAGTGTCAGGTTAACATCACGAGAGGACTGCCAAAACTACTTGTCGCGGTTTTTTGATCAGAAGCCCCAAAAGTTCTATAGCAATGGGATCATGTCCCTACCTACAAGATGGCAAAAAGTTATCGAACAAAAATGGCACCTACATACTTTAGTTAAATGTAAATAAACTATATTAAAAAATGTTTTGAATTTTCTTGAAAAATGCGAAAAGACTTTTTCCCCAACCTAATATGTTCAGGAATCACGTCTAGAAACATGTGCTAAAAGCGTGTATTAGCAGCACATAAATATTGCAACTGGGAAAATCGCTGGAGAGAGATAATTTCGCAGCTTTCTCAAAAGCGGGAGAAAGGATATTGACGTGCGTACATTTGTGGGATGCCAAGCATCCAAACGATGTGGATGGAATCTGTCCCTAATGTCGAGCGGCGAATTTTACGATGGAGGAAAAGAGCCGGGAGGCACTAAATCAAAAAGTTTCTCGAAACATTCCTCGTTGTACAAACGGTAGAGGACACACAGAGAGACAACTTCTCTCCGGAGACTTATGTCACCTAGAGCGTCTGTAAGCATTGGATCGTCAATGATGCGGATTGGCCGGCGTTAGATGGAGTCAAGTGGATGCAACTGGTATTAAGGTCTGCCAGCCCAAAGATGAGAACAGATCTGTGGACGAACTTAGGCTTTATAATGCAGAAGCCGTTATCCAGTTGTGTAGTACAAAATCGCTAACCTCGACTTACGACGTAACAATTTTCGCATTTACAAGTCTATGCTTTTAGTCAAAAGCCTGGGAATTTACACTAAATTGACTTAAAAGTTTGATTTTTTACTCATTCGAGAAACTAGAGTTCACTCTTACATATTAGCTTAATCATATGTGGAAACTTTGTTGGCTTATTTACTTTTATCCATGTATCCGTTAAATGTATGCAGAAAAAGCTGTTTGTTTCCCAATAAAAGAAATAAATAAATAAATATTTGATATAATATTTTATGAATTTTAATTTTATATCTTGACGTTTTTCTGAGGAAAAGGGTCTCGGGTAACAGTCAAAAATAGTTGATTAGTGAAGTAAAAATAAATTTAAAGCGTTTTTAATTTTATCCATTACTTGAGCTATGAGACCTTGCTTCATGCTAAATTTCACGATTCTACGTCATAGTTTTGTGAGTAACATTAATCGTTTCAAGTTTTCACTGCGTGGACAAAGAAGTTTAATTTTTTGACAACTCTAAGGGACTACAGGCTTGATTATTTGTAATTAATTTCAATTAATTTATACATCCACGCATTCCAAAGAAAAAGGGTCTTGATAGATAGGCAGACGGACAACTCTAAAAAGTAGTCTGTGTAACTGTAAAGCTATCTTTATTCAAAAGATTTGTCCTCTTGTACAGCAATAAAAGAGGACAAATCACCAAACACACTTCCGAATTTTTAATGTTAGTTTAGGGTTCCGTACCTTAAAAGAAAAAAAGGAGCGCTTATAGGATCACTTCGTTGTCCGTCTGTCTGTCTGTCCGTCTGTCAAGACCCTTTTTCTCATGATCGCGTGGAGGTATCAAGTTGAAATTAATAGCAAGTACTCAAGCCTGCGGTCCCTTGCGACTGGCAAAAATTCAAACTTCTAAGTCCACGCATTAAAAAGAAATGACCGTTAATGTGGTCACTTTTATAATTATAAGGTACTTCCCAATGACCTAGCGTCGTGAAATTTAGCATGAAGTAAGGTCTCATAGCATAAATAAAGGTTGAAAAGCCGTAGCCATGTATTTTATGTCATGTATTGTAATTTTGATTTTCGAGATAAATCCAAATTCCCAGGATTCGTTTTTTGACCTAGAAACATGATTTTTGGGAAGAAGCAAGGTCTCCGAGCACTAGTATGGGGAAAAATCCTAAAAATGGCAAGTTGTTGTTAAATCACGAAAAAAAGCTTTGACGCATTATTTGAAGAATACGTGAAGTTATCAAGTTGAAATTTATATTTAACATGTATGTCTATAGTATTGTGCTTGTAGCTTGAAGCTGTGAACAAATCAAACTTCTAAATGCAAGGAATCAATAAAACAATCAATAATTTATACTGAAGTCATAACAAGTAGTTTTTCTATAGGGCATTCCACAGACGCGGACGTAAAAAAAGTAGACGTTTGCCATTTTAGTAATATTCGAATATGTTTTACGATATACCTGCCCTCGGTACAGATACATAATATATTTACAGTTTTTACTCTGGTTAACGAGTTTAATTTCGTGAAATCGAAATTTAAAAACTTGAAATAAATTTATTCCAAAGAAGAAGAAGGAAAGAATATTTTTTATTGTAAAGATGTATTTAAAAAAAAAATTAGTAAAATATAAATACCATTAATTAATTTATGAAATTTTTAGAAGGGTCAATAATATTTTAAATTTAGGCACCTCTTCCAGTTTCTCAAATTTTCAAAGCTTAACGTTTATCAGGGCTTAAATCTGTACCGAAGACATGTATATGTATAACATATTCGAATGTTAGTAAAATCGCAAACATCGACGTTTTTGTCGTCGCATCGTGTGAAATAAATCTAAACCTATATCTTAATAACGACTGTTGTCGACATGACATGTTGCTTAATGACAACTTGTAAAATATTTTAAGCGACTCCAATAAAAAAAGGAGGTTTGATATTTGGCAATATGTATTTTATTAATATATGTTCACCGACTTTAAAATGTGAGTGTAATCATTTTTACGTTCTATTGCATTTTCAGAGTTATAAGTCGGGTAATTTCTTTTTGTTAAAATTGTTTTATCATGTTTTCTTATACATATTATTTTTGTAAGTACATAATTATAAATATGTCAATTAAAACACGCAATATCGAGATTAAACGCCTCCCACTTTGTACCCATAACAAAAAAATCAAAATTTGTTAGTGTTTGTCCCTTTATTAAAATTGTACGGAAGTCTTAGTGCGCGAGTTCCACACTCGCACTTGGCCGAATTATTTTAAATAAATTTCTAAGCATCAAATCACTTTGAAAGCTATTATGTGATGAACGTTGGCATTTTGTCAGTAATTTAATGTATGAATTATATAGTTTTAGTTTGAAGTTTTTTTTATATTTATTTATTTGTGGCCACATTATTTGAACCCCATTTCATTATAAAATTTGGCTTTACAAAGTTTTGTCCATCGGTAATTGCTTAACTATCGTATTTGAAATATCTCGATATTTTCAGTGTTATAGCTTTTGCACGGCATTTTGCAACTTCCATACCCCTAAACGATAAAACCACAGAGAAATAAATATACCGGTTTCGCGTCTATTGCGTTAGTGGTCTTTACTTTGCCACTAGATTTATTTGTCACGAACTTGGCGAAAATTTACAAAAAACTGTACATTATTTCGTGTTGCTGATTTTTTGGAAATTGCGCCACTAAATTTTTTAGATCATTTTTAAATTATGTATATCAATCAACCAAATCATCGATCCTTTATGTAATAAACATAAACAAAAAGATAAAAAACAAAATTATAATACTATTCGTAAATGCACGAATTATACTTAAAAATGTAATTTCAGGTCACATTCAAACTCGTTTTATGAGAATTCTAGTGAACAAAACATATACTGAATTTAGATCATACGAAACTTCATTAAATACATTATTTGTTTTTTTGTTTATGTTTGAATTATATTTATCTACTAGAGGCCTGCCCTCGCTTCGCTCCGGGTATTTAAAACAATATTATAATTGATGTCCTTAATTTGTTATTCTGTAATTGTGTAGTTTTTCATTATTTTAAAAATGAGAGAGAGTAAGAAAAAGTTATAATTTAAATAGAAACAAAAATAAAAGAAAAGCGACAGATGCTAAAAGAGGGAGGACAGACTAAAAATAAAATTGAATAGGTAAAGGAGAGAGAAAAAGAGAGAAAGAAAGAGATAATTGAAAGAAAGAAAGTAAAAAGAGACTGATCATACTGAACAAATAAAAATAAGAATTAAAGAGAGATAAAAGAGAGACGATGAGAGACAATGATAGTATTATAAGAGGAAGAGAGATGGAAATACTATAGAATTCTCTCAATAAAAGAATTTTTAAAATCGGATCAGTAGCAACAAAATGGCCATATTCTATTAATTAAAAAGTGTATATGGCAACACTAAATCACCTTTGTCCCTCACGAATAGTGTAATTTTCTCTCAGTGAAAGAGTTTTAAAAATCAGATTAGTAACAATAAAATGACCATATTTTATTAATTTAAAAATGTATATGGCAACACTAAATCACTTTTGTCAAAGGTGACAAAGGTGATTTAGTGTTGCCATATGCATTTTTTAATAAATGGAATGTGGGCATTTTGTCGTAAGTAACCCGATTTTAAAAATTCTTTTGCTAATAGATAACTATACTTTTCGTGAGTGACAAAGGTAATTCAGTGTTGCCATATAAATTTTTTAATTCACGAACTTTGCCATTTTGACGTAACTAACCCGATTTTAAAAATTCTTTTTACTAATAGAAAACTATACTTTTCGTGAGTGACAAAGGTGATTCAGTGCTGCCATATACATTTTTTAGTTAAACGAATTTGGCCATTTTGTCGTAACTAATCCGATTTTAAAAATTCTTTCACTAATAGAAAACTATACTTTTCGTGAGTGACAAAGGTGATTCAGTGTTGCCATATACATTTTTTAATTCACGAATTTGGCCATTTTGACGTAACTAACCAGATTTTAAAAATTCTTTTTACTAATAGAAAACTATACTTTTCGTGAGTGACAAAGGTGATTTAGTGTTGCCATATACATTTTTTAGTTAAACGAATTTGGCCATTTGGTCGTAACTAATCCGATTTTAAAAAATCTTTCACTGAGGAAGTCTACAGTATTTCTGTCCCTCTTCCTCTTATATACTATCATTCTCTCTCATCCTGTCTCTTTTTTCTCTCTTTAATATTTATCTTTATCTCTGTTCAGAATGGTCAGTCTCTGTTCGGTTTTTTTTTCGAGAGTCTCTCTCTCCTTTATTTTTATTTTCGTACATATATTCTTAATTTAACATAATATACTTTAACGTGGACGAAGTCACGGTAGTCGACTAGTTATTAAATAAGAGTATAGGCAACAAAAATTTTAACAGAATTTCCTTGTTTCCGTAGTAGCACGAAATAAGGGACATACGAAAAATAAAATGACCACTATTTCGCGAGTCGATTTATTGCGATTTAAAAGGCTTTCTATGCTCATTTATGACCTTTTTTTAAGTCAAATCAATGGTTAAAGAACACAAAAAATAACGATTAAAAATTTTATTCAAATGGAATTATCTACGGCTTTCAATAAGCTTAATAAGCAGAGGCGACCACCTTACGGTGACAACGAGCTCGCGCACGTCGCTTAGTTGTTCGTGGCCAACCAACAGTTTGGAGCGTCGTATAGCTGTTAGTTTAGTCGCTAAAGTGTTGGTAGGTACTTAATGTTAGAGAGATTAAATTGTTAGAGAGATTAAATTGTAGAGATTTTATACTAATGTATAATTATAATTAATTTGAATTCCTTATATTTTCGATGCGTTGCCGCCTCGAAGATAGAGTAGTTAGATTTTATGAAATAACAAGAATTCTTCTTATATTCGCATTTAATATTATACTTCCATTATAATATGACAATCAGTAATCATAAAACAAAAAATACTTTTTTTTTTAAGAACAATATTAATATCTATATATATATAAGACCTTATTTAAATTGAATTTTATCTTCAATACTCCCACTAAATTCAATTCACATTAAAAAACATCATTAACCTAAACACAACTAAGTTATTTAAAACATCAACATAAACATAAAATATTAAATTATATATCCTAACTAGAAATTGAAAGTATTTACTCTTTAATACTTTCAAATTTTTGAGTAGGCAAAGCTTTGGTTAATATATCTGCTAATTGTTCCGAACTGGGTACATATTTCACCACAAACACTCCTTGTGCCACTTTTTCTCTAATAAAATTATATTTCACATCGATATGTTTTGTTTTCTTATGAAAAACAGGATTATGTATTAATTTTATTGCACTTTGATTATCCATACATAAAGTAGTACAACTTTGACTTTCACCTAATTCGTTAAGGAATTGATTTAACTGTAAAATATTTTTAGCAGCCTCACAAGCAGCCATAAATTCAGATTCAGTAGTTGATAGAGCAACACAAGATTGTTTTTGACTCAACCAGGAAATAGGACCACCATTTAGCATGAACAAATAACCTGTAGTTGATTTTCGTGTGTCTAGGTCTCCAGCTAAATCTGAATCAGAATATGCAATTAAACTCTCATAACCCTGATATCTAATACATACATCTTTTGTCTTAATAAGATACCTAATTATTCTCTTAAGCTGAACAACGTGATCGAAACTTGGATTATTAATGTATCTACTTAAAATATTAACAGCATATGCGATGTCTGGTCTAGAAGCAATAGATAAGAATAGAAAAGAGCCTATAGCTTCACGATACGGAAAATCTACCGGTAGTTTATCATCACATTTCATTATTTGAACATTAACATCGGCAGGTGTACTACAAGGAATGGCAGTAATCATGTGAAATTTCTTAATAATTTGCTCTATATATTTTCTTTGACCGATAGTAATACCATTATCAGTTTTAGAAAATTCCAAACCTACATATACAGTTAAGTCTAGTTCTCTTATTTCAAAATACTCCTTTAAATAGTCCATAATTTCTTGTATAACATTATTTGACTTAGACATCACTAATGCATCATCTACATAAAGAACTAACAAAGCTTTTATGTTGCTAAAATTTCCTACAAATATACAGCTATCTGACTGTAACTGAACAAAATTAAATTTAACTAAAAAACATGTAAATTTCTTGTTCCAACACCTGGAAGCTTGCTTTAAACCATAAAGAGACTTATTCAACTTACAGATTTTATTATCTGAAGCTCTAACTCCTTCTGGTATCTCCATAAAAATATGCTCTTCCAGATCTCCATATAAAAAAGCAGTTTTGATATCTAACTGTCGTATCTCCCACTTATATTGTGCAGCAAGACTTAATAAAATTCTGATTGATTCATACCTAGTAGTCGGCGAGAAAACTTCATTATAATCAATTCCCTTAACCTGGGTAAATCCACGAGCACACAGACGAGATATATATTTCTCAATTTCACCATATTTATTAGTCTAGATGGCAAATACCCATTTTGAAGTAATAGTCCATTGTAGTTTTCTTTCAATTATACTCCAGGTATCATTCTTTTGATGAGACTCTAATTCATCACTTTTCCATTCCCATTTTTCACTTTCTGGGCAATTCATAGCTTGGCTAAATGACTCAGGTACATAGAATTCCATAATATTTGCTTCACAAACCTTATTTTTACGAGGACGTAAATTATAATCCCTAGTAGTTTCGTTAGGTGAACTTATTTCTTTCGATGGTTCATAAGTCTCATCCATTTCACTTGTACTATGCATGCTTTCTTCACTTTCAACACTTGGATCATCTTCACTCTGTAATGTTTCATTTATATCAGTTTCATTATTATTTATATGTTGTAATTGATTTTCACTATCTTAAATAGAAATGCGTGCTACATTTCTTTTAATATTAGGATATTCATTTTCATTAAAAATTACATTTCTGCTTATTGTTATTTTATTTAAGACCGGATCATACATTCTATAATTATTGTGATCATAACCTACTAAAATCAATTTAGTGCTTTTCTTTTCAAGTTTTGTTCTTAACTGTTCGGGCACGTGCACAAAACCTTCACATCCAAAAACTTTAACATGATCTAAACTAAGTTTTACACCGTGCCTGGTGTTTGACTAGATGATGTACGATTTAATATGTAAACAGCACAATTTACAGCCTCAGCCCACAGTTTAAGTGGTACGTTACGGGCATACAACATTGAGCGAGCACTTTCTACAATGGTCCTAATTTCCCTCTCTGCTCGACCATTCTGCTCCGGGGTATAAGGCACCGTGAATTCATGTCGTATTCCTTCACTGTTAACATAAACCTTAAAGTCATTATTTTTAAATTCCCCTCCATTATCGGTGTGTAAACAACGAACATTATGCATAAATTGTGTGTTAATTAAAACATTATACATTTTAAAATAAAATAATACATCACATTTATTCTTCAAAAAATAAACTTGTCTAAAACTTGTAGCAGTGTCTTTAAAAATTAGAAAATATTTCATACCTTGAACAGAAGGCTCCCTAAATGGACCACAAACATCACTGTATACAACATCATCTGGTTGCAGTTTTTCTCTTTCAGAGCTCTTGAATGGCTGACGAGCTTGTTTGCCATATGCACAGCCCTCACATACAAAATTGTCACAATCAGTAATTTCAACACCAGTAATAATATTATTTTTGCACATTTTCTGTATTTCTTTTACATTTAAATGACCCAATCTCTCATGCCACGTTTTTAAATCTGATTTCTGTACTACGTTAGATATCTGGCTGTAAACAGTCTTTATTTTTAATTCATATAAATTATTATATTGCAAAACGGCAGACATAAGACTAATTTCTCCTCTCTATATATCATAGCAACATTATCCTTCTTTATAATCTTATAGCCTTTCCTTGTCACAATGCCTTCAGAAAATAAATTTCGTCTTAATTTTGGAACATAAAGGACATTCTCCAGAATACACCTCTCCCACTGTCCATTAACAAAGTTGTCAATTAAAATAGTTCCTTGACCTTTAACTTCAATATCTTCTTGATTACCTAACTTCAGAGAACATCCGGTATATGGGAGTATTTCTTGAAAAAAATCCTTTACATATGACATGTGTGCAGATGCACCGCTATCTAGAATCCATTTTTCATTTTAATTACCTACATATTCAATATTGGATATATTGAATACCATCATATTGTTTCCTTGATTCCTTTTTGGTGCATAACATTCCTTAGCAAAATGTCCTCTCTTTCCACAATTATAGCACTGGAAACGGTGTTGTTGATATTCTTTTCTTAAACCGGTATCTTTTTCAATATTTTTGTTCTCATTATTTGGATGTCTATTACTTTCATGTACTTCGTGTTATTGTTATTATGATTCGATACTAATAATGCAGTTTCATTTTCTTCCTCTGCACTAATACTTGCTTCTTCATCAAGTAAACGTGCAGTTAAATCGAGTATAGTTTGACGAGTGGGATCTAATGAAAGCCATGCTTGACGAAGTGATCTATATTTAGATGGTAGATTGCTTAGAATTTTAGTCATAATTGCAGTATCACTTATCTTTTCCCCACTTTCTTTTAGCTGTTTTGCCAAACTTTCCACATTAGCTATTATGTTGAGAGATACTGTCAGAAGGCGACATTTTTTACTGATAAAAACGCTCATGAATAATCATTTTATTTAATTCTGATTTCTGTTCATATATAGAACCGAGTTTGTTGTTGTTTGTTCACAATTCTCAACGAGAGATATTTGCATTAAATCCATCGCCGACGTAATAATGAACATAGCCATTCCATCGTCTCTATTCCATTGATCTAAAGAATTTTTTTTAAGGTTTTGGTTATATATATTTATACCTTTTGCTCTGAGTGCACATTTCATTTGAAACTTCCACTGCTTAAAATTCGTCCCATCAAATTTTTAACAGTCATTGCTTTACTAGCATACTCCATTTTGTATTCTTACCGATAAGTAAAATCCACGGGGTTATTCAGGAAATTTACTTTTCAGTCTCTGCTCTTTGTTTACATCTGAAATAAATAAACTGGGCCCATAACCAGTTAGATTTTATGAAATAACAAGAATTCTTCTTATATTCGCATTTAATATTATACTTCCATTATAATATGACAATCAGTAATCATAAAACAAAAAAACACTTTTTCTTTTTAAGAACTATATTAATATCTATATATATAAGACCATATTTAAATTGAATTTTATCTTCAATAAGAGTGAGGAGGGAGAGCGAAGAGAAGACCTGCGGTTTCAATGGACCCCGGGCAAGAACCCGGTGTTCATTGGAATCGCAGCAGTAGTGGGATGGGAGAGGGAAGGATAGATCTGGCCCACATACGGCTCGGCCGGAACGCGTCAGAGACACTTGGCGGTCGGTTTCGCATGCTGGTGGTCGCAAGCCAGTCGGGGAACAGATCCCCTACCACCAAGGGGGTGCTGGGTTACTCGGCTTTTACGAGATGCTCTCCCAGCGGCAGAGAGGAATTGTATTCTAACCCGTCCCCTCACAGGTGAAACGGTCTCTTTTCACTTTCTTTCGATTATCTCTCTCTTTCTCTTTTATCTATTTTATTTTTGCTCTGTCCTCCCTCTTAGATTATCTGTCACTTCTCTTTTCTTTCTATCATTTTTCTTTTTATAACTTTTTCTCACTCTCTCTCTTTTTTCAAATAATGAAAAACTACATAATTACAGAGTGACAATTTAAGGATATCAATTATAATATTGCTTTAAATACCCGGAGCGAAGCGAGGGAAAGCCGCTCGTATTTACATAAAACAAAAAAATCTTTAGTATCAGTGCTGGTTCCACTTAATGAAACCATTATCATGGCCGTGACAGTTTTGTGAATTAAACTAAAAGATTATTTTGCGTGTAGATAATTGTGTGAGGTGTTTAGTGTTGACCAAGAAACATGAATTTTGGCATGAACCTTATCGCACAAATGTATGGGAAATATAAATTACATTTTATTGTCTTTCTCTTAAGACCATATGTCTCTGGAACGTTATCAGGTTGAAATTCTGAAAAATAGAAATCTAACAGCTGTTAAAACAGCTTCTAACCTAACGCAATCAAAAGGTACGGTATTGATCATGAAATTTCGTAAGAAGCAATGTGTTTAGCATACGTAAATAATCCTAAAAGAGTAAAATTACACTAATAAATGTGTTTGCAGTTAGTAAGCTGACTGTGGATGTTGATGAATGGGACAACAATTTTCCGAACGCAAAATTAAGTTTGCCCGTTAATTCCCTTAATTTATATTGCACGGAACCCTCGATTCGCGAATCCGACTCACATTTTGCCGAATTTTTTCACGAGCAGAGGGTTAAAACTAAATAGTTATATTATTTTCCATTTTACTTATTTCACATAGAATACTACTTCACTCTATTTTTATTGCGAACCTTAAACCACGAAAATTCATTAATGTAGCTTTTTACCCGCTGAATTGTTCGCCAAAGCTCGCGAACTTTATGCGACCTTCGCCTTGTCTTGGCGATGAGCCAGAATAAAAAATCGATAATGTACATACAAACTTGAGTTCGGTAACAGCATATCATATACTCGCCTGTGAAGATGATGACCAAATAGTTATAATTATTAAACAAAGTAGTACATAGTATTAAACAAAGTCGCTTCCCGCTGTCCTTCTGTCCCCATTGATGCTTAGATCTTCAAAACTGCGCAACGGATTTTGATACGGTTTTTTTAATAAACAAACTGATTCAAGAGGAAGGTTTATATGTGTAATACATGCATAATATAATAGAGAAACACTAATAATTTAAGAGGTTTCTAATGTGATATCGTAAATAACCACGTAATTTTGCACTTACAATACAAACGCTGGCTGAATCCTACGAGATAGATCAAAATAATGTACTACTGTACTGTACACCTTAAAAAGGTCTACAAAACAGTCCGCGATGGTATATGTCTATCTCTTAGGGATAACCCGCAATAACCATTTTTTTTTCATTACTTTTTACGAAAAATAATGGCTTACTTAAGAAGCGATTTTAAGCAATTACAGCATTAATCCTTATTCAAATAAGTACCTTTTGATTCATTGTGCCTTTAATATAGAGCCACATTGGTCTACCTGTCCCTTTGCAGCAAGAAATTTAAATGAAAATATTTTCGAAGATATGAATGATTTAAAAGGGACATAGCGGTTACGGCTAAACACACGAGTTAAATTACACCCGGGCGAAGCGGGGACGGGGAGAAGGGGACGGATCGACTAGTAATATATAAACATTGATCTTATTTATACTTTTAATATATAAAGCTGAAGTGTCAGTTTTTTTGTTTGCTTGAACGCGCTTATCTCATGAACTACTAGTCCGATTCCAAAACATCGTTCATTGTTAGAAAGCCCATATCGAGAAAGGCTATAGGCTATATATCATCTCGCTAAGACCAATAGGAGCGAAGCATCGCGCGAACAAAGTCGCGCGAGTCAACTAGTATTTACTATACCAATAATACTACAACTGCAACAATAACGATATGCACTTTAGACATGAATCTGTAACTTAGATGCAAGTTTTAGGTATTCTTTTATTATGCATAAACAATCACCTCCACTGCCTATCATCTGACTAACGTAAGTATTACGACTTACGTGAACTGCACTATGTTTATAATTCATTGTGATAGTCAATGGCAGTAAAGGATGTCAATTATAATGGTATTCCACATAAAATATTCAAAAATAGATGTTTACTATGTCTGTTGTTTATATTATCAAGTATAAACTAAGAAATTCTAAACTAATGGACGTAAAAGAGAAAAAGGCACGCTCTATTAGTCAGAAACGAATATATTGATTCTTTTTGATGGGTAGAAACATAGTATATATAACCTAACCTAGGCGGTTAGTAGTCTTTTATAAGTATGATGTGCATTAATACACTATTCGAAATCAAATTATATTAAAATATTCCAATTTATTTTTCTTAACTTCAACAATAATTAAAAAAATTGACAAGATCATGACAAAAACTAAGATTTCTATAAGGGTATATTGTACGTGCACAATAATGGCAATAAAGAGATCTAATCGCTCCACATTCAACTTATACGCCTGCCAGTCAGTAGCGCGATTACATATGTGTTAGGTAATGATCTCATTTATTCTTCAAAGTTTTTAAATGAATAAATTACACTGCATAGAGGACGAAAAAACCTTTTATTTACGCATATACCTACTATAAGTTTTATTCAAATTTTCTTATTGTTACGAGACGTATGCATTGTTTAGTATATGGTAGCGAGTGAGTGAGAGCAAGATGCCGTATTTGTTGTTTCTGCAAGTATTATGGCTTTATGTTTGTCTTCAAATGTCATTGTTTTAAAGACTATTTTTATTTTTCTTAGCGTTTCAAATAAAACACAATTATCTATTGTTTAAGAATAACTTTTATTTAAATTTAGAACATAATATTATCACAATATACAATGTAATACAGGCAGCCTCTTTCAAAATACAAATAATGTAAATTATAAAAAAAATATATTTAAATCTGATAATTCCAACGAAAAGGAAAACAAAAGAAAACGCTTTACTTTATCATAATGTTTTTAAAAAATAAGATATATGATACTAAACATTAATGCTATTAAATTAAAATCATAAACATAAATTTGCCATTTTCTTAACATTATAATATATAAAAAATTATTCATTATTGTTCAATATTTTTTACACCATAAATCATTGATATGCCACAAGTGATAATTTTAAAAACCTTGGAAATGTTTTTGGAAACGTATCATAACCTTTGTTATAAATAAGATGTACTACTTCATTTTCACTCAATATATCACAAAAGAAGTGTCTTTTATTGTCACTGGCTCCGGGCAATAAAGTGGTAATATTAAAAAGATACATTTACAAAAAAATGTCTTTTTAAAAATTATACTCGATTTAAAATAAATATGGATTTGTTTGATATATAAAAAGAAAGGTTGATTGATGCAATTTACAATCTTAAAATATGATACTCCAATTTGCAAGATAGATAAATTACTTTTTATTTGGTTTAATTATATATTAATGTCAGAACCATAGTAACCGACTATTTACTACTTTATTGCTTGGGCAAGCGATTTCTTTGCAATTTGTTAATGGCTTATGAGTAAAATGATTTTGTTATTGGGATTAAAATTACTTATTTTTATTCTTAATTCCGCAAAAAGAACAAAAACTTATAGAGAGAGTATTATTTAAATACTGGTAAAAGGTAAGACCGTTAAGTTCTAGTTAACGCCAAATGCTAAAGCTGTATTAATATTTAAACTATGAGAATTGCCGTACAATTTTAAAGTAAATAAAAAACACGAAGAAATCGTAAATAAATACGTTTTTCACTTATCGTAGTTGCAAGATGTATTGTAAATGCTTTTATTAAAGTCCACCAAAGTCGAGCTAAGTTACATTGAATATACCAAAACTATTGTGTGTGGGTGACATAAGCTCCTTCTTTTTCTTTCATTAATGTTGCTGTTATTTACATGGCGTAATATTTTGCACAAGGACCATAATAATAAATAACATACCAACATACGTTATATGGAAGAAAATAATATACATAGTAAATTAAATTTGAATCATTAAAGGGTTCACAAGTTATATTAGAGTCTGTAGCATTTGTTTGCAATGGATTTTTTTGATATAATATTCAACGGAATTTTAAATAAACATTCCTTGAAATATTAATTCTTCATTTTCTGTTTGGTATGTATTAGTTTCATTTTCTTCGCATATAAAATTGACAGTCAAGCGCCATGTTATAATGCAAATAAAATAGAAATGATTTGCAAATAATGATTTGTTAAGTAATACAATGCCCGTATAGAAAAAAACACAGAAATATTATTTTTAGACAAAAATCTACACAACGGTTATGGAGGACCATATATATTGTGTATTATCCTTATTTGATTAAACTGAAAAAACAGGATACATATCTACGTCCAGTTTTTATTTAAAAGTATGATATCTTTTGCAATTTGGCAACACTTATCAGACAATATCTTAATAGTAAGTGACATTATTTATAGAATATAACTGGGATATAATTAATTATTATATGTAACTTACAATCATACATTGATAATTGATAACTTTTGTACTAAAACACATCACAACACTTAAAATTCTGGTAATTCTATTTATTATATTACAAATTCAAGTTTCTTCTGAATTACTTTTACATATTATTATAAAAATTACTTTCATCGATTAAATTTACAGAAAATAATTTATTGTGATGGTTACACTTATTTTTAATTCTGATATTTACTCCATTTTACATTTTTTTTTAACAAATAATTCCTTTGAATATATTTTAATTATTATAAATATTAATACGTATGTCTGTATTATTCGCTACGACGCATGTTTGTAGTCATTACTGAAACTCTTAGAAGATGAATTTTTAAAATCTGTTTCATTTTACAATCCCACAGCAATTTTAATGCATCTAAAATTGTAACCTACATCCAGTTCTCACCAAACAATTTGGATATTACTTTTATATTATAAAAATATTTAAGTAAATCATAGCTCTATTCTACTGAATTCATAAGCATCGAAAAGTTTGTATGAAAATGAGAATTTAATTAATTTCAACAACATGAATTTCATCCACAACTTTTTGGCACTAAACATCAAACTTGACAATATAAATAACTGAATACTCTTTTATTGCAATCACGTGTAATTTCGTTTGTTTTTTAACTTTTAACAATACTTTTTGGTTCTTCTTACTTATCATTTTGTTGTGAACATAATTATAATTATTATTACTTTGCTTTGAAGTACTCTTCAATTATTAAGATTGCCAAACTTGACTATTGATTGCTTAATATTTGTAATCGAGTTTCTTCACTAACCAAACTAAGTAGACGGTTAATTTTAAACTTATTTTTCCCCTTTCAATGCTTGGTCGAGAATTGCTTTCGATGCTATTTCAACAGTCACAGTTTTGCTGATAGTAGATAATTGATTGTGGTCTGAACCCATTTCTATTGGCTCTGTCAGGATCTTGAGGGATGATACCTTCGCTTTTTGATACGCTGTTACTGTGTGCATGCCGAGAAACCTGTTGTCAACAAAAGTACATTAGTATTATTTCAATCGCTTATCACCTTTTGAGCTGGTTTTTCTCAGAATTAGAAAAATTAGGGCTCCAGTCTCCCACGCTGGTCAAGTACATGATGGCAGACTTTACACACCTCTGTGAACATTATGGGACTATTTTCTTAAAACACTAAAGCAAGTAATATGATTTTCATTATTGATTCTAGAAAGTAGCTGCATATCGATATATATGGTGGCTCGTAAGTTTCTTCCTTCGCCTTGGTCGCAAGTCCAAGCCACTGTTTGGGTAAAAGATCATAACGTTTAGTTAGTTATTTATCGGTTCAGTAGCAGTTTCTACGTTGCGATTACCCAATAGTCCATTCAATATAATCATTCCCCTTGTAATGTTTTTCAATATACCCCTCCTCCCTTCACCCATCCCATCATTATATATGAATGATACACACATATCGATAACGCAATATTTACAAGGTCCACTTCATGACATCGTTATTTTCGAATATCATAGTTTTCAACTGTCTTTGAAGCACTAACCTGATAGCGACGTAGCAGATAAGCAGAGCGGCGCCTAGGGCGAGCACCCGCGGCACGGGGGCGGGGAACAACTGGACCACCACCCAGGCGGTGCCGGCGGCTCCGCACACGCACGCCACGCCGAGCGCTGTGCGCACCCAGTGCGTGCATGTGAACCCGCGCTCCCATTCCACTCTAAACAATTTAATTAAATAATAACAACTTATCGTAGTAATATTCATTAAAATCAGCAGAATTCGTCACTAAGTTATTCTATTCGATTTATGGTAATGGCATCCAAACTGTACCTTATTGGTCACATCTCGTAAGCACGCCCGTATATAGAAAGCACATTATAGAATAAAAGCTCTCACTGTGCTATTTACGAGGATCAAACTGAAAGTTTTTAGAATTGGCTACTTGTAAAACATAAATAAATGGTAGAGACTGACAAAAGAGTGATCTATCTGCAGATTCGGACAAGTTCAGGCATCGGTATGAGTCAAGTGCAAAAAATCCACAATGAACATTTAGCGGTCACGAAGCTTTGTGCCCGGTGGATACCTCATAATTTGACCGAAGCCCAAAAACTCCGTCGTGTTGATTGGTGCCGTGAAATGGTGAAAAGATTTAACGAAGGTGACTCAAATGCTATGTTACGGGTGGCGAAAGCTGGATTTACTGTTATGATATCGAAACCAAAAGACAGTCAGCCAATTATAGTGAAGAGAGGTCGAAGCGTGGGAAAAAAGATGGTGGCCTAGTTCTTCGGAAGGACAAGTCATTTCGCAACAATTGTTATAGAGGACCGAAAAACAGTTTTTGCAGAGTGGTAGGATCCTCTTTCACTACGACCACGCCTCGTCGCACACCCGACCTCGCACTTAGGATTTTTATTTATTCCCAATAATAATAATAAAAAATTCCAAGAAAGAAGCTGTGGCTACGTTTAAAAGGGCCATCAAAGAGACCCCTAAGGACGAGTAGGCAAAGTGCTTTTCCTAGCGGTTTCATCGGATGCAGCGATGTTTTGACGTGATTGGACAACATTTTGAAAAGATATAATTAACCTAATAACTAGCTAGTTTAATCAGTTTTTGATTTTCTAAGAACTTTCAGTTTAGCCCTCGTATTTCTATAAACTCTATACTAATCTGTTTACTAAGTTTTTCAAACCATCAAACAATAATCCAATCCCCTTAGCAACAATAATTATAAAACTAGAAATATACCTATTTGTCTCTTGTACAATGTATGGGGTATTGCACACTTTACATTTTAAACCATCACGACCAGGAATGGCAGCACTCTGAAATAGATAATTTTATGATTTTTTAATGGAATTTATTAATAATCTATACTTCTATACTATTATACTAGTTGGCTGCCCTCGCTTCGCTCCGAGTATTTAAAGCAATATTATAATTGATGTCCTTAAATTGTCACTCTGTAATTGTGTAGTTTTTTATTATTTGAAAAAAGAGAGAGTAAGAAAAAGTTATAAAAAGAAAAATAATAGAAACAAAATTAGAGAAAAGCGACAGATGCTAAAAGAGAGAGGACAGAGCAGAACTAAAATTGAATGGGTAAAGGAGAGAGAAAGAGAGAAAATTAAGAGAGAAAAAGAAGTGAAAAGAGGCTAATCATTCTAAACAGATAAAAATAAATATTAAAGTGATAAAAAAGAGAGGATGAGAGACAATGATAGTATTATAAGAGAAAGAGAGACGGAAATACTAAAGACTTCTATCAGTGAAAGAGTTTTTAAAATCAGATTAGAAACAACAAAATGGCCAAGTTCTATTAATTAAAAAATGTATATGGCAACATTAAATCACTTTTGTCCCTCACGAATAGTGTACTTTTCTAACATTGCAAGAATTTTAAAAATCTGATCAGTAACAAGAAAATGGCCATATTCTATTAATTAAAAAATGTATATGGCAACACTAAATCACTTTTGTCCCTCACGAATAGTGTACTTTTCTAACATTGCAAGAATTTTAAAAATCTGATCAGTAACAACAAAATGGCCATATTCTATTAATTAAAAAATGTATATGGCAACACTAAATCACTTTTATCCCTCACGTATAGTGTAGTTTTCTATCGGTGAAAGAATTTTAAAAATCGGATTAGTAGTTCCTGAGAAACTTAAAAATTTACAAAATGACCAGGTTATGGCACTTAAATGGCCATATCTTTTTAATTAAAATATTTATGGCAACACCACATAGCCTATGTTACCCGGAAAGGATGTAGCTTTCTATTGGTGAAAGAATTTTCAAAATCGGTTCAGTACTTTTCGAGCCTATTCGCAACAAACAAACAAACATACAAATATACAAACAATCAAATCTTTCCTCTTTATATAATAGTATAGATATATAATAGTATAGATACAAACAATCAAATCTTTCCTCTTTATATAATAGTATAGATAAAGAGGAAAGATTTGAATGTTTGTATGTTTGTTTGTTGCGAATAGGCTCGAAAAGTACTGAATCGATTTTGAAAATTCTTTCACCGATAGAAAGCTACATCCTTTCCGGGTAACATAAGCTATGTGGTGTTGCCATAAATACTCTAATTAAAAAGATATGGCCATTTAAGTGCCATAAGCTGGCCATTTTGTAAATTGAAGAGTTTCTCAGAAACTACAAATCCGATTTAAAAAAAATTTCCACTGATAGAAAACTACACTATTCGTGAGGGACAAAGGTGATTTAGTGTTGCCATATAATTTTTTTAATTAATAGAATATGGTCATTTTGTTGTTACTAATCCGATTTTTAAAATTCTTTCATTGAGAGAAGTCTATAGTATTTCCGCCTCTCTTCCTCTTATAATACTATCATTGTCTCTCATACTCTCTCTTTTCTCTCTCTCTCTCTCTCCTTTACCTATTCAATTTTATTTTTGCTCTGTCCTCCCTCTCTTAGCATCTGTCGCTTTTCATTTATTTTTGTTTCTATTATTTTTCTTTTTATAACTTTTCCTCACTCTCTCCCTTTTTTCAAATAATGAAAAACTACACAATTACAGAGTGAAAATTTAAGGACATCAATTATAATATTGTTTTAAATACCCGGAGCGAAGCGAGGGCAGGCCTCTAGTTAGTCATAAAATATAAAACAAATTGTAGAAATGCTGTATTATTGAAGCGCTGGTTGCTGTTGTAGAAATGAAACACACAGAATTCTTTGACCATACTATAATCTTGATGTTTTAAAATTATTACTTTTAAAGTTATTTCTAGGCACGTCTATCTCGTGAGCGTATATATCCAAGAGAGAGAGAGAGAGAAAAGCCACAGATTACAAAACCATACATCTGACATCACATTGCACAGATTAAATTTAGTAATTGAAAAGATAAGAAATTTATTTTAATGTTGGAGATTCCAACACAAATTACGCTTGTAATTTTTACTAAATAATATATTTTTTAATATAATGACTATTTTAGACTCTGTCTTAGAATTTTGAAATAATTTAATGTTTGTTGTAAACATGCAAATTTTATGATAAATAACCACTGAGCTAGTTTAATCATATTCGCGTCATAGGTATAATGTTTATTAACAAATACATGACAATGCGATAACTGTGTTTGTGCTACAATATGTTATAAGCTAGATTCTATCCTATTAGTTAAGTATACAACATACCTCAATAAGCCACCTCCTCAAGCATTCATGATGTACAGCTGCCACATCTCCTGTGCACCGACAAGGAGTTATGAGGGGTTCGGGTCTGGAATTATCATAACAGATCCAGCAATCGCGACTAGAGCCCACGCTGCCAACGAGAGAGTCGGTCTCGACATTCTGGAAAATGGAAAGTTTAAAAAATAAATTTGCTAACTTTCATGTTGATAATGAACTTGGTGAGCATTTGATAGTTCAGTTTTATCATCACTTGTTTACTTTTTTCCTGTATTATCATTAAATTTATTATAGCTGTACAGATAAGAGGACAAACCTAGTTAGTTATTACACAGTCAACGTGTTCAATGGGAAATGCCATACAACATAACCAAACACTTAGTTTTATAATATAACTTTATCATATTGACAATGTTTATCATCACAGCTAAATAACGAGCCCCTGTAGGATCAAACTAGTATGGTCTCTCCGTCACTGTTAACTCTTATTCCAAATAATATTACTAATATTCAAGAACTTGGTACTATTTATTTTATACTAGTACGTTTAGTTATAAGACATAAAAATAGTATTTTTTACTAAAAATTGTTATGTGGTACGGCGTTATTCAATAAACGCGTTGACTGGGAATAAAGAACTAGGTTTATAATTTACATGTACTAAGGTATCATCAGTGATTCGACTTTAAAATGGTTTATCTATTAAAACTTTATTATATTTATATACATAACCCTCTTTAATTTTACCATAATACGACACTCACCAACTTAACCTCACTATCGTCTATACATTTTGGAGGTTTGAAATAAAGGAACATCATGATAACATTCCAAATAGATCGCCAATTTTGGATAAGCTTCAGGACAAATTGGATCTTCTCTTGCCAGAGTTGGACGACTACCGCCTTTGTCTGAGAAGTTATATTGGCATCCATGACAAAGATTTGTCAAATATGATAATCAACAAAAATTGATGATGCCTTTATGTCAGATGAGGACAGGACTTGAAAGCACAATTATTACTCTTAGAGAGAAATGAAAGCGTGAAAGCTGAAGACTGTAGTTTAAGCAAACCACAC
The DNA here is from genome assembly GCA_905147385.1 of Limenitis camilla. Classification (NCBI taxonomy): domain Eukaryota; kingdom Metazoa; phylum Arthropoda; class Insecta; order Lepidoptera; family Nymphalidae; genus Limenitis; species Limenitis camilla. The sequence goes on from LR990231.1 coordinate 6,123,028, forward strand.
AACAAATGATTTAAGATAGATGTTATAAAACTCTTTATATCCACATTACAGACTAGAAACCAAGTATGTACTTAAAATATGTTTTGATATATATATTATGAGACTTCAGACCGGCGGACTTCAGATTGTGGACTCAAACAACACATTTATTTAAAACGTTTTAAACATAGACAAATCATTACCGTTTAATTGACGGTAAACAAATGATTAGGTACTTTATCTAATATGAAGCGGACAGAAAAAAATTATAGAAATTTACAATTTTGTTAATATTTAAATAAATTATACCTATTACTCATCCTCAATCCTCAATAATCAATACAATACTGAGAAATCGGAGTGTATATTTAATTATAGTCAAAATAATAATATTTATTTCACCATCATTTTACAAATATTATTCTTATGTACATATCTGTGTTGCAGAACTTATTGTCTTTGTTAATTAAAATAAAAAACAGTAAAATGTTAAACTAAACAGTTACAAGATAAACTTAATATAATTAAACTTAACGCTATGAACAAAAAATATATCATATAATAAGTTAATTAAATAAGCTTTTTAAATACATTTTCGATCATTTATTTTTTTTATTTTTAAAATAATAAGGTTTGAAGTAAGACACCTCTTCCGGTTTCCCAAATTTTTAAAATCCTTAACTTAACGTTATTCACGTCTTCCATTTTCCTTTAGCTCATTAACCAGTTTAAATGTAATAATATTTTGTGCGTCTATTGAGGATGAGTATAGATATAACAATAGATATTAAATATGTATTACTAATTATTAAAATATATACCTATATAATATCTTACATCTATCTCTTTTTCTAATAATCAAAATTTTCAAACAATTCATCAATTAAGAATATCTGAATACCAATATGCACCTAAGAAATTGGGAAGAGAACTCTGTTGGATGTCTATGACTAAGATACGGTGATAGCAGAATACGTCGGATAAAACTATACTTTTTTCTAGATCCTAACTAAATCTGACCTTATTGTCCCCTGTGGTAGTATTAAGCAGATCAGAAAGCCGCCCTTCGTCCAGCTGCCTCGCGAGGAGCCGACGCGGGTTGAGGAGCCACAGCCGCTCCGGCGCCATGCAGTTCCAGAGAACGCAGGGAAACCATAGCGCGACGCCGATCTCGGCCAGGCGGAACACTAGGTCGTGCCAGTTCCGCGATACTACTGGAACTCTGAGCAAAAAAGTAACGTACAATATTTTTAAATAGCCTGTCTGAAACATAAATATTTAGTCACAAGGAAAAATGCTAGTACGGGCAATATAAGCTTTGCAAGCAAGCATTGTACTCAGCATGAATAAATAATACTTCTACTATTATCTGGGACTTCAATACTATCAGAATTATTTTTAGTTAAATCAACAACTTTTTTAATGTTGTGGTAATGTACATATATCTGGTCAAATATAAGGCCCCAAACATTATAGAATATCAATGTGTAATAGTCAATGTGTGTAGTGTATAAACTAAATTTATTGGATTTTAATACCTTAAATTTATTTTCTTTAATGCTTGACGATTTCGATATTAATGATGATGAATTAAAATGATACATTTCAATTAATTGAATTTAATTTTTTTGATTATGTCATTAATAATCAAAAAATGTGATAAAGATATGCCCCTCTTATATAGGACAGGGTTTTAAAAATGAACTGCAATTATTAATAGCATCATCTCTTTTTTCTTATCATACTACTTGATAAGAAATAAATAACCCAAAATATATGCATATTACCTATACTTATACTCACTTAGTCTTCCAGAATTCGCTTAAAGTCTCTGAAGCAAGGAACCCTGCGATGAGAATCAACATCAAAGCCTGGCTGACCAGGCCCAATCGAGACTGATGCAATTGTGAATGATTTACTGATCTGGGATCAATGCTGCCATCACGATCAGCCAAGTCCGTTTGAATGCCCTGATAAAAAATATTATTAAGTCAATTGTTGCTGGTGAAATATGAACTGTTAAGGTAATAAACGTTAGAGAGAAAGTAATATCCCAAAGTAAGAATTTATTAATTATTTATTTTACAGTAAGCCAATAGTTATAAAATTTGAATCACGATGCTTGGGTTCGATTAACCCCCTAATCCCCCCTAAGGAGACCGGCCGAACACTGTGTAACTCGAACGATGAACACGCAGTCTGATGTGATTTTATCAATTCTTAAAAAAACAATATGTTGTTTCAAAAACATTACATTTGTTATATCTAAGTTATACCATAATTTAAAAAATTAGCCGCTATTATTGTTGCATGAATACAGTTATTAGTGACAGTTGTATGACATTTAAAATAGATACCATCAAAAATTAAGATATTAAACAATTAAAATGCAGTAACTGGTTTTTATCTTTTAATGCTTGCATTATTATAATGCTGGGTTTACACTAGCGGGCGAAGATTCATCTCGCGTTGGTGCGCTAAAAACCTCGTTTACGGGCATACGCCATGTTCTTGTCTAAATTAACGGCAAAGATTCATCGTGCCAGCTTGTGTTGTGTTGTGCGACCGAGACGTAGACGTTCAAAATAGAGGAAGTGCGTAGGTGTGGTCACCCAAGCGAATATTTTCGCGACAAAACCCTTTGATGCGCGCGAGTTTACCGACAGTGCCCCGATAGTACATCGTTTTCGCCCGAATACTACGCATTGCAACGATCTACCCGTCCACACTCATCGCGTTAACAAGAATTTTTACAAAGATTTCTTTGTTTTTTGACAAATGTAATATTTATTCGAGAAAGCTCTTTCTGCTCTACAAAATGAATCGTCTTACTGAGTAATTTAATTTTTTATTACATTTCAGGCTAAGAAATAAAACGCAACCAGCACGTAAAGAGCAATATTTTCTTCGCTTTTCCTACAGGTTGCTGCAAAACTTTGTACTCGTAATGTTCCGCTGCAGATCATTTCGTCAAAATTTCCCTTTTTAAATTTTGCAAATTATTTCAAGACACCTTCTCCGTTTATTTTGTAAATGTCCGACCCGCTTTGTCGACGAAGTGGACATTTGCATCAGTGGTCGCGGATTTGATTCCCGCTTGGGGAAAAAATCATTAGAAATTGGACATGGCTTGGGAGCTTGTAATTGTAAATTACGAGCGTCTAGATCCCTGATACAGGTTTTCTTAATGAGAGCTGTTGAATATAAAGCGTCCTTTTTTTTCTGCAATTTTTAACTATAACATTACGTTTTGCACTAAAAGTTTAAAGTTTCACTAACCTTATTTAAAAACGCATAATTTTATTAAAAAAGTGGTCTAGCAAGATACTTTTTTTAACTTCTATTGGAGTTATAATCCTTACTTAATTATTATACTTTACCTGTTTGGTAACAAGTGTGTCTTGAACGTCATCACCCTCAGCAGCGGTGGTCGGGCCAGGTCTTGAAGATATGCTCGTGTAAACTTTCGTTTCCTTGAGGAATTCTCCGCGAACCTAGAACGATATAACGTTTATATACATTTGAATATTTTTTCGCCAAAATTTCAGACCTTTTTTTTAATAAACTACATTATACATTCTCATTGAATTTCACTTTTATAAATGAAATTAGATTACACCCCATTATATTAATAGCAATCGACTATGATTAGTTAATATTTATGCAGTTACCTCTAACAGATACACACACAGATCATACACAACTATATATGGTTCAAAGAACCATTATCACTAACATTGAATTGTTATAAAGAACATCGTCAACAAACTCTACAAACATTTATAATGTAGAAAATAATCCGTAAATACTACACTCTTAAGATTTAAAATTGTAAGTTTAACTTATTGTATTTCACGACCACATAATATTTGCGACCAACAATGACACATTATTTCGGACTGAGTGGCCCACAAATGGTTCAAATGGATAATATTGTTGATTGTTACCATTTATGTGGCTTATATTAGCCATTGTCAGATCGTGTGACCTTAGATGTAATTGAAACCAAAATATTAAATACTATACTTTCTGTAGTAATAGTAATGTTTAGAATTGATAGTTCGCTAATAAAACTTTTTAGATAACAACTACTGATGCAATAACATAAATTTCATATAATTCTTAACTATCTGCACTTACCTTAAAATATACTTCAACACCATATATGAGAAAGAATATGACCACTATAAACAACAGCACAGCGTAACAGCCGTTAAATACGTGCTGGTAAAAATTCTGAAAACGAAAAACAAAATTAATGTTAAAGATATAGATGTGTAACAAAAAAACTTTTCTGAACAGTTTTTAAAAAAACTGGAGTTATATTATTGGTTGAATGCGTGATCGCATTAAAATAAATGTCCTAAAGTTTTAAATAATTGTTTCATTAAAAGTTAAGAAACTTATCATTGTCTACACACATACATACACATAAAATTATCATAGTCGACAAAGTCCTAGAGCCTTAGAGAGACAGACCTACATAAAATAATAAAATCTGAAATAACCTTCACAAGAAGTAACAACATTGCCATAGGTAATAGGGATAAAACTTAAGAATGTACAAGTTGGTGGATGGTGAAAAACTTTGAAATGAATGGATGGAATGTACCTTTTACTGTAATATATTGTATATAGTAGTAGTAGTAAAAGTTTATATTTCCTATATTATACTAACCAAATCATTAACATAACGAATGAGTATTTCATATTAGTCATAATTTCTTTGTTTTAGCATCGTTTATTCGCAATATTTTTAACCACTGAGTGTGTATGTATAAGATATAAGAAACCTAACGTATTACTAGTCAGGATAATTATATGAACGTGGACTTCTGCCAAGTGGACTTAAGGACGAAAGAAATTAAACAATTGATATCTCCTACGCGCACATGCTTAGTTCAGATCCTTTACTGATTATACATTGCGTAAAATCATTTTTAAATAAGTGGAACGACGTTCAAATGATTATCAATTATTGTAAAAATAGAATCTTATTATTAATATTAAACTATAGAATAAATTTGAGTCATGATAAATGTCAAAGGTTACAAACGTATAATTAATAACGTCAAGGAATGATTTCGTTAGAGCTAATCAAAAAGTAACCTTTTCATCCCATCTTCGTTAATAATCTTGTTTCTTCGCATTAATATCAAATGACGCAATTTTAGGGACGATCGCGACGATCCGGTTTATACCTTAGTAGGTACAACCGGAAATAAAATGAATGAATAACAAGAAGAGAACAAAATCACACAAAGCAATTTGTACATACAAATAACATTATTATACGCTTACCCTATTTTTAATAGAAGTGTCAGCAATACTAGTGGTCAAAACCTCGGCAGCTAGCAAGGAGTAGCTGATCAGGTTAAAAGTGACAAATGCTAGGAATGACTTTGATATAAACCTCGGCCTTTCCCATCGGATGTCGCGGAGATGGAAAACCTGAAACAAAAATTTATCATCAAATTCTCATTATACAAATGCAACAAAAATAAAATTAATAATAAATACAAAAGTTTTCAACGTGTTAAAGTGATGCTAATTTTCCAATCTAGACACGGCAGGAAAACTTGTGTATTTCATTTTTCCTTAAAATCATGAGGATAGTAATTTTGTAAGTATAATTTTCTACCACGGGAAAATCTTTTGTAGTTAGCTATCGGAACTAATAAATCTATAAGTATTTTAAATTATAATTTACTAGCGACCCTCCCGACTATAGTATGCAGCATGTATTATGCATATAAACCTTCCTCTTGAATCAATCTATCTATTAATGAAAACCGCATTAAAATCCGTTGCGTAGTTTTAATGATCTCAGCATACATACGGACAGACAGACAACGGAAGCGACTTCATTTTATATGTAAAGAAGATGATATGCAAACACTATTACTAAGAGTAATTATTTTTATTTTAACAGTGACATAATAACTAAAAGACAACACATATCCGTTTGCTTGGATATTCCATTCATTTAGATTTTTTTAACATTATATGCTAAGGTTAATTTATATATGTCACGTATTCTTTAAAAAAATCCAGTCTCATTTAAATGAAAACTAAAAATTGGTAAAATACACTTTTAAAGTATGAAAGCAAAAATTTTAATCTTTTGACTATAACTTAAATGTTAATCCTAATTGTATAATTATCATACAAAAATATATAATATACATCATGTCACATACATCGCAATAAGTCATAAAAGGATATAAATGTTTAGGTAAATGTATAATATTAGCTGCGTACATGGATGGCATCTATTTAACATGATATAAATATTTATCACAATTGCTGATGAAAATGACAATATACATAGTTACTTAATTATAAAAGTATTTCTAATGGATAACAACTTATTACTAAGTACGGGTAATTTAAAATAATATATTATTTAACAAGCATTATATAATAAATTCAACAAGGTCTCATCATGGCCAAACGTTGGATTAAATATATCCGACGAAAACTTATACGAAGGCATCTAGTTCACGCAGTGTCATAAGCATACTAATTAAGGTCATGACTATTTCGGCAATTTACTTTTTAATACGTCTATCACATATTGTTATAATTCCTTCTAGTAAATATTTCTACGACGACGATAATTCCATCGTGAAATGTTCAAGGGGGGTTTATGAAATTCGATTTTCTCTTTTGAAACTCTATTCTTTGATATTTTGTTCAAAATTGATAAAATGGTTCAAAAAAAATTAATAATTATAAAACCCTTTTTATACATAAGCCCGCTAAAATCGAATTTAATACGAAATCCACATACCAGTTATGTTAGGTCATTGTACTTTCAAGCCACAGGAGCCACAAGCCAAGCCATCAGAAGAAATTCGTATTTTCATATTGAACATAAAATTCTCTTAATTTAATTTGCAAAAGCAGGTCTGTCTTAGTCTTAAATTTTTAAATCGGTGATGACTAAAGTTGTCTATATTGATCGTATCGTATATAAAATATTTATAATTAAATATAAATATTAGAAGAGAGAGAGAGTGCCAGAAAAAACGGAGCAGTACAACAAAATGGCCATATTCATTCGTTACAAAATATATGGCCACCTCTACCTAGCCATGGAGCATATTACCTTATACAGTAATATGCTCCATGGCTGTATGAGAATAGGAAAATATGAAATCGCATCGCGCATCACTTACAAGTATAGTTATTATCTTATAACGAAGTGATACGATGTAATTATCCTTAAAGTAGGAATTTGGGATTTTTCATTAGTATTTAGGTGTCTTATTAATAACATGTATTTATGGATTAGGATTGACCTCCCTAACCCAAAACCGAGAAACATCATACAAAATACCCAGATTAAAAAAAATCACGATAAGAAGAAGATAATATACCTACTGATCATCACTAGTAGATAAGACTAATAAAATTTATTTTTTAAATAATTAATTAGCAAACGAAATCAGTTACACAGGAATTTGATACATGTGGCCTTATTATCATCGACCTTAAAAAGTTATGTAATGAAACCTCAAACCTTGAACAATCGGTCAAATAAAATCGTTGATATTCTGTGTATCATAAAAGTAAGAGATATTATGAATAATCAAACTTTTTAATAAAAAGGCTCGGCTGAAAGAAAAAACCAAAAATATTTCATAGCGAACCCTAGCACAACATGAACTCTTAACATGAACAATGTTTTTCTGATCTCTTTTCGTTGTCAGTGGAATTTAAAATTGTAGTCGGGGTTTGTTTCTTTCTATGAATAGAATTTCATTGGAAATATTTTCCCTCTAAATTGTAAGTCTTCTATAATAACAAACATACTAAACAAAACATATTGTTTTGAAACATATAATTAACAAATTCTGCGTTTTCTGAGTGAAAACGTTTTTATAGTATTATAGTAGCAGTTACAATAAAACTACAAAATACTTATATTTTAATGCTAATAACAGTTTACACTCATAACAAATTTTTATCGACTTTTTTACACGAAACGCAAATAAATTGTTTGAACAAAATTACCCAAGAATTATGTTTGATAAATGGATTGAATTAAGTAAATCATTTTGCGGTGTTGAAAAGTTGTGAGTACCAGAAACTAGCAACTTGATAATATAACAATAAGTCTTATTTGTCTGTCATAAGGCAATGTACACAATAGCATAATTGATACATCCTCATGATATATTCATATTGTCACAAAGTTTAAATACATACTTTATTATTTACATCTTATTACTCGTTCATCATTTTGCATTTGTTATTTCAAAGCCTTTTAAAATAGCAATTTAAAGTTAATGAAAAAATAATAAAAATTGAATTTCTTTTGGTGATTTGAAAATCACCCCTTTACCAATCAGCCAATTTAAATTCTAGTATTTATTATATATTAAGAAGAAGTAACTTTAAATATTAGAAGGTCGTCTTCTCCCGACATTAGTAATGCCTTTCTATGTACTGCTTACAATCAATTGACATATATATAATTAATTGCAAAATGAATTTAAGCAAATATGAAAAAACATTTTTAACAAAAAAGAAACAATCCGTTAAATTTTAAACTGAAAAATACCCTAAAAAGTAATAAATAATTATACTTAAATAAGTCGGTTAATATATATTTAAAATATTGTAAATAATATAGAACCTCCTTCTTTTTTTAAAGTCGCTTAAAAACATTTTACAAGCAGGCTGTCATTTTACGACATTTAAACGTCGCGCGCAATCAATAGCTGCTGCTAGGTAACGACCAATATAGTTATATCTGTACTGACGACATATATTGGTCTAAGTTCCCAAGTTAGTAAGATTTTAACCAGGGGTTGGAAACGTCCATACAAGATTAGTTCGTAGTGGCTCTTGGCAGCTTCCGTCACGACACTTTTACCATACCTACACAGATTATTAATATTATATATATATTTTTAAATACTTATAAAAAATTAATTAATTTTATTATTTAATAAAACAATATTTTAATTACTAATTAATAGGAAATTAATATTTTATAAATATTTATATTTTTTTTTTAAATAATTAAAATTGTGTTTTATATATAAATGTTTGTTATATATATACTTAATCTAGGTTCTTATTTATCTATATTCTTATTATGTTCAAATTCAAATAATAACCATTTTTGAATGCGTTGTTATTCGATTGCGATTTTCAAAACAATAATTTCTAACATAAATACTTGTATTATAATTTACTTTTCTTGCTTTTATATTCTTTTTCTAGTTTTTTAGTTTAGTTCGTCGAGGTGCTGTTTGGTTGCTGATGAAGAGAAGAGCTGTTCCAAGGACAAATTTCTAATTTTGAAACTTGTGTGAATGTGTAAGTTTCTCCGATTATTTTATCTAGATTTTCTTATTGGATATTAATTTAGAAAATAAATTATAATATCTTGTTTTAGATCAACTATTACTTTTATCTATGGGTTTTCATTACTGTAGTGTGAAAACTTGTGAATTTAGAAGTCAAACAAAACGACTATAATTTTCCGAGAAATATGCTTAAAACAATTGTGGGTTCATATTTTATTGCCTCATTGTCCCAAATTGTTATTGCAGCCCTATGTTAATGTTCCTGGTCCTTTCATTTTGATAATGATTCATAATGATTTGATGACTTATATTAACATTTTTATATTATGATGATCCACACACTTGCTGAATTTTTAATTTTATATTTTAGCTAGTTAGTAGAAATTATTATTAGTTATTAGTGAATCTTAATATTAATTTCATCTAAAATGAATTACTATATAACGTCTGATGAATATTAATTATCTATTCGTGTATTTTATCAAATTTTTTACCATTTTTATAAATTAAGCATAATATGCATCATTTATTATTAATTAGTTTTTTCTACTTTACAGAATGTAATAGATTTAGTAACTCAAACCGGTTTGATGCATATGCAGAAGTATAAGAATGCTTCCTAAATTAACAGATAAGCGTGTGATTCCCGAAAAAATTAAGAAAATCGGAGTAAAATACTGGACACAGAATATAGTATGTATATAATATATTCTCATATAGATATTACTGTTAATAAATCTTAATATAAATGATACATAATCATTTAGCTCAATGTACATTTAAATGAAGACTAATTTCATTTCAGGACAATATGCTGATGGCGCACACCTGTGTCACCAACCATGAAGAATACATCAGATGCTGTGCTGAATCCTGAAATCAGTTTTGGGAAAATGGTATGCTACTTTTAACTATAGGTTATTTTTAAATTTTAATAATGAATAAGGAACTTCCTTTTATTATTAAGTGATTGTAAATTAATTTAAAAAAAAGTTGTTGTTTTATAATTTAATGTTTAGTACATTAATTTTTTTTCCGTAGGTCCATTTTGAACTATCTTATCAGTGCTGACTTGGCTGTTGGGCAATGTTAGACTCAGGGATAAGGGAGGAAGATATAATTTAAGATAAATATTAATTAAGACATTTAAATATTTTACAAGTTTTATTCATTGTAATTAATTTCAAAAATTGAGTGTAATCTATTTGTAATTCATATTTTATTAATGCTTAGTATTGTATAATTCTGTTAAACATTTTCTAATTCTAATAAATAACTGTTGTATGTAAACATTTATATTATAGAAAAATAGAAATATTCACGTTCTAATTGTAAAGCATATATAAATGTAAATAATCATTGTTGTGTAATAAATGTTTCTTTTTAATAGTGTTTTTTAATTAAAATTTATAAAAGAATATTTAAAAAAAATATCGATAAGGAAGGACAGCACTAATACGTGTATCGATATGTTATTTTATCGACACCGCAAGCTCTAAAATCTGACATGCCAGCTTTGCTTGATTCTCGCATTTGATTGGTCGGTCACTACGGACCGACTGTTTGAAGGGCCGTGTCCTATGTATTCCTATATATAATTTTTGATTTTAACCGACCGGCTAAAACGATATTTTATCAAATATAATTTGTTTCTGAACTTTTAATTTTTATAATTAATTAAAAATATATTATTATCAGAAAAAAGATCTTGACTTGATGACTTAAACCTATTTAAAACTTAAAAGTAGTTAATTTTAATGATATATTTACTCTCAAATAAGGCGTTATTTCATTATTATGTAATAATAAGGAAATGATTTTTTTCAAAATAGGATAAGACAACAGTTTTAAAGCAAAAATATTTAGGTATTATTTAATAATAATTGTTTAAAACCGTTTCAAAATTTAAGACAGTAAGTTTGTTTCACTGAGCCCTTTGAGATGAACTAGGAATACCTACCTCCGAACTGGTTTTGCACAGGTTACAGGACATTACTCTCTGTGAGTCTATAAACTAAAAGTACATACATATTTGTATTAAACTAGACTAACAATTAAATTTATATAGATGCATATAATAAAAATGTAACCTCTCGAATGTCCGTACCATTGTCTTTACTTAGAAGATATTTTACAAAACTTTATACGAAAACCTTAATAAACTAATAGAAGTCAAAACAATCAATTTAAATATTTTGTATGTCTATCTACATCACACAAAAATTACTGTACGATATTGAATATTGTTATACACTGTTCAGACAAGTGTAACTTAAAATCAAGGCTTTGTTTTATTTATATGGAATGACAAGAAAAAGTTATAATTATTATTTAAAAATGTTTTAACCCTGCGAAGCTAGAACAAGACTATTAGTATAAAGTAAAATATAATTTACATACCTAAATATTTTTATTACGCCAACGTTGAATAATTTGTTGATACAAGTAATCCCACATTATAAGACTTTTATTTGTTCTCAAAAATCCAAGACGCACTAAGTTAATTCGCACCCAAGACTATATATTTATATTTTCACTTTTATTTATCTTACTCTATTGAATTACGACAATTATTTACTTTATATAAATACTTGCACACTTCTGTTCCCCGACTGGCCTGCGACCACCAACATGCGAATCCGACCGCCAAGTGTCATAGACGCGTTCCGGTCGAGCCGCATGTGGGCCAGTCATACCCCCTCCTTCTCCCATCCGATTAATGCTGCGAATCTAGTGGACTCTGGGCTCTTGCTCAGGGTCCGCTGAAACTGCAGCATTTTTTCTTCACTCCCCCTCCCCACTCTATCTTCGAGGATGCAACGCATCGTCAAAACAAGAGTGTATCTCTTGTTTTGACGATGTCCATGGTCAAAACCTTATCAACCATAAAAAAACCATAAAAAGATTTAAAAAATATATGAAATTGTCAAGATTATGTGTTGGTTTTTATCCAGTGAACGAAAAAAGGATAGAAGGATAATTCGATAATTACAATATAAATCTACTGCGCGTTCGGAGAAAACACTAAATTGCGACAGGTAATAATAAAATGCGTCTGACTCATTCTAAATAGCGCTCAGGTTTTTTTAGAGGAACAATAATAGATATTAAGTAGACTATCATAGAGTTTATATTGTATTGTAGGCTCGTCACTTACTCGGCAGAATTCGGGAATCTACGAGCGCTCATTGACGACAGCCGTCATATTCGCTGGATTGTTTTATGCAATAATTAAGTAGTTTATTTTGATTAATAAAAGTATTTTAATTACTTAAATGTCAAAGTTTTAAATAAAAATAATCTTCACAGCGTCAAAAATATGAGTTGAGTTAATCATTAAAAAAAATATATTTTGCAACTATTACAATGCTTTTGAGAAAATAAACTTTAAATCTTAAAATAGTTTGGAAAATTAAAAGTGCACGCCTCATAATCTTCAAAAAAACACAAATTTAAATTAAAAAAATAAATACAAATTCAAAATATATCCTATGTCACTCGATGATAAAAGATTCTAAAGATATTTTTATGTAATCATGTTCAGACATAAAAATTAAATTGGCAGTCATAGGAACTGCCGATAGAAGTGAAAACTTACATAAAGCTTAAGATATTTAGTATTAAAATTTGAAAATCAGAATCAAAATCGAAATTGAAGTAAATGAAGTCGAAACCGAGTCAAGTGCACACAAAAAATAATTCTTTCAGTCATATTCAAAATAAGTCTTCTTACTTTGAATTTGGCCAAAACAACATATATAACTTTTGCTCGGTCTCTATTATCTCAAGCTCCATTATCTTTTAGAGTTCGAGGTCATACCTGTTTAAGGGATGATTATAACTGTAATTGCATTACTTTAGAACGATCAATATGCACTAAATACCTAGGTGTTATAATAGATGAATATATGTCATCAAATAAATTCAATGGTCTTGAGAACCAGAAAACTTATATTTATTTTCTATAAACTAAGATACGTGGTTGACTTCAAATGCCTAAAATCAATTTATTATGCACTGGCACAATCAATCATAACATACGGCATTTCAAGTTGGGGTGGTTCAGCAAAAACAATCTTAATAAAGGTCGAAAGAGCCCAAAGAGCAGTCATGTGCAATAAGCCTATTTATTTTCCTACGCATGAACTATACGCTCATTGTGACGTCTTAACGGTAAGGCAATTATTTATATTACAGACTATACGTCATAAGCATAATAAATAGATTAATAAATATCTACCCTTTGCCTTTGAACGTCTGCAAAAAGAAATGCACCTCGTAGCTAAAATCTTTATCATATGATGAGACAGAGGAACTTTTGTTAACACCCAAATAACAGACACAGAAACAAACTCACACACATGCACGAACACTCACACTCGCACGCATGCACGCACACACACTACACAAAAATATACACTTAGATAAACATGTACTAAAACATATAAATATATATTTTGTACTACTATAAATTAAATTTTTATACTGATAATTTAATTATAAGTTGGAACATTTGTGTCATAATGTTTCGGTGGCGGGCGTTGATATCTGCAACGCAGTTTTATACTTTTGCAGAATCATCGTAGCTACTCAGTTGATTGTACCTTATAATTTTGTTCCTAATAAAGATTTATTTATTTATATTCTCCTCATTGACCTTCTGTGGGGGAGTTCCTTCTTCTTTGGGGGAGGCCTATGTCCAACATTGGACGTCCCATGGCTGACACGACGACGACGTATTTTATTTACTGAGTAAATATTTTCTATTTTTGTTTGACTGACATCTATTACATAACATCATCCCCATACTGATATTTATAAATTTTATAATGACAATTTGTTTATGTTCGATGTATTTACTTGTGAGATGTTATTCCTTGAGACTTATTATTGCTTATACTATTGTTCTTGCACCACATTCCCACACAAGATGGCATTATAAAATATTTTGTTAACCTATAAGAAGTACTATGTGTAAAGGCGTTCACATGGACACTGACTGACAAGTGACAGCGGACGCAGCATACTTTTCGTTTGGCCACTTTGGAACATTAGTTATACTTCTGTGCTTTTTTCGTTCACTGTTTTTATCTTAATTTTCCGAAAAGACATTTTTCCATACAAATATGCAGCGAATGTTAAAATTACATTTTTGGTTCTCTTAAGGATTGTTGTCCAACTCGATTTTAAATGTGTGTAAAAAGAAAGAATGCATCGTTCATAATACATATCAAGGTTATCTATACATAGGGGCCATGCATTTATTACGTAAGACTATTATCGCTTGTTTTTGACCTCCTCCCCTCCTACTATAAGAAAAAATAAGAATAGGCCGACCCCCTCCCGCCTGTTTAATATTTATTACGTAAGAATCTAAAGGAAAAAATGAATGTTACCCGCGCTTTTTCAAAGTATAATTTTAACTTTGAACATTTGTTATCTTACGTAAGTACTACCGAGACTCCCTCCCACCACCTTGTAAGAAAAAATAAGACATGGACGACGTCCTCCCCCCCTAAATCGTCTTACGTAATTAATGAATGGCCCCATATTAATAAATATTTAGCGAATCGAATGTATATGAAAGATATCTACGAAAAAATGAGTGGAGTTTTCTATTAGACAAATAGTAGCGAAAACAATCATTTTTAGAATTTTTAACTGTCTGTCTGCAACGTGATGACTTGAGTTCAATGAATAGAATAAGTCTTTACCCGGAAAAAAGAACAAATCCTGCGGGATAGAAAAAAATTATTAACATATAGTTTGTAACTTATATATTTTTTAAGGCGTTAGGGGAGAACGTGAAAAAATGAGAACTTTAAGTATTTTTTTGTCATTAAATCAACTTATTTTATAAAATTAACAATATGTCATCATTTCACAATGTTTTGACTTGAAGTCACGAAAATTTGAAAAAACAAATTATAATTTCAAAAGTTATAGCTGATTTACTAACATAAAGATTCCTAGCTTACAAACTTTTTGTTTGGTTACAAACTTATAAACTACTAGTATTCCTAACCCAACCACGTAAGCTAAATGCTTCTGTTAGGAGTGGGCCACGTCAGTAGTCCAATGACTGGCATTTGAACCCACGACGATCCCGATCAATCGGGAATCCAACTCCTGAACCACAGAGGTAATGATGCAGGGATAAGTAGTATTTTTCATTCAAATAAGATACTACCTATCCCGAATCATCAATCAATCGACTTTAAAGGCGAGTGAGAACTGAGATGAGCGAAGACTGGGCGAACGGAAGGTGCTCACGCTCTTCAACTCATGTTCCGACTGCAATCAACTGGCGCGCTTACATTACTAGCCTGTAGATTGTACGGGTTCGTTCCATTAGTCATTTAATTAAATACCTATATAATTTATTTCATATATGTCATCATTTTTTGAGTTTTTATAATAGAAAAATAGCCTTTTTATAAGATCTTAATATTGCATGATTTTTAACCCGTTTACTACACGAGGACGGGGATGACACCCCGTACACCCCGTCCTTGTAGTAAACTAGTAGTAAAATAGTAAAATTTAACATGTGTATCTGTATGTCTGTCTGTGCATCGTAGCGCCCAATATATTGACCATTGTGATGAAGTTTTATTTCTCTGAAGGGTAATTTAATCGAGATGGTTTCTTAGTTATAATTAGGTCAGTAATTTGAAGACTATTTAGCTCATTGTTACGCAACTTTGAGAGATGAAACGGTATTTCTTGATACCTTTCTTTATTTCGATATTAAGTATCGAATAGAATCGAGTATCGGGCCTTTTTGAAGTACGTTACTGTACACTTGTATTTTTGCCATTTTTATTATGTTTCATATTTTGTTTTCAACAATAAAAAATATAATCGACTTATACAAGTGGATATCTAAATCAATGTTGTGTGGGTATCGATACATGATGATTAAGTACCTATTTAAAGATTCAGACGGAGGTAATTAATTTAATAGTGATTATTAAAAATATCTAATAGTTGTAATAATACTGTTTAGCGACGTTAATAATTCACTTTTCCCAAAATTACAGCCTTGAAATTCAAATTAAATATATAAAAATATAAATAATCTAATTAGCTTAAGTTATTAATACATTTCATTCAATATACATGAGGGCAATTAAGGATCTCATCTGAGTTTAATACTTATTTAAAGTTTAAGTATGAATTGAGAAAGAAACTAACATATTAAGATAAAAATCGGATTAATCACAAATTTAATTTAAAAATCATTAATTATATAATAACGAAGTAATTAAAAATGGTAGTATAGGGACTTAATAAAATTAGCAATAAATTTACAGAATCAAATTATAAAAATTAATAAAGCAAATCTTACTGGAAAAATATAATTAAATTATTTTTCAGTACCATTAATGATTTTACAGAAAGTCCTCACACTGTTGGATATTAAAATGAAATAATATTTTTAATTATACATACGATTAGAGTAGCGCTGCAGGATCATGAGTTATCGTTGTGACCGAAATCCGTTCATTTTCAACTTTTCAAAATGTATTTTCAAATTGTCAAAAAAAAAAAACAAAAAAAAATATAAAAATTCTTCGCGATTTAAAACTGACGCGAGCGCAGAGTCTTAGCGCTCTATTGAGTATGGGTTGGTTAAGCACCGTAGTCCATATGAACTGTCGACTGGCAGACTTGTACGGAATATCAATGACTAAATTGAAACACGCTAATATGATACAAATGGCCTTAATATTCGTGGATTAGGTAAACCCATAATAGTACATTGATAGATTCAAAGGGAGCAATGTTTTAACATGTTAAATCAGATCAAAATTTCTAAACTTTATTCAGGTACATAAATAAAAATAAATTGCTGAATGTACGTAAGCGCGTCACACAGTTCTAAGCTGAATGAGCAAATTCTTTTATGTTTGTGTGTATTAGAAATTACTAGTATTTTCATTAACCTCTTTCACTAGACTATAACAAAAAAAGCTAAGCTATTTTAATTACTAATCAACCCTAAGAAAACTATTTCTAAACCACTGCTACTATCATTAAATTCCATCGTACCGTACATACTGATAATGTTCAGATTGTGATTGCCTTTTACCGATTACGATTATCCATACAAAAAATTGCTTAAGTATGTGAAATGTAAACAAAATTTCCTCTGATGCGGCAGATTTCCATATCTACACTATTATATAAAGAGGAAAGATTTGATTGTTTGTATATTTGTATGTTTGTTTGTTGCGAATAGGCTCGAAAACTACTGAACCGATTTTGAAAATTCTTCCACCGATAGAAAGCTACATCCTTTCCGGGTAACATAGGCTATGTGGTGTTACCATAAATGCCCTAATTAAAAAGATATGGCCATTTGAGTGCCATAAGGTGGTCATTTTGTAAATTGAAGTTTTTCAGAAACTAAAAATCCGATTTAAAAATTTTTTTCACTGATAGAAAACTACACTATTCGTGAGTGACAAAAGTGATTTAGTGTTGCCATATACATTTTTTAATTAATAGAATATGGCCATTTATTTGTTAATAATCCGATTTTAAAAATTCTTTCACCGATAGAAAGCTACACTTTTCGTCAGTGACAAAGGTGATTTAGTGTTGCCATATACAGTTTTTAATTAATAGAATATGGCACTTTTGTTGTTACTAATCCGATTTTTTAAATTCTTTCACTGAGAGAAGTCTATATTATTTCCGTCTCTCTTCCTCTTATAATACTATCACTCTCGTTTTTCTCATTAATTTTTATCTTTATCTTTTAAGAATGATCAGTCTCATTTCACTTTCTTTCTTTCGATTATCTCTGTCTCTCTCTCCCCCCTCTTTTTTTCTCTTTTTCGCTCTCTCTCCTCTATCTATTCAATATTATTTTTGTTCTGTCCTCCCTCTTTTATTATAGCAACAGGCTTTTCTTTTTCTTTCTATTATTTATTTATAACTTTTTTTTACTCTCTCTCTTTTTTCAAATAATGAAAAAGTTTAAGGCGAGGGCAGGCAGCTAGTATTATATATAATAGAAAGACCTGCGACACGTGACCAGTTGAGTTGTCATATCTGACTGCAGCGCGGCAGTCGCGTGCGATCGGCTTATATGTTAACTATTGAACTGAGAGAAAAAGTTGAGGATAATTTCACATGACAGTTATTTAATAAGAAAATATTTTTCAATACTTGACAGCCGTAAGTACTTCATTGATGACAAGAGACGTCGCTGTATTGAAATAATGGTAGAAACAGATGAAGCACTTCCTTACTCATATAGAAATACGTAAGCGCGCCAGTTGACATCGGGACATAAGGTAATGAACGGGAGCACCTACCCCGTTACCATCCGACTCACCTCAATTACGCCATTTAATACTTATATTGTGTCTGGAGACAAAGTATTGATAAAAAGGGATCTAACATATTTTTTAGCTAATAGGTGCACGTTATTGTTTGTTTGCTAATTGAGCACCTCACGTGTAATGGATTTGTCTAAACACACTCTTAAAAAAAATCATGTCTATATTTGACAACAGTGTAATATTATTTTACTAAATCAATTATTCTATATAAATTAAAACTAATACGACGAGGCTGTTTCTATCTTTTCAGAGGTACCAAAAACAGGAGAAACACTGATGTTTCCTGGTTAGAATTCATTATTTCAATGAAGTGCGCCACCCTAATCTAGCTAAACAATCGCTATCACGCTACTTGTGACCTAATCTGCTCCCATACACCGAGTATATTTAACATATTTACAGCTATTCGTATATAATCTGTTATATAGTATTTTGTATTCATTCGTAGAAATACGATTTACTTAAACATACCAGAATAATAATGAGTTTTATTTGTTGGAACCTAAATTTAAATAAAATGTCGATACTAACTAAAATTTTTATCCAACAAAACATCTTTAAATCTACATGTTTAGCAAGCTAATTTGCAATTTCTAAACCAATGTCAAATTCTTTCTAAATATATAAAACGTTAACTTTCATATACATCATAGTTTATTTATCGGATAAATACTATAACTTTATGGATAAATTATCCATAAAGTTATAGTAGAAGTCCCTCTGTCAAGGTTTATATTTAACTATACAATTTTAATACTTCTTAGCAAACAGACGAGCAATGAGCGCGCCGGTATGCAAGATTTTGTTTTATTTGCAAAATGACCGCATCCATATTGTTTTTCTTAGAACATCGTCGGCCAAACGAAATGGTTCTTTTAAACGCCATCACTTCTTAATATTTTTATTTTTTAATGTATCCTACTCCAAAGATTATAATGATGTTTAAATAAGATGTAATTTTTCCAGACTTAGTATTTATTAAAACTAATGTAAAATAACTGTTTGTAAATTTATTATAGTGAATACCTGTTATTCTTAGACTTTTGCTATTGCGTAAGCGATTTTAACGTAATTTGAGATAAATATAGTTTAAACGCTAGGACATCCAGCACGAGGTATATAAATAGGCTTTGATAACGTTTTTATTTGTCCAGGTTTCCCCGGATTTGTCCTGGTTTAAATTGCGTCCAGAAGGTGTCCAAGTAGAGTTATATCTGTGGTTCGGTTTTTTATTAAACCTGAAGACACTAAATCTACCTTAAAATGTATATTTATAGAAATTGAAATAAAGATAAGGTTTAAGTTTACTTAGAAAATTAAACTGTACTTTTTCACTGAGTAATTTAACAAAAACACAGTGTAGATATATCTGGTTTGAAGTTCCAATATCCCTAATACTGGAGCACAATATATGAGTATTGAGTAACCCTAAAAATTTTTTTTTACAATGGAAAATGCTATTACGCATGCAATGTAGGATTCACGGTGTAGCACCGTCCTACCTGCTAACAACGTCGTGAAGAGGCGTCACGGGAACACTAAAATGGAGTACTTTAGTGTTGATGACCGTCACGTCCTGACGAAAACACCATCTATTCATCCTACGCTTTTTTACATTTAAAATAACAATGTAGATAAATAAATTTTTAATCGTACCGTCAAACCACAAATAGCACCCTCTAGCGACATCATATTAAATTATTGCGTAATGCAATGGTAACAATACCATTGGCAGTAATTCCTTTCGATCACAAAAGATGGCGCTGGCTAGATTAATTTATTCCATAGTAATTTCTGTCGATGACAACAGATGGCGCTGGCTAATTCAATGATTCACATGAGCCATGTAATATTATGTTATTAAAATACATGTGACTTTGGCGTCAAAGTTTTAGCTTGGTGAATATAAACTAAAAATAGTTTAAATTGAAGAAACTCTAAAACAACATCCTTTTGTATTATCTATTGTATTTGTTTATTGATGTTGTGACGTAATATATAAGTAAGATTATTATTTAAAACTCCCATATTGACCGTACATAAGTGCATTATTTATATCAGGCCTGAATTAGAATTCCACCATAATATACGCGTAAAATCTAACTTACCTCTGCCCAAAAACAGACAATGAGTGACGATCCTGACATCATGAGGGGATAGTACGCGGATAAAAGACTCGTCGCCCAGCCCTCCTGGAATGCAGACTGTGAACAAAAATTACATCATTTAATCATTTAACAATATTAAAAACGTAGTTACAAATATTAAAACTTATCAATCAGTATCATTTGAAATGCAGATTTATTGTAGAGAAAAAATTAAGAAGAGATCACAATTGAGTATAGTATTCTTAAGAAGCTCTGCTATTGACATATTATACTTATTTATCAAATGCAGAACAGCTCTTTACGTTTACCAAAATATTATCTTCGTTATAATTTAAAATACATCCATACTGTCGTTCTGATACCAATCTTGTGATACATCAATTTGTTATAGTTTAGATTAAATATTTGAAATATATAAATAAAATAAGAATAATATAGTTAAATTGAATTTCCGGCATAAAAATTATTGTCTAAAAACGTAAATACAACTCATAAAAATAAAATATGATAAGCATTATATTTATTCTGTTTAATGTTACGATAACACATTCAAAAATATATTTGGTGTAAACACAATTGATATTCAATTGTATTTACACCAAATAGATTTCGTGGACAAATACAATTATTGCATTTAAACGTAAATATAGTGTCCATCTTGTTTAGAATCGATTAGTCAATCAATGCCCAATAGAAGCCCGTTAAGTAATATAATCTAACTTATCTATGACGCCATGCTAGAACAAGTGTGCGAATGGCCAACAAACAAAACAAATAAATTAACACTACAACAAGCTTAATCTAATCTAATAAAATAAGCTGCTCTATCATTACGTGTAATTTTAACCAATATGATTATGTAAATTATTATTATTATAGTCGTTTAATTAATATAATAGTTAATTTTATTGAGGGGTGTCAGTCAGCGAACACCTAAGGTAAGGTTAAGACACTACTGTGAGTAATGAGTAATGTATTAGGATATGGGTCATAGATGCCTGCTTTCTGTGTACGAAAATTTATTATTAGGGCTTTTAAAAGGCCTAAAAAGAGAAGGCCTAAAAAGAGATTGCAATAGCGCTTTGAAATGGGCTTCGGTAGACTTAAGCTTGAGCTTGTCTTCATTCTATAAGTTAGATAGTTCTCAGAATTATGTCGGTACTAAATTAAAAATGACATAAACAATAAGTACAATTAAATTATTTAGGGTTTTTAAATTTTATGACGCCATAATTACATTTTTAAATTATATCACCTTTAGGGTATAGTTAGGTATAAAAATTCTTGGATTTATTTATTTATTTATAAAAAACGAGTTCTTATTGCAGCTTTCGAACGCAAGTTGTTACAGACGGACGGTTGGCGGCTAATACAAACAATATTTATAACTATTTAGGATCTCTAAAACAAGGCAAAAAAAATGTTGCTAATAAATATAATTGTTTAGTAACTTACCGGTGAGACAAAATAGGCACCACGAATAAGTGAAGCAAGGAATGCAACGAGGTACAACATCTTCTGTGTAGTTACTTTGCAAGCTCGGAGAAACGTTGGCGCCTTCAGCCGTCGGTACTCGGTGATCACACATATTGTAAGCTGGATAGCACAAACGAATGCAACCAGGAGGAATATTCCACCGATACCTAGAATATAATAGGAACGTTTTTAGTGACACATTTATGCATTAAACATAAAAAGTAAATATAAAAATTTATTTTAATTATAATTAAATTTCAAATAGAACTAGCTGTTTAAGCAAATAAATATCTTTCAGTTGTCTATTTAAATAAAAATGACATCTAACATTAAAAAAAATATAAATACTAAATGCATTACATTAATTGCATTACTAGTCAATAAAGCTTTAGTCTTTCAACCAATTCCATAGGTCGTTTTTTTCCTTAGACAAATTATCTTCTTCTTATATAGGAGATTGTATTTTTAGAATACTTACATACATGATACGGTAGATTATGTCCAGCACATTCGTCTCCAGAGTACCGAATTTCACACAGGCAGGTTCCATTCATGCAGTCACCATGGCCGTTGCAGCCACGCAAGCAGCCTGAATCTCGCGCTACCGCCGACATCACTGCGTCAGCATAATACGCTAAAAGCGAACGCATCTTACCTGCGTCGGCAGCCGCCGCTGAAACGATCTGAAAGAAATATACAATTTTAGTTATTCATTACATGTGATATCTTACGCAAATCTTCTCCAGGTAAATCTCACACGGGATTTGTAGTCGAAGACCATTGTGAAACATACATTAAATCATATAATTTACGATTTGCTTTTACGGTTTAATTTAAACCGATTGTGACGAAATATTATATTTACGTTTCAAAATTATCGTATGCCCGTAAGCAACACCTTTATTATACCATCACAACCAACGAGGAGCGGTCATTAGGGTGGGCCAAATAAAACTTTTATATTTATTTCATGTTTTGGAATCATTATTTTGTAATAAATTATAAGAAATAGTCAGTTATCCTTTACGATTTAAGGTTGGTCTTTAACCTCGAATAACTTCTAAACGAGTCAACTTAGCGAAAAATCATCTCAGACCGTATTGTAAATCGTTAAATTTCCTACAAGAATATATTTGGTTTTTACGAGACATTCATTCGTTCAAGTGCATTAAAAATCCAAACAAAAAAAAATCATGTTATTTAAATGGGAAATAAAAAAGTACAGCTCAAAATTTAGCAGAATTTTTTTTCGTCATCTCAGACGATATGGTTGAGATTTCATGGTAACTAAAGAAAAAAATTAAAAGATTTTTTGGCCCACCCTAGTGGTCAACGATGCGGTGGACGTTAATGAATCGTGTATAGAAGTGTTCTAAGATAAATCGCGCGATAATCAGTATAACAATCAATTAACGTATTTACAACTAGTCGACTACCGTGTCTTCGTCTACGTTAAAGTAAATGTTAAATTAAGAATATATGTACATAAATAAAAATAAAGGAGAGAGAGATAATCGAAAGAAAGAAACCGAACAGAGACTGACCATTCTGAACACATAAAGATAAATATTAAAGAGAGAAAAAATAGACAGGATGAGAGAGAATGATAGTATATGAGAGGAAAAGAGACAGAAATACCGTAGACTTCCTCAGTAAAGGAATTTTTAAAATCGGATTAGTAGTAACAAAACGGCCGTGTTCTATTAATTAATAAAGTGTTTATGGCAACATTAAATCACTTTTGTCACTCACGAAAAGTATAGTTTTCTATTAGCGAAAGAATTTTTTAAATCGGGTTAGTTACGACAAAATGTCCAAATTCGTTTAACTAAAAAATGTATACGGCAACACTAAATCACCTTTGTCACTAACGGAAAGTACAGTTTTCTATTAGCGAAAGAATTTTTAAAATCGGATTAGTTACGACAAAATGGCCAAATTCGTTTAACTAAAAAATGTATATGGCAACACTGAATCACCTTTGTCACTCACAAAAAGTATAGTTTTCTATTAACGAAAGAATTTTTAAAATCGGGTTAGTTACGACAAAATCGCCATATTCTATTTATTACTTTTCGAGCCTATTCGCAACAAACAAACAAATATACAAACATACAAGATATAGATTAATTAATTTGAAAAAATATACGATTAACATAAACATTTAGTGAGAAAAAAAAATACATAAATATTCATTTTAATAAAAAAATTATACATAGAGTAATTTCGTTAGGCACCATCAACTATTGCTAGGCAATGACACTTAAAAACTTAATATAAATAGGGCATTTAGTTCTTCCCGAATTCGAATAATTTCTAGGATTTTTATTTTTATAGTCCCATTTTAAACTATAACGGCAATTTCAAAATAAAAATGAGCAAAATCGGGCCAGCATTCAATGGAGCTGGATCGGTCAGTCATCTTGTAAACTAATTATTTTAATTTATCTATATCTATCTATACTATTATATAAAGAGGAAAGATTTGATTGTTTGTATGTTTGTTTGTTTGTTGCGAATAGGCTCTAAAAGTACTGAACCGATTTTGAAAATTCTTTCACCGATAGGAAGCTACATCCTTTCCGGGTAACATAGGCTATGTGGTGTTGCCATAAATACTCTAATTAAAAAGATATGGCCATTTAAGTGCCATAAGGTGGCCATTTTGTAAATTGAAGAGTTTCTCAGGAACTACAAATCCGATTTAAAAAAAAATTTCACTGATAGAAAACTACACTATTCGTGAGGGACAGAGGTGATTTAGTGTTGCCATATACATTTTTTAATTAATAGAATATAGTCATTTTGTTGTTACTAATTCGATTTTTAAAATTCTTTCACTGATAGAAAACTACACAATTCGCGCGGGACAAAGGTGATTTAGTGTTGCCATATACATTTTTTAATTAATAGAATATGGCCATTTTGTTGTTACTAATTCGATTTTTAAAATTCTTTCACTGATAGAAAACTACACTATTCGTGAGTGACAAAAGTGATTTAGTGTTGCCATATACATATTTTGATTAATAGAATATGGTCGTTTTGTTGTTACTAATCCGATTTTTAAAATTCTTTCACTGATAAAAAACTACACTATTCGTGAGAGACAAAGGTGATTTAGTGTTGCCATATACATTTTTAATTAATAGAATATAGTCATTTTGTTGCTACTGATCCGATTTTTAAAATTCTTTCATTGAGAGAAGTCTATAGTATTTCCATCTCTTCTACTTATAATACTATCATTGTCTCTCATCCTCTCTCTTTTCTCATACTTTAATTCTTCTCTCTCTCTCTCTCCTTTACCTATTCAATTTTATTTTGGCTCTGTCCTCCCTCTCTTAGCATCTGTCGCTTTTCTTTTATTTTTGTTTCTATTAATTTTCTTTTTATAACTTTTTCTCACTGTCTCCCTTTTGTCAAATAATGAAAAACTACACAATTACAGAGTGACAATTTAAGGACATCAATTATAATATTGTTTTAAATACCCGGAGCGAAGCGAGAGCAGGCAGCTAGTGTTTAATAAATACTAAAACGTATATGCTAAATAGTCAGATCTTCCTTCGAAAAATGCTAGTTAGTTGGTATTTATTTTTGTCCGTTTCTCTTGAAATGTAATTTTTTATTAGTTTTCTATACTAATATTATAAAGAAGTAAGATTTGTATTTTTGTATGTAACGAATAAACATAAAAACTACTGGACCGATTTCAAAAATTCTTTTACCATTAGAAAGCTACATTATCCCTGAGTAACATAGGCTATATTTATTAAAAGAAAAAATTAGAGATCCTCAGGAAATCTCACTAAAACCAACCCAAGGTGCAAAAAAATTAGCCATAAAATATCTTTCATCGCATGCGCTGTAAAAAGTATTGATGATAGAACAAAGAAATGTTCTACAATATTATAGAACGTATCAATATCTACAAAAAACTCCGCGAGACCATATGTCCAACTATTATAGTTATGTCACTATAACTACTTTTTTACATTTTAAAAGTTGATAAAAATGCCAATCAAAATCAGACCATGTTTTCTATAACTTTGTATTAATCCTTATCCAAATAAATTATTTCGTATTCAAGACTGTTTCAATACCTGTAAAATACTTTTTGAATTATTAAAATCGGACATTCCAGTCAAAAGATATTACGAAATAAAAATATCAAGATAAATAAAAAATAATCCCTGACGGGTCGCGGACGCGGTGTGGAGTGCCTCGCAGCGCAGCGAGTAACGCGGCGATAGAGGAGCGACAGAATGCGGGAGCCAAAATGTTAAAAAAAAATTATCCACCCGTGCGAAGCCGGGACGGGCCCCTAGTCTGTTATATTACAATTGTGTGATTATTTTTTTCTTAAATATATAAGTTAAATAAAATAGTTACAGATAGGCTTATAGTCACTGCACGTCACTGGTGAGGGTGCTATTGAAAATCAGTGTTAGGTATTATAAGCCTAACAAAAGCTGAGTATGGTACTCTTATTATATTATTCATGTAAGGTTGATGTAAATACTATGTTGTATATTGTTTTTTATAATAGCTAACTGTTTTGTAAAAACTAAGTCCCAAATAAAAAAAAATACTAATTACACAAGTCAACAAAAAAAAAACTTTTTTTTGTGTCTGTTATTTAATGACTATTGTCTGAGTGTTTACATTGAAAAATAACCAAAAACTTAATATATGAAGAAATAAGTTTGCTATTGTATGTTTTATATTGATAATTAAGTTTTAAAGTTCTTAGTGGAGAGTAAAATAATAATTGGTAATACTTTAAAACAAAATGGCGACAAGTCGCGCATTCTACTGTATTGAGTGTATGTATGTCTATTACAAACTGTAGCAACTATTTTTGTATTGACTGAGTCGCAGAATAGCATACAGTTTGCTTTTATAGAAATTTCGTTTTCATAGAAAACTTTATTCAAAAAACCTATTTTACCCATTATAAGTAAGGTAAACGAAATCAAAATTTGACATTTTGTTGCCAGACTCAAAATCCGTGTTGACCGGTGTTATCAATTCATCAATTCTCTCGGACCACCGCTATATTCGCTTTGAGGTCTTCACTCATCCCGGGCAGTCGGTACCATTGGGGGGTCGCAACCGCAGGCTCCCTCTGCTGCCACTAGCGGGCCCCCCTGGCCCGCTAGTGGCAGCAGAGGGAGCCTGCGAGCGTAGAGGAATTGGCAGACCGCATGCACAACGCGGCGCCAAATCCGGACGGGGTTCCCGGGCGAATCACGCTGGAATACTTAAGGGAACGGCATCAGGAATTCTTCAATCGATGTCTCGAATTGTGCTTTCTGCCGAAGGAGGGCCCAGCCACTGGGCTCTCCAGCCGCATACAGGCCAATTGTGCTGCTAAACGAGACGAGAAAACTATTTGAGAAACTTTTCGCTGCCCGTCTCGTTCGTCACCTGGAGGAAGTGGAGCCGGACCTGGTCTGGCCAGTTCGGATTCAGGGCGGGTCGATCCACCATTGACGCCCTGTCCGAACTGAAGCTAGTTGCAACGGAGGCAGTACTAGAGAAACGTGATGCTGGTTGTCTCCCTAGACGTGGCAAATGCCTTCAACAGCCTCCCTTTCGAGACGATACGTGAGGCGCTCCGGTTCCAGGGATTGCCTCCTTATCTCGGGCGGATGTTGGAGGCATATCTGGAGGAGAGAGAGATCATATGGGAGGAGGCCGACGGAAGGCTGCAGATGAAGTATCTGGGCCTTATCTTGGACGGTCGATGGACGTTTAAGGCTCACTTTAGTGACCTGGTTCTCCGACTAGTCAACTCAGCTGCCGCGTTGGGCAGGCTGCTGCCCAATGAGATGGGACCTAACTCGCCGTGCCGGCGTCTTTACACCGGCATCGTGAGAAGTATGGCACTGTATGGGGCACCATACACTAGCACCATACTCACCGGGCATGGCTGTTTCGGAAGATATCTGCACAAGATAGCTCGGAGGGAAGTGATGCCGGTCTGTCACGAGTGTGGTGCGGGGAAAGATAACACACTCTGGCAGAATGCCAAGTTTGGGGACCACAGCGCCAAGCCATGTGGTCAATTATTGGCGGGAACCTCTCGTTGTAGAGCGTGGTTGGGGCCATGTTCGAGAACCAGAGGAGCTGTTTGGCAGTGGCCTCCTTTTGCGAATCGGTGATCTCGCTGAAGGAGGCCGCGGAGAGGGATCGTGAGGCTGATGCTCACGAAAAAAAGGATAACGTCTGTTGCGTGAGCTAGTAATTAAATAATAATACAATATGTTATATACGATCACACCGTATATTATGTGACATATTTGTAATGTTTTCTGTGACAAAACCAGCAAAATAACCGGATGTATTTTTATTTTGCGGAAATTATTATAATATCATGGTCACAGAAGATTTTAAAGGATATTAAAGATTAATATCACTAAAATTATGCAGGCAGCAAATTATAAAATTAGTGTAAAATGTATCTAGGGGTTAGATAGAGCACTTAGTTTTGCTAAATTTTATGAAAATGAAAGTCGATAATGACCGTTTAAGTTATTATCATACATCTTACCAAATAAGTAACAGTATTTATGAATAGAAATTAGCAAATTTATATCAAATTCTAAAAAATGCTTACGAGTACTTATTTTTATTAAACTAACTATAATAGGCATCTTTATTATTCAGAAAAAAAAATCATTCCAACTTTTGTGATGTCACATAGAAATTACATAATTATAATAAAATATGTAATATTATTTCTTATTTAATCGTCGTTGGTTTCAACTGGAATTTACTAGGTGTAATAAACATGGTACACGGTTGCAAAACTAGCGGAAACTAGACAACTAGTCAATAAAAGGAAAACCCGGAAATATTGTAACTAGTATAGCAACAGTTAATGATTACTGCGCATTAAAAAGCATATTTGGGTTCAGTTCAATATCTAAAAAGTATAATCAAAGATCGTGTGTGGCTACAGCGATATGGTATGACAATCATCGTGTTATCAAGCCAGTGACATATGTGCATCGTGTTATCAAGCCAGTGACATATGTGCTTCCCTAAAACAACTGTTGTGCACTACGAGTGCACAATAGTTGTTTTAGGGAAGAGAAATAACTTTCTTGTTATTAACCTCACCTAAAGATCACGGTATGGCTTCAATAATGTTATCTCTACAACGATAAAGTTAAAAAAGTTGTAGTAGCTTAGGTACAAATTAAAGTCGGAATACATATCATCGTAAATTAATCAAAAACAAATTACGGATACATACAAGAAACGATTACCTATTAAGCGTAAAAAATGGCAGCAATATAATATAAATGATAGTCATTACACAAATTGTACGTCATGCTCATAGACCAATAATTTAGATTTTTATATACTTTTAATAGCATTTATTATAAACCAAAACACCAAAATAATAATAATCCATTTAAAACAATAAATAATAATCCAACTAAAACAACTCGGTTAACAAACTATCCTATATTGAATAATGTATAACATGTTTTTTATAAACATTAGGTATGTAGATATTATTTTGATTGACTTCCCATATTAATTACAACTCACCGTTCAAACGAAAACAGATATTGCCATATGCCAGTAAGTCATTGAAAATCGTTGGCGTTAATCTAAAAATAACTAATATGGTAACACTGATGTTTAAATATTACTATTGAAAACGTTGTTAATCACTACATAGTATAAAACAAAGTCGCTTCCCGTCTGTCTGTCTATCCCTATGTATGCTTAGATCTTTAAAACTACGCAACGAATTTTGATGCGGTTTTTTTAATAGATAGAGTGATCTTGAATCACTTTAAGGAAAGTTTATATGTATAATACATGCATATTATAGTAGAGAAAGTAACCGTGCGAAGCCGGAGCGGGTCGCTAGTACACGATATAAGCAAAATTAAAAAAAAAATCTTTTTTTTTAGCTCTTTGAGAGCTGATTCCTGAAGATTGAAACTTAACTTCATCAAAGTAAAATGAAAATAAAATACTATATTTATAATAATGATAAACTAAACCCAAGGCTATACCCACTAATATTTTATTCACATTTAAACAAATATGATAATTAATGTTCTCATTTCTGAGAATGATGTAACATTTAGTTATATGAATATAAATCAACAACGACACATTTAAAAATTTATTTCCATAGGTGGTGAAAAAAAAATGATTAATGTTTAGTTTAATGACAATCTATACTTTATGTAATTGGTCTTACATTTCATTACATTTTAACGGGCTAATAGGTATTATTCGAAATAAGTGTGAAACGTATCGATAATTCATTCCTTAAAATTATGAAACATTAACAAAGCTAATCAATATACCACCTTTGTACACTTATTTGAAACATTCATACGTCCACGTGTATTGGCTACTACTAGCATTTGATTGTGACAAAGGAAAGTTTACTCGATTAATATAAATAATTTCAAACCATTGCAATCAAATCCAACCCTTTTTAAATTAATTCAATAATATCGACAATAAATAAAATTACTCTACCACTCTTCTTTATAATTAGCAGTTAAAAGTAAAATAGATCAGGAAGTAAAATGAAATGATACTGATGATAAAAAATCTTTTTCTCTATCTACATATTTTATCTATATCTCAATACTTCAAATACATTAATATTATATACATATAAAACACGGGTTGACCGACTCAACACAGTCGAAACAAACATATGGGGCTGGCAAAAATATATATTGCTTTGAAATTTAGCACAACATCTTTATAATGAAATTAAATATTCGGGCATTTCACAAACAGATTTGCTTGTATAACATAATATATAAGATGACTCTATATTAACTTTTCAAGAAGATCCAACTCACATGAGCAGCACATTTTTAGCAGTGGAAAGCCAATTGTAGACTGAAAACTGCGATTGTTGCCAAAAGAAAGCCGCCAAAATTCTTCAATCACTCTTTCACGGTGTGATGTTAGATTATAAGGCACAAATACTACTGTATATTACAATAATTAAACTCAATTTACAGATGCATTTAACATATTATAGATAATTATTTATTATTTGTTCCGTTCTTTTAAGCAAAGGTAATCTACGAACACCACGCGGTTTGGTATATTTCACAATTGTTATAAATATCCGTTTTATGACTTCCTATTTTATGATTTTTTTTATTTCATTAAGAACGCACAATTAAAATAAGCACCGATTAATATTTATGCGATATGATAGCCGATATGCCAACACGAGTATCAGAGCTCAACTGCGCGCCTTCTGTAGTGTTATCAAAAGTGACAAATCATATATATATATATATATACTAAGTATAATTATATTAAAGTGTGTGTTTATTGTTCTTTTATTTATAGTTCATTGACTTTTGATGCTAGTTCATAATTTAAATGAGCAAATATAACAAAATGTCAAGCTTAACTATGTACGATATTAAGTTTTTTTTTTACACAAACCTATGCCAGTTTAACACTTACGGCGTTAAAATGCTCGATATGTTTCGGGAAACTCCGATTGAGTCAGTCGGGTTCGCGAGCTTACAGCGAACGCTCCATGATGATAGAAACCAGTGTTTCCCAAAACATGTCGAGCTAAACTCGATATTAACGCCGTAAGTGTTAAACCGTCATATTACTACATAATGAGTGCTTACGAAAGTGATAAAACCTATCCCAATCATTTTCTTGTTTAATTATTACAAACACAACAATAAAAGAATTAGGAGCATCAATGCTCTCAATAGCGGCTTCAGGGGTAGACGAAGACCCAAGGTTACCTCTCCATAGTGGGCACCCAGTCAGGGCGCCAATATTTCTCGCTAGAAAGACTCTAGAAACCAAAGACATTTTGTATTGGAAAATGTTTTTTCTTTTATTTTTCGTCAATTTTCCAATGTTTTTAATAGTTATTCTGCTCTTCTTGACTTTTTTCTGCTTCGACTTGGTTTTATATATATATATATATAGAAGAAGAAGCAACAACGTCGCTTTGTTAACATACCTTATAATACGCTCTACCAAATTGTAATGCTTTTTATTTACAGCCTGCAATCTAAATTCAATCAGAAAATTTCTACTTAAACTTACAAATCAATTGGATTAAACGAATATTTTCTCATTACTTTACCGGAAGTTATAGCATATTTCTTTAATCTCAGTTCAATATTATGACTCATACGGTATCCGATAGCACAGGTGAGGCCTGTAATTCTATCACTGATAAAGTATCGAACGTAACGGAACTCGTCGCATATTTTTTAAATCGCACCCGTAAAAGAATCGTCTTTATATAGGTACAGTTTTATTTCCAAAACCCGAGTCTAGAATAAAATAAGAAACATAAAATATTTATCAATTACATAGGTAGCTATGTTATTACAATATAGGTATCCCAAATTTGATAGATACTTTATACATG
The DNA here is from genome assembly GCA_905147385.1 of Limenitis camilla. NCBI lineage: Eukaryota > Metazoa > Arthropoda > Insecta > Lepidoptera > Nymphalidae > Limenitis > Limenitis camilla. Next base: position 6,155,693 of record LR990231.1, read on the forward strand.
TCAGTTGCATACTGCCTTATTGAATACGAGCGGCCTGCCTTAATTTGTCATTCTGTAATTGTATAGTTTATCGTTATTTAAAAAAGGGAGTGTGATAAAAAGTTATAAAAAGAAAAATGATAGGAAAAAAATAGGGACAGAAAATAAAAGAGGGAGGACAGAGCAAAAATAAAATAGATAAATGAGAGAGAGAGATAATCGAAAGAAAGAATGTGAAAAGAGATTGATCATTCTGAACAAAGATCAAAATAAAAATTAAAGACAGAGAAAAAAGAGAGAGATACTATAGACTTCTATCAGTGAAAGAATTTTTAAAATCTGATTAGTAACAAAAAAATGGCCATATTCTATTAAATAAAAAGTGTATTCTATTAAATAGGGCAACACTAAATCACCTTTGTCACTCACGAACAGTATAGTTTTCTATTAATCGAAGAATTTTCATAGTTGGATTAGTAACAACAAAACGGCCATAATCTTTTAATTAAAATATGTATATGGCAACATTAAATCACCTTTGTCACTCACGAATAGTGCAGTTTTCTTTCAATGAAAGTACGACAGTACGCCCGATTCGTGTCCCACTGAAACTACGCTTAATTAAAAACTCCGTGCATCGCCCGTTAGTCGGCTTCGACCGTCAGTGCGAGAGCTGTCAGTTTAGCGTCATAAAATATTCCAAAAATGCTGTCTTGCGTCATTAAATCGTGTAAAAATTATACTAGGAAGCACAATAAAGCTACTGATATTACATTTCATGAGTGCGTAGCTCTTCAAATATGAAAAATAAAAATTTATAATTTCATACATTTTATCAAGTTGGATAAAGTGGAGACGGCTTCTAAAAAAATGGAGGATAAACGTTAAATTCCGTCATAAAAATCATAAAATTTATATAGCCTATGTTACCCTGGATTTAGTCACCCAGTTATGAATCTATTGACACCTCATTCATTAAAATTGGTTTAGTGGAACATATACACATTTATACATAGATACTTAAATAGACTGCCAAAATCATCATCTTTCTGACAAAAGGCTAACCCAACACAAGGCTAACCTAATAAAAGTACGGCATGATGAATATTACAGTCGAGGCGCAAACTTACGAATAGAAAACACTACTGTCATTATACCATACAAAACTGATATGACAGATAAATTTGACATAAACAAATCTTTGAATGATACTATAACATGGTTAGAAGAAAAAAATCTATCAGTAAATATAACTAGAAAATATCCTATTTAATTGATCCTTTATAAATTATAATTTAAATATTTAACTCAATTGATTTATCAACGACATATAATAATTATTTTAAAATCCTAAATTCAATATTTTTGTACTACCACATTAAATCTACTTATTATTAAAATGGGTTTTTTGTGTGTATATAATATTTGTATGCCTTAATATGGTAGAACATGAGGAACATATAAATTGTAAAATCTAATCTGTATTATGTTTAGCAAACAAATGTCATTCCATTATAAAATCATTACAATTACAATTAGTACAGAATTTTCGGTTAGTGAATTTGACGCGCACATATTTTTTTTGTATTATACTTAATGTTAGTAAGAATATTATTTACATGCAATAAAATTTCATTAAAAAAAAATAAGAAGCCGCTATCCATACTTTTGAGCCAGGCAGAAACTTTTTCTATGATCGTTGGGCGATAGTCTATTAAATAAAAAATATATATGGCAACATTAAATCACCTTTGTCACTCGCGAATAGTGTAGTTTTCTATCAGTGAAAAATAATTTAAAATTGAATTAATTATTCCAGAGAAATCCTTCAATTCGCAAAATGCCCACGTTATGGTACTTAAATGGCCAAATCTTTTTAATTAGAATATTTATGGCAACACCACAGCCTATGATACCCGGAAAGGATGTAGCTTTCTATCGGTGAAAGAATTTTCAAAATCGGAACTATAGATATAGAGTCGCTTCAAAGCGATTGCCACTTTGCTAAGCCTCCTGTTGTCCCTATACTATAACATAAGTCGTAGTCAGTTTACCAACTGCAATAAATTAAATTTAAATTAAAGAAACTAAAACACATTGATTATTACCAAACTTCACGATTCTAGTCCAACGAAAAGTACCCAATAATTTACGATTCTTATGCTGGAACCAAAATGTGCATAAACGTATCTCTTGATTACATTTACTTTAAAGTTTAATAGACCACAGGTCTTAGTATTATCTATCATTTTATCAGTCCCCATATAAATGGTCACATCTTTGATTGTTTTGACTATAAGAACCTTAATTTTTTTACAGCTCTAGGGGACCGAAGACCAGAATATCTGATATTTTCAGAGAAAATGAGTTTTGACAGACGGACAACGAAGTGATTCTATAAGGGTTCCTTTACAATATCTAGGTAGTTCCATCCATGGATTGCCCGTATTGGCATATGTGTCCCTCTGATAGTGTAGAAGTAGGTTACAGCTAATTAGTACAGTGTCGAAATAGTGCAGTGATTTTAAGTAGGATACAAGTGTTCAAGGGAACACGACCCCAAAAAGCGTCATTGAGTAGCACGTGCGGTACATCATATTCGAACTTCTTTTAAACTTATGACGTCATCACTTATGACGCGTCACAACATCTAGCAGTATTTTTTTAGTTTACATAGAAACATAATTTTATTTAGACTGACAAGGTTATATAATGAACTCTGGACTTTTGCGAATTGAACAGGGTCTTTACTCTATCTTTACACACATTAAAAAACAGATATCACGTTTATTTATGACTAGAGAAGATATTGATGATGTTACTTTTATGTACTCTGTGTTGTTATTCGAGCAGTAACAAATTCCATCCATTCATAGAAAATATCGCTTTATTTACGTCGGCTGAATGTTCTGCATTAAAGATTGAGATTTAAAATAATTTCGGCTGTTAGTCACTTATTTTTATTATATACTATATTTATTAATGATTTCATTTGTTAATGATTTCAAAACCCGAAGCCGAACTAAGGTAACAAAATTATAATTTAAAAAAACGTAATTAATTAGGAACTAAAGTGATCTCGATATATATGCATGCTTTCATTGAGAAGGCTTTTACGTTACTTGCCCAATTGCAACAGGCTAGCAAATAACGATGCAGCGACAAGCTATTTTCCATCAGCGAAGCGAGGGCGAGGCCGTTAGTTAATCTTAATTATAAAACCAATAAATAAGGATTAAATGATTTTTTTTTAAATAGGTCACTTTTCTGAAGGATCAATTTTATAAAATCTAAAACGCTACTTACTCCCACTAAACCATCCAGGGGCCCACTAAAACGCACAAGGAGAAGGACCGCCGTTCAATAACATAGTTATGTGAAATATCAAAACACTTTCCTATGATATATACACATTATAATCGTTTATATTTGTTGAGTATGTTTTGATTAAACATGCGAAATAATTATAATGACGTAATCGCGTTAAGTGTAGTGTACATAACATAATGGATTATAAAACAAAGCTAGGATAATATTATCATTGTGGTATGTTACTTGATTATCTTAAAATAATCTGCATTTACAAAAGTAATCTGTTCCTTTGAACTCCTAGAATATTTCGCCGTACTATTTTTCCTGCACAAGCAATTAGCTTTCGCGATCATATCAGGAGTATTGGATAATTAGTTATTGATAGCGAGAGAAATCTTCAGTCTTGGTCAACCACAATGTTGTAAATATTTACTTTCTTGTCATATAAAAATTCCTTATTACTATAGATAATTCACACATGAAGACTTTTACAAGAAGCCAGTCAAATTGTATCATTAAAGAAAACCAAAGAAAATTACTATTAAATTAAAATTATAAATGGGGTCATTTGACTGGGGTCAACTGAAACTCATTTAATACAGTCACCAAGTGTCGATCTATTATCCATTAATTAACTTGGACGCTACGATGCCATAGACAGATACACGTGTTAAACTTATAGCATGGGGGGTAAAAAATTAGTTTAATCCAATTTAATTCACTAAAGTCGATCGATCATTTACTTTGTGTATGCGAAATATACAAGTAGTTCCGAAAAATAAATGTACCCTAAGCCTTACAATACCAACAGAATGAGTGCAACTGTACCGAATGCACTGAACACAACCAGTTGTGGAGTTGAAAGTTAATATTTACAACTTTAATACTGTCGTAATAGGTAGTTAAATTGCTTGTTTTTATTTATTAGTCATGCCTGACGAAATCTGTTTATAAATTATTATAACAGTTCTTTGTAATGGTTGTATTTACAATTACAAGAAAGCGTGTAAAAAGCTATAACTAGTTTAAGCCTTTTCACAAGGCTTTAACTTCATATAAATTAACATTGATGTTAACAATTCATTATTAAAGGTAAAATATATATATTCTTAGCATAGTAAAGACATGCATAATCTTCAGCAGTACATATTTGCTTGCAAAAAGTATTTAATAGCATTTTTCAGCCAGTAGAATGTGTGAAAAGTATAAAACAATGCTTACAAAGCTCTGCATATAAAACTTCTATCATCAATCACCAAACAAGAAAAGAACTAAACAATTTGGATCTTTGTTTAGATGACCAGAAGCAGACCAGTATACTATTAATACTTGAAAAAAGTTCATATAGTAAGCTGAAAAATTAAATGAGAAGCGATTTATAAGAAATGAGTATTTAAAAAAATGCTTCTTTACATATCACTGACTGTAACTAGAATAAGCTTTATTATTTTTATGATTGTTATCTGCGTTCCCTGTATATATGAATTAAATAAACGAATAAATGGCATGTTTTGTGCTAAAAATGAGCAATCTATCTGTACCTTAACATTTATATCTTTTAATGGGTGCAATAAAATTAATTACTCCTCGCATATCAGAAATAATTACTTTGCTAAATTATTAATAAATAAATTAAATATATCAGGTTTCAACATAAATCAAAATAAACATTTTGAAAGTTATAAAATATTTTTTGTCTATCATATTATTTTAATTGAATGCCATATATTATATTATTTTAGTTGAATGGCGAATTAACTAGAAAGTTACTCACCTAAGGGGATATGCCCAAAAATTTTGGTAGGTTTTAACCATCGCCCATCAACCTCTGTAAGAAAAAAAGGTATTTTTTAATATAAGGTAAAATAGGAATCTTGTTAGTGATGTTGCAAATAATGAGCAAAAAAACAATCGACAATTAGTGGCAATTTTGGATATGAAATAATAATTTTTGGCCAAAACCTTAACCGTCTAAACAATTATTTATAGTCACTTAACAAAGAAACACTAACCTTAGAGCTATGAAGAATAAAATAAAAACATTGATAGGAAAAATATTATATTATCCACTCTGATACATATGATTTATTATTTCTTATCATTGTTTGGTAAATGTTTTATTGTTTAGCTTTTAAATCTTATAATTAAACATAAAAAGGTCAGAGTTTTGCTCAAAGTATTATATTTATTATAAAAACTACAAACACAATCATGTTTTAATTTTAAATTACACTATATTTAAACTAAGGCGCTTACTTTATCAGAAGAGTTAATATAAAGTACAGCAGTCAGTGGGTACTCATATTATAACTCTGTCTCCAGCATATCATTATTTCGTTTATCAGATGTGAATATTACCGCAACTAACATAATATGGTTATTCTGTGTGTAACAATTCTTAAATTTATATGTGTACTGTGATCCTACATATATTTAAAATTTTAATAAATAAATTATAAAAATCTTAATCTTTCTCTGAATTATAAAAATCTTTAAGTGTAAAGGTTTAAAAATAATTTAGACTGAAACTATTATAATCCCCTAAAGAAATGTTCTAATGCCTGCAAACATAACAAACCTTTATGTTTTGTTTATTTTTTATCATTCAATCAATGATAAAATGAACAAAGAAAATATTTAAGTAATAACTTTCTTACCTAGCGATAAATATTTAAAATTGAAATTGTATAAAATTGATCAAGAAGCAAAATTTGAACAAAATCAAAATTCCAATAAGATAAAATTGTGGTCACATAAATAGCCATGTTCAATCTTATCAACATTAGATAACATATAAAACACTCGCCAATTTATTGAACTTATCTATACAATACTCACAAAGAAGTATCTTGATCTTTTTCGCTACGGAAGAAGTGCTAATAATTCCAAATGTTCAATCGAAACCACACTAGAAGGAAAACTAGAATTGACATGGACCACTCGAGAGTTAAAAAAATGAACACAAATGTGTTACCAAAAAGTCAAAGGTTTCTATATATAATATAGGTACCTCATTATTCCTCAAATTAATTTACGTTTATTTTTAGTCAAAATCAAGAGACTTTTGCTACAGATAACAGATTATTTACTTAGCAGTCAGCAAACAGATTACTGAACACAGATAATTAAAAGATAAGAGCAATTTTGCCAACCGTACTATATTTTTTTTTGTTGAGATTTAGGCCGTGTTCCGATATGCACTGGAACTATAGACTCATAAAGTGTGAACTGTGACGTCACTTCAGTACACTGAGAAACCATTCCTTTATAGCTATACTGGGTCACTGTTTAAAATATGTATACTGTCGTCTGTCAATGTCATTCATGTTGCATAATAAAACAATATATTCTTTTAATCAAAGCATAAATATTGTTTCAAGTAACTACTTATTAATTAAATTTAATTTAAAAAAATAGGTTATTGGAAACGAAATAATGGCCACTTTAATGCCTTGGTTTTCTCTTATTCCAAGTTCACAGCGTTTTTCCTCCAGTTCCTCTGGAGTTCCTCTACTCATTCTTATAGCAACAGAATTAGGCGTCTTTTGATATTCCTTTATAATGTATAGTGGAACTTCCATTTCAGTCACTTCTTTGATGCCATTGATGTCATCATGTTCTATTTTTGACTCTAAAGGTGTTTCTTTAAATGTGACATCCCTAGATCTTACTAACGAGTTTGATGCTTTGTGCCATAGTCTATAACCATCATCATTGTCATAACCAATTAATATGCACTTCATTGCCTTTTTTGCATTTTTGTTCTTTTCTGTTTAGGAACATGCACGTAGCAAACTGTCAGGTGTTTTATTTGTGGTTTCTTACCAAACCATAACTCAAACGGAGATTTATCTTCCATAGAGGTAGGGCCAGTTCTATTTAATAGGTAAACAGCAGTCTGTACTAACTCTGCCCATAAAACTTGAGGAAACTCTTCGTGTGCATGAATCATAGCTCTCACCATTTCTACAATGGTGCGATTCTCCCTTTCGCTATAACCATTCTGTTCAGGCATATAGGGCATATCTAAGCGTTGATGTATTCCATATTTGTCCAATGCTTTCCGTACTTTCTCGTTATCAAATTCACCGCCATTATCGCTTAGAAATTCCTTAATTCGATGACCAGCTGTTCTTGCCTCTTCTAGCATTCTACGCAATAACTCAGGTACTTCCGATTTATTTTTCATAATATAGACGTAACGATATCGAGAAAACTCATCCTTGAACAAAACAAAGTATCGAGACTTCGAACAGCTTAGTGGGAAAGGACCACAAACATTCGAATGACTGAATTTCCCGAACACCAAATTTCTGTCTATGTGTCTTTCCAAAGATACATCCTTCGCATAGAATCCCACTGTCCTTAGACTTCACCTCAAGTTCTCGCTCTATAACTCGTTTTACATAGAGTTTGTCTTGATGGCCCATGCGTTCATGATAAAGCTGTAAAGTATCAATACTTTTGCAGATCAAAAGTAACTCAGGTAATTCCTTCCCATCGTCCGCTGTTATCAGCTCTTGATTTAGTTTATGCCACAAATTCTTTGTATTCGAGATGTGAGTCATACATGCATTGTATAAGCGAAATAATTCCATACATGCATTGTATAAGCGATCATCGTTTACGCCGTTATACAATCTATGCAGTTCATTCCAGACATCTTTCAGATTTGTGAACCTTATTACCTTGTCTAGTGCTTCATCCGTAATATTGTTCTTAATCAATAAAAGAGCACTACTTTCCGACTTCAGATACTCTTCTAAATTCTTGTTATATACCTACAGCCAATTCCGTTGCAGAGGTAGCACCTCCACTAGTTACCGCTGGCACCTTTGGCTTACATAACTTCCCTTGAACAATATCCATAAGTCAATCCATCCATTTATAATTAAGAAACACAAAATAAATAATACAATATTTATTTTAGAGACAATTTGACAACCATATATTTATAATAACTAAACAATCATACTTTTTCCTAATTTAAATAAAGGTCGAACATCGCTAATCAAAGAGGTTTTACCTTAACACTTTCTTCTTGCTGGAGTTTTAACAAGTAGGTTCATTTCTAATCGAATAGTTTTTATAATTTTATCTAAACTAGAAAATAATTTAGTTGGCAACACTGGCTTGGGCTGCAATCAATGCGTTACTAGGCTTGTGTATAAAATACCGATTTTTTATATATCAATATAAAATCCCGAGTATCAAGTATTAATTACCCTCTGACAAAAATTTATAAATAAAAGCGTTGGAAATGATTTCTTCTAAAATGTCAGATTTAACAATATTATTTAAGGGTACTTTATGAACGGTACTTGGATACGCCTTACGCGCATTCAGACATGCGCAGTAACCAAAATGAAGAAAACTGTAAACAACAAATGGTATCTTTTATTGATTTTCCAAAAAGAGTGAACCTATTCTGAAAAGATTTAAAATGTTAGAAACACGCATAATAATTAGGATTATTATGATGATAAAATTTCTTGATATATGTTTATGTGATCAGACTGGAGTAACATTTACATTTAAAGAATATCAATATAAAGATTCACCTAAAAATGTTTGTAGTGGAATTATATTTAAAATGACTAATGAAAAATTGTAACTTTATACTTAATATATTATTTGCAGGAAATAACTTTTCGTGAGTTTGAAACCGCATGTGAACAAAGTAGTGCTTGTAATCAAATAAGTGGTCTAGCTCGCACTCGATGTGTTCGAGAATGTGTGTCTCCTTCATGTTATAGAGAATTATATCAATCGGATCTGGTAAATAATATTTCAATTTCCCCATTACAAATGTTTGGACTACATACTAGTAGAGGATTAATCAAAAATTAAGTAAATATTAGTCCTTTGCATTTAATATTTGTGCAAACAGCATTGTATTAAAAAAATCTAACGCTTTCTGCAAGTATGCAAAGATATCTCTTATTTATTTACTAAACTCAATAATTTAATCTTTTCAGCTCGAAGAGGGTGAGATAGATGTGAGATTAAATTCTTTCAAAGGTTGTTTTATACAGAGGAGTGGTCGAACTAGAAATTGATTTATTTCTATTATTATTTCATCATTTGTCATATGCTTATAAAATATTTAAAATTTGTCAAAAAATAATGTTTACTTTACTAGTAAGTATACCAATTACTAAATTTCATTAAGTATTATAATTTTAGAATACCTTTATTATTATTTATGGAAATTTAGATCAATTCAGTTTATTTATAACGAGCGGCCTGCCCTCTTTTCGCACCGGGTATTTAAAGCAATATTATAATGGATGTCCTCAATCTGTTTTTCTGTAATTGTGTAGTTTTTCATTATTTGCAAAAAAGAGAGAGAGAGTGAGAAAAAGTTATAAAAAGAAAAATGAGAGATATCATCGAAAGAAAAATACCGAACAGAGACTGACCATTCTGAACAGAGATGAAGATAAATATTACAAAGAGAGAAAAAAGAGAGAGGATGAGAGAGAATTATAGTATATAAGAGGAAAAGAGACGGAAATACTAGAGACTTCTCTCAGTGAAAGAATTTTTAAAATCGGATTAGTAGCAACAAAACGGCCCTGTTCTATTAATTAAAAAAATGTATATGGCAACACTAAATTACCTTTGTCACTCACGATTAGTGTAGTTTTCTATCGGCGAAAGAACTCTTATAATCGGATTAGTAACAACAAAATGGCCATATTCTATTAATTAAAATAGTTTTTGTTCTATTAATTAAAAAGTTGCATATAGCAACACTAAATCACATTTGTCACTCACGAATAGTGTTGTTTTCTATCTGTGAAAAAAAAATTAAAATCGGAATAGTAGTTCCTGTGAAACCCTTTAGATTACAAAATGCCTAGGTTATGGCACTTAATTGGCCATATCTTTTTAATTAGAATATTTATGGCAACACCACACAGCCTATGTTACCCGGAAAGGACGTAGCTTTATATTGGTGAAAGAATTTTCAAAATTGGTTCAGTACTTTTCGAGCCTATTCGCAATAAACAAACATACAAACAATCAAATCTTTCCTCTTTATACTATAATAACTAGAAGCCTGCCCTCGCTTCGCTCCGGGTATTTTAATCAATATTATAATTGATATGCTTAAATTGTCACTCTATAATTGTATAGTTTTTCATTATTTGAAAAAGAGAGAGAAAGAGAGTAAGAAAAAATTATAAAAAGAAAAATAATAAAAATAAAAGAAAAGCGACAGATGCTAAGAGAGGAAGGACAGAGCAAAAATAAAATTAATTAGGTAAAGGAGAGAGAGAGAGAAAGAGCGAGAGAGATAATCGAAAGAAAGAAAGTGAAAAGAGACTGATCATACTGAACAAATAAAAATAAGAATTAAAGAGAGAAAAAAGAGAGATCATGAGAGACAATGATAGCATTATATAAGGAAGAGAGACGGAAATAACATAGACTTCTCTCAGTGAAAGAATTTTTAAAATCGGATCATTAGCAACGAAATGGCTATATTCTATTAATTAAAATTGATATGGCAACACTATATCACCTTTGTCCCTCACGAATAGTGTAGTTTTATATCAGTAAAAGAATTTAAAAAATCAGATTACTAACAACAAAATGACCATATTCTATTAATTAAAAAATGTATATGGCAACACTAAATCACCTTTGTCCCTCACGAATAGTGTAGTTTTCTATCAGAGAAAAATTTTAAAAATCGGATTAATAACAACAAAATGCCCATATTCTATTAATTAAAAAATGTATATGGCAACACTAAATCACTTATCACTCCCGAATAGTATAGTTTTCTCTCAGTAAAAGAATTTTTAAAATCGGATCAATAGCAACAAAATGGCCATATTCTATTAATTAAAAAATGTATATGGCAACACTAAATTACTTTTGTCACTCACGAATAATGTAGTTTTCTATCAGTGAAAGAATTTTAAAAATCGGATTAATAACAACAAAATGACCATATTCTATTAATTAAAAAATGTATATGGCAACACTAAATTACTTCTGTCAATCACGAATAATGTAGTTTTCTATCAGTGAAAGAATTTTAAAAATCGGATTAATAACAACAAAATGACCATATTCTCTTAATTAAAAAATGTATATGGCAACACTAAATTACTTTTGTCACTCACGAATAATGTAGTTTTCTATCAGTGAAAGAATTTTAAAAATCGGATTAATAACAACAAAATGACCATATTCTATTAATTAAAAAATGTATATGTCAATACTAAATCACTTTTGTCACTCACGAATAGTGTAGTTTTCTATCAGTGAAATTTTTTTTTAAATCGGATGTGTAGTTCCTGATAAACTTCAATTTACAAAATGGCCACCTTATGGCACTTAAATGGCCATATCTTTTTAATTATAGTATACATAATATATAGCCTATGTTACCCGGGAAGGATGTAGCTTCCTATCGGTGAAAGAATTTTCAAAATCGGTTCTGTACTTTTCGAGCCTATTCGCAACAAACAAACAATCAAATATTTCCTCTTTATATAATAGTATAGATAAAGATAAAAAATCTAACACTTTCAAGACCCATAAAATTGCCATCACACAGCCCGGACAGTCATTCTTTTGTTTAACCGAACATGCATAGATAATGAAATTATTCATCAAATTGCCTGACGACTGATGACATTTTACTCATTAAGAAATAACTTACGAATAAGAGGGAATAATGATAACCATTATTGCGTATAGGACACGGTTTTTTACTTATGTGATAATATAGAATTTAGCTCTATATATTTCGGTCCCTTTCTTCATGAAATGCACGCAGCGTCATTACGAAACGAACATAAAAGCCAAATTAAAATTGGTTTTATTATTTATAAAGATTGTTACTATTTTAAGTTTCATTACTAAAAAATTGATTTAAAAATGTGTTTATTTGTAGGTGCTCTCAACTTCCTACGGTGAAAGCTTTTCTAAGAAGATCCTGAATAGACATAATAGATTAAAATGTTTTAAATTTTTATTCTCTTTTAATTCAACTTGAGAATGTACTTTTAAATAAAAATAAGACTTTGAAGATAATATTTAGTATATTTAATTTAAAAAATTGTAAATAGTATAGGTTTAAATGTACTTTCTTTTATAATAAATTATTAATTATATAGTTTTTTTGGTATTTATAATTATAATCAATACGATATGCGCTAACCGAACGAATTGAACTCCGAAGGAAAGCTTATAATATGTATAATTTGCCTCAGCTGGTTTGCTTGCATTTATCTGGTCTGCCTGGTTGCCGTGTTCAAAGTGGGATGTTTATATTAGCTATTGCGCTCATCTGCTAACCACTTTTTTCAATACAGAATGATATATCAAAATTAAGGCAATTTTATTGCATATACTATATAGTATAGGGTTACCTGCAAAAATCCGGTCAAATATAATGTTTGCCATATTTAAAATTGGAGCAAACTAATATGTAGGGCAGAGACATAGCGCATACCATTGCTATGTGTGATAGTGAAGTGTGTGTAACAGTGAGGAGAACGCGTAGTAAAACCCATTTAGTATTTTTGCATTTGCTCCCTTTTCCGCAGTTTGACGGTAACGTAATGAACACAGGCCAACAACGCAAAAACTGTAATAATAATTTTAACTAATTCCTACGTAATTTGGTGTACAGATTTCGAAAATAAAAATAAATTATTCATTTACACCGCCCCGCGATTTCACCCGTTATATTTTGAATAATTCACACTATCAATTTTAGCCTATTGAGCTGTATTATAGTGTTGCGAATCTACACCAAAACAATTCGCATGCCTAGCCTTATTTTAAACTTGCTGGAAAATGTCAAATTAGAATAAGACGGCAAGATGTCGTTCGCTGGAAAGAATCATGGCAAGTTTCATACATTGATTTGTACGGAAAATTTTGAGAGCGATTAATTATTTCCATTGCTTAGATTATAGTCTAGGGATCCTGGTAATATTAATAATATATTTTTATCAGATGGCAAACATAAAATATTCTAAGGTAAAAATAATGGACTTCTGACATTTTCTCTTGCCATATTTAGTATTTAAAAAAATTAAAACGTCAACTGTCAAAGTGACACTTGCATATGTCAATAGGTACTCAAACTGTTAATTAACAAGTTTTATTTATCATCTTTGAGTTTTATATCTTTGATTTTGTAAAAAATTAATAATAATGACTTAAAAGCTTTACGACATATAGGTAAATGTAAGACAAATATTATTAATAAAATAAAATCGTACAGCAATATAAATTATCGTATTAATCCATTTATTATCGTAAAATTAAGCTCTGACAGTTTTTTAAAATGACATTTATAGCAATCTGTTTCCTTCAGGAATAGTCAATAGTTTTAAAATTTTCACTTTTATTGATTCCCATGTCCTAAAAATATTCTGAATGTTTGAACCTATTATTTAGGCCTCAAAAAGCAGTTCTAAAGTTATTTCAATTTCTCATATTTTTTTAGTACAAATTCTGCCATGATTCTTTCACGAGCTTCGATGATTGACATTGTGGGAAAAGGACGGCATTAGGCAAATTTATGTGTTCGAGTGAGATGAGTATAACTCTAGATCTTTCCAGTGGTTGTCAGAATAATCTTTTTTTAAAAAGCTAGAATCAAGTAACGAGAAGTTTCTATATGAAATCCTATATAAAGCATTATACGGACGATAGTAAGTCAGTCTAATACCCGTCAGTGAAAAAGAGAGTTCGAAGACATATCGTAGTGCAGAGAAAGTGGTGCATAGTCGAAGTGGAGGATCATTGTAAAGTGTATTGAGACAAACAGCGGTGGAAATAGTGTTTAGTGAGACGTGCGCGTAATAAGAGTGGAACTGTATAAATTAGAAATAAGAACAGTAAATACCGGAGACGTGTAAATATTGATTGAAATTGTGAAGTACGTGCTGCCGTCCGTTTGAGGCATCACAACAATTTAAAGTTAGCTGTAGCCCATGCTCTTGAGGTAGAGTCATCAGACTGAGGGAGATGGCTACAGTGGAAAACACTCCAACTCAGCGCCGGTATAATCCGATGTGTTACCAATGTGGAGAACGTGGTCATATACGAATCAGCTGTCCTAAGAGAGAGAGGATCACCAGTAGACAGCAAATGGATGCGGCTGTATCTACTTCTAACCAGCCGTAGGAAAACTAATTCCGGTCAGAGTAAGACACCTCCATGAATACAAGTAAAGCAATCGAAAAATGGGAATGGTTTAGTAATAGAAGGGGCCATCAACGAAAAAAATGTCAACTGACGTTGGATACTGGAGCATCGCGTACAGTTATTAGTAACCAGCGGGTAAAACACATCGGAGGGGCTAAGTTATTAGAAAGGAAGGACATCAACCTCACTACTGCCACCGGCGGTTTAATTACATCATGGAAGTGTTTATTGTCTGCAGAAAACGATACTGTCTCCAAGATCACAGACCTTAGTACCAGTTAAATTACCACAAAACAATATAGAGAATGCTGTTGATACTGATCCATCCAAGATCACAGCTGTAAAAGACTGGCCTGTACCGACAAATAAAACGCAAGTCCGGGCATTTTTAGGGCTATGCTCATATTATCGATGGTTTGTAAAAGGATTTTCTGAGATAGGCAGACCCTTACATCGACTTACGGAGATGAGAGAGACTACGAGATGGTGTTTTTGGAGGTGAAGAAGCGGCTGAGCGAAACTCCAATACTTGGCTTTCCAATAGCTTATTACAATAATATTTCAATAGCTTATTTAAGTAAGACTTTGTCAAAACCGGAAAGAAACTATTGTGATACGCGAAGAGAGTTTGTCGCCGTGGTGAAAACGTTACAACATTTTAAGAAATATTTACTTGGGCGTAAACTTTAGTGTGAGCTAACCATGCACCCTTGAAGTGGCTTCTCGAATTTTGGAACCCAAAAGGGCAGGTGTCCAGAAGGATAGAGCAACTTCAAGAATTTAAATTCAATATTGAACATAGGGGGCGGAAAAAGCCATGGTAATGCCGACACTTTGTCTAGAAGACCATGCACGACAGATTGTAAACACTGTAACAGACAAGAGGAGAAAGAATATGTGTCTGTAAATGTGACCAGGACAGATGCGATTAGTGATCAGTGGAGTGATGACGCAATGAAAAAGGCACAAGAGGATGATAGAGACATACGGCCGATCTTAGATAGTCTAAAGAACAATGCTCCGAGGCTCACTTGGCGCGACATTGCTCCATATAGTGCGGAAGCCAAGAGCTTGTGGGCGCAATGGAAGAGCCTGACATTACACAATGGCGTTCTGTGTCAAAAATGGGAGGCCACTCGTGGAATGGACTGTCATTTGCAGATTGTGGTTCCCTGATCGTAAATTCCTGAAGTTCAGCGAGCTTTTCATGATGGAGCTTCTGGTGGCCATCTGGGTGTAAAAAGAACGCTAATCGAAATCAGGCAGCGGTTCTACTGGTTATACTGCCGAGATGATGTGGAAGATTGGTGCCGAAAATGTATGAGTTGTGCATCCGTCAAGGGACCCCAAGCAAGAAGCAGAGGGGCATTGAAATTATACAGCGTGGGCGCACCGTAGGAGAGGATCGCGCTAGACGTGACGGGTCTATTTCCGCAGCGTTGCTTCCAAGAGACTGACGCCAGGTAATCACGCATGCCGTCCCAATCAGCTGACCCATAGTTCCAGACACGACGTTTAATCGACGCTGATATCGGCGGCGGCTTAGTCTGTGGCACTTTGGTGGATATCAGGCAGTGGTCCGATGACCCAAGAGGAGCATGAACCTCAACCCGATATTCCGACGGGTGGGTAGTGAGCAGAAGGTCCAGCAAGGAAGGTGTTTGGCCGACAGTATCTGGGATTCTGGTGGGCTGATCAACCAGTTGGGTCAAGTCATGCATAAAAGCAAATGCATGAGCAGTCCTTCCAGCATGGTCGGAACCTAGCCACAATTCGTGTTGAGCATTGAAGTCCCCCAAAAACACCAGTTCTGCATTAGGAAACTGCTCTTGCAAAGTATCTGCCAACCGACTAAGATGGTCAAAAAGTCGGCTTTTCCCCAAGTCACCATTGTGGGATCAGTAGAGGCACACGTAGACTCGACTCTGACGACCCGAATCCACACGCACCCCCAACATGGAAAAGGAGGGATCCTCCAAGCAGCGCAGGTGACGACAACAAACATGCGTCCTGACGAACAAGCACACACCGGCTTTCGCTTTGAAGGACTCTTCAAGAACGTAGCCAGGGTAATTAAGGTAAGCTGTATTTGTGTCTCCGTCAGAAACAACAATGCGGGTCGTGCCGTCTCAAGGTGTTGGTGGACAGCATTGAGGTTGGTGTTGAGTCCGCGGATGTTACAGAACTCTAGCTCAAGCAGCGTGGTGGGGGTGTGCACCGCTGTACGACCATCTTGTTTATTATGCGTTACCATGATAGAAGATGAGAGAGGAGGCGTGAAGCGAATGAAATTGACGGCAGGGTTGGTCAAAAGCGTGAGGGCTTGTTTTAGAGATTGCCGTAAGAGGAAAACACTGACCCGCCGGACGGAAGGTCCCCGATTCCCCCGGGAGTAGTCGCCGGAACCCCACCATCCGGTCACCAACCGGCACGACGATCAACCCCGAGATTTTTTGTGGCATGATAGGGCAGCCTTGCTAGTTGGTTAGGCACGCTTGGGCCCCTGTACTGTACCACGGACGGCCAGCGGAAAAACCGTTTTAACGGGTCTCCCTGGCCGGTGGCCCAATGCAGTCCTCCCGGCATTGGTTCCACATAAGCATGCACTGGACTAACACGTATCGTGGCATATCACACCCAGCAACTGGTTATACGCTGGCTGACCTCGAAACGCGACTGGTGAGCAGTCACTTCACGAGTTTTTCTACAACGTACCATACGGTAGCTAACCAGGTGGGCATTATAGCCCTAATATTTAATGAAACCTGCCAACTCGCACTGGGCCAGCTTGGTGGACTATGGCCTAATACCCTCCTCTTTCTGAGGAGGAGACCCGGCTCAGCAGTGGGCCATTGAAGGGTCGTGATGATGATGATTTAATGAAACACAGTAAAGTTATAATTCTTTTTAAAAAGGGTGACAAAAGTGATCCTACCAGGATCACAGGAGATATTACCATCATTAAGTAAAGTTTTTGAAAAAATTATATTAAATCAACTTTTGGAGCATTTTGAAAAAAATAATATTTTTCATAGTGAGCAATATGATTTATTAAAGATAGGTAAAAAATGGATGCAGGAGTTGCGCTCCTCAAGTATATTTACGACGCATGGGAGAAATCACATAATGCTATTGGTGTATTTTGTGATTTGTCCAAGGCCTTTGATTGTGTTAAATATAAAACGCTTTTAAAAAAACTCAATTATTATGGTATAAGTGATAAAGGACTTGATCTAATTGTTTCTTACCTTACTTAGAGGATCCAGAATATTGCTGTTAATGGTGAAAAATCTTCTGGATCCGTCTTAAAAATGGGCGTTCCACAAGGTTCCATATTGGGTCCATTTTTATTCTTAATTTATATTAATGATCTGCCATACTATGTGAGGAATTTATGCGACATTGTACTTTTTGCTGATGACACTTCTCTTATATTTAAAGTTAAGAGAAACCAACACAGTTACGACGATGTAAACAGTGCATTGTCGCAGCTTCTTCAATGGTTTACGATTAATAATTTGGTACTAAACGCGAAAAAAGACTAAATGTGTGGAATTTGCTTTACCGAATGTTAAAAAACAGCATTCACCTTTTTATTAAATAATGAAATATTGAATTTAACTGACTCAACAATCTTTTTGGGAATAACTTTAGACTCAAAATTTCAGTGAAACTCCCATTTATCATCTTTGGCGGGAAGACTCAGCACCGCAGCTTACGCAGTAAGAAAAGCGAGGCGGCTAACTGATATTGATACAGCTAGACTTGTTTATTTTAGTTACTTTCACAGTATTATGTCCTACGGCATTTTATTGTGGGGCAGGGCTGCGGACATAGACTCCATTTTTATCCTTCAAAAAAGAGCAGTTCATGCCATTTACAATCTGAGAGCTAGAGATTCCCTTCGAGAAGTTTTTAATAAAATAGGTATTTTTACGGTGCCGTCACTATACATTTATTGTGACATATTACACATTAGGCAGAATACTACGTTATTTTCCAAACATAGTGACACACACAGTATAAATACTAGAAATAAAAATAAACTTGTAATGCCATATTATCGTCTTCACAAAGTGAGTAATAGTTTCATTGGGCTTGGTATTCGCATCTATAATAATATTCCACAGCCTTTATTAGATTTGCCACTTCAGCAATTTAAAACTCGAATAAAAAAGTGTTTAGTAAATAAAGCTTAACACTCTTGTAGATTACTTGAATGATGACAAAGCTTGGATTCAAAATGACGTTGATGCTCAGCTGGATGATTATACCTTTGTAAAACAGACTGATGTAAACAATGGCATTTTGAAAAGAGCAACTGTTGAGTTTCTTGCCAGTTCTTCTCATCAGGAAACTGCTTTCCGAACTGGTGATAGCTGCTCAGATAAACTGACTGACTGACCAACTTTAATCGACTGACGTGTCAAAAGTACTCTGTAAAAAGTCTACTTGAATAAAATATTTTGAATTTGAAGCTGTTTTCGTATGAACAATACCCACAGAAACGGCGCATTTTTCCGGGGCAATAAGTACCCTATTTGATCTAATGCAGCTTATAATACATCCGTGTACCAAATTTTAGTCGAATTGGTTAACCCGTTTAAACTTGATTTGTAACCGACAAAAATTTTAAAAACTGTTTTCTTATGGCCTGTTACATGTTTAGCGTACGACTTCAATTATTTAAATATCATAAAATGCCACAGGAACTGTGCATTTTAGGATAAAAAGTATCTATTTTCTAATCCAGGTTATAAAGTATCCGTATACCAAATTTTATTGAAATCGGTACAGTTTTTTTAACGTGATGAGTGCACAAACAAACAGAATAACCGACAAACAGACCAAAATTTCAAAAAACAATTTTTATATATACTTATTTCACAAGTCTTCCATCACTTTTTTTTATCAAAAATCTCCAATGTCACACGGCATTTTTACGATTTTATTATATGTATAGAATGTTGACGGAGTGGGTAGTATTAAATATCACTTGCGTTTTGTCATAATAACACAACGATATTTGACAGCCAGAGATTGGTTGTCGATTCCCATTACTTCTAATCCCACAAATGGAGTAGTGGTCCTTTTATATTCTCCAACTAATACGGTACGCTTCTTTATTCTCACGAAAAGTCTCTTTGAGTGAACATTACCTGGAGTGGTGATGGAGGAAGTGTAACATTAATGTGTCGCTATGTTACGGATATCGGTTCTCGCTGACTAAATATCATGCGAGTTTTTACGTCGTATTTATCGTCTATGTATATCTTAATTAACACAACCTTTGGTTAGGTTAGCCTTATGTTCGCCGGCCTATCAGTGTGTGGTGTGGCAGTTGAAACGTCGCATCATACCCTGGCAGAATGGCCAAGATGGGAACCTCAACACCACAGCCTGTTGGCGGTCCTAGGTGGAGTTGTCTCCCTCCCGAGCGTGATTCACGTCATCTTTGAGAGTGAGATATGCTGGTCGCCATGGTTGAATACTGCGAGGCTGTATTCTAGTAGGTGATGGCTTTGTAGCGAGATCGCGGGGATGGCGCCTGTGCAGACCTTGCTCTATCGGGGAGGGGTTGGCGGCGTTTCGCCCACCACGGAGTCGTCAGATAAGGGGGTAGCTACTCTCGATGTACCCTGGGAGCCCTCTGGCGTGCAGGCCCGCTGAGGGGTCACAGTTGTTTGTGTAAGCGTCCCTGTGTCGCCTCCCTACGGTGAAGGTAAGATACCTTTGGTTTTAGTGGATATGTCTTGAACCGTCGCTCACCTTCTGCGGGCAGTATCCAATGTAATAAAAAAAGGTTAGCCTTAGCTTGGGTTCCTGTTTAAGTATGTACAAATTTTTATTTCAAATCGGCTGGCTGTTCCGACATATACTATATAAGTTTGGACAGACCCGATTAACTATATATAGTTTTAAACCAATAATATTTATGAAATTTTGTACATTTAATTTACCGTATTACTCCGATTTAATGTTGTCGGATGGTCGAACCGGTATTATACGGTTTTTTGGTATCGATTTTTTGTTAGCCACACTATGCAAACCTCAAATCCACTTGCTATTGTGAGAAGCGGTCTAGTAAGAGTATAAGTGAAATGGCCTTCTTGTGTAGACAAATTGTACGGGCAAATGCCCTTAAAAGTGCCCTTCTTTCTACTGCCCGTAGGGGATATGGAGACAAAAGTAAGAAATCATTATCCAGAATAAATACCTCTTACTGTCATTGTTTCGTTACGTAATGTCAAATGTTTTTCCAATTTTTCAAACGAAGTCAATAAAAATGTTTTAAAATATGTTCACCCATTAAATTTTTCATTATCTATCTTTTTACTTTTCATATAGTATAATTTAATATAATCACAGTACATTTTCCTCAATTTCATAGTCGATGGGATGGTCACCATTTATTGATTGGTTTCAGATTGTTCTAAAATCCTTTTAAAATACTATAAAATATTAAATAACTTAATATAATAATTCAATTTCTATAATTATATGCTATGGCATATTGAATTATAATTAATTATGTTTCTCTTATTACATATTTTAGGTTATAAAAAATCTTATCTGCACCATTCCACTAGATAAAATTAATAGTCCTTTTTTTAATTTTATCTTCTCTAATATATTCTTTTCTCTAAATTTAAAGTTCTTTTTTACAAGGATTAAAGAAATTATTATTTCAAAAAAAAAAACAGGTATTTGTTGTCTGTATAATAATTTAATCTCATTTTTTTTTTTTTATTAATTTGTATTATGATCCAAACCAATTTAATCAATATAGATAGATGATAATATATTATCATTTTAATTTAAATTTATACATATTAAATTAAAGTATTATTTTTTTGTTATGAGTTAGGTTTACTTACAGTTCTAATTAATTATTTCTCCTATAAGACCTATGGTAATGTTGAAAATTACACCAATATTTGGTCAGCATACTGAGGGATAGCTATTCAAAAAATATTTTATTATATTTATTCTTTACTCTGATACTTACAAATTTTTGCTTATATTCATTATATTAACATATCTGTATTTTAAGAAATGTCTTTAACATTGGTTACCTTCTATTTAATTATATTTTTATTTTATCTCAAGTGATGCCTGATCCCATGGAACATGCTACTGGATTGGAAAAGAAGGAACTGTTAGCCTTGCAATCTGGTAATGATGATCCTTTCAACATGAAGGTATTGAAGAAAGCAGCGGGCACCCGTGAAAATCCCACATTAGTTCCATCATGCTTTGATGCTCGTATTGTAGGATGTATATGTAAGTGTTAAAAATGTGTGACATTAATTACATTTTTCAACAGACAATGCATACATTACATAACCAATGTGCAAAATCAATACTGTTACATCAGATCATTTTGCAGCTTTACATGAGAAATTTAAAGTAAAATATATACATCATAAATCATTCATAATGCTTATCAGTAAAACATTTGGTTATAAAGTAATTGTATATCTAAAACATAATCATTATTTACAGGTGAAGAGCATGCCACAGCTATCACCTGGTTTTGGATACATAAGGTTAATTTTATTTTACATCAGTGTCAAGTATAATTACCTGACTTTTTAGATAGTTTAAACTTTATCATCTACAAAAATATTTGTGCTTTAGTGTTGTGTATGAATAAAAAGAAGTTTAGCTTTTTTAACATATTAATATGATATTAATTATAGTCAGTCTCTTTAACTAATGAAACATTTAAATAAATCATATACATAGACAGTTACAATTACATGGTGTTAAAAATTAAACATTTAATTTCAGGATCATCCCCGTCGTTGTGACTGTGGACATTGGTACAAACTGATTGAGAAGACACCCCTCTAAATGTTGTTCTAATTAGTTTAACTATTAGTAGTCATTACAGCAAGCGCATTCGATTCCAAATGTTCCTGCAAGACAATGCGTTAAGAAATTAAATATTTGTAAGCCTCATACAGTGTTTCATTTGTTACTTACAGTGTTGTGTTGTTGATGGGATTATTTTATGTAGATAATTAAACACTTAAAACTTAATTATGATTTTCATTTAATATTGTTTATTATCATAAATTGAGCAAATATGTGCACCTACTTTCTAATTAAATTTTATCCATGGCTTAATATGTATTTTTAGTGAAAGAAATTTGGTATAGGAAAAGTGAGGCAGGCAATGTTTTCAAAAGTAATATATTCAAAGTGATAAATTGAGAGATTATCTAGCTATTATGTATAATATCTATTAAGAAGTGATAATTTGCACAAAATTATTAAAATTTCTTGTTATTATCTACACCATAAAGAAGACAGATTTGATTGATTGTATTTTTAGATTTTCCAGGTAACATAAACTATGTGGTGTTGCCATAAATATTCTAATTATAAAAACATGGCCATTTAAATTACAGAGTGAAACTTTAAGGACATCGAATATTTTGCTTCGAATACCCAGAGCGTCCTTTTGCTCCAGGCAGGCTCCTCGTATTTAATATATTTTTAATTATGTAATTTAATTAAAATTTTCCCGCTTTATTTAATATTGTAATGTATGTAACATTTCAAATTTTCAGTAATACAAACCTATAACTTAGAAGCTGCTTTCTAGTAGTCTGTGTTTCTGGCCACGCCATTAGCCAGTACTTTACCAGTTAGAACCAGTTACTATCGCATCGTTACTTTTTCGATACTAACACAAAGCTTTTATATATCATCTTTGCACAAAGCATCTCACCGAGTCCGAGTCGCGTTACGTACGACTATTGTACGAGATCGCGTCGTTCGTAAGTACCTACGTACGTTACTGTGTATAGCGTTATTTTTTACTTTACTGTATTTTGAGCTAGTCTTGAGTATAAGATATATTAAGTTTATTGATTTAATAGGTAAATTGGTTAGAATTACAAGTAGCTTACTTGAATTAAAAGTTAAATAGTTCAAGAATCTAACAAAACTACAATGAATTTGCTGTATTGTACCCGCGAGAATATGTTATACTAGCTGAGCGCCGCGGTTTCACCTGCTGTGTTTTGGATAATTCACACTATATCGTTATTAATTATATAGCCTATGTGTTATTCTGATGTGTAAACTATATTATTGTAAAATTTCATCAAAATCCATTCAGTAGTTTTTGCGTGAAACTGTAACAAACATACACCCACGTATTCATGCATTCTTTCAAACTTTCGCGTTTATAGAATTACAATTACATCGTAAACCATCCATTAACTAATTAAGAAAAGAACAAAAATGAATAAAGAAAACTATTTATTGGCAATAAAATTACAACGATTTCTAACGATAAAAAAAATAAAATTATTCTCTCTCTTATACTTAAATTGAACATAAAATGAAAATAAACACATTTGAACTTATGAATCTCTGGTTCACGTTTAAAAATAAAATCATTTTTATTCGCTTTGGTTGAATCGCGTTTCTCACTTAATATTTGGCAAGACTTTGAAAACGTTCTTTCGCATGGATGGATGGACCGAGATAGCCATTATTGATATATATTACTCAGCCAAGTTTGAGAGTTCAGAGTATAGATATTGCCCGTGCGTGCCATCATTTTAAAGGACACTCGTTTCTATGAACAAAACGTTCTTCTAAATATTGCCTCATACTGATTGTACTGTCACTAATAGTGGAGTTCGAAGTAGACGGAGACTTGGTATCCAAAGCGTCAAAGTCCTTCCAAATTGTCGTCAGTCGTTATCACCGATATTGCCAATAGATATATCTAACGTAAATTCGTTTTCATTGGGCTCCATTGACTGCTGCTTATTACAGTTAAAATGGTTTTGAAGCTCAGTTTTCAGTGCATCTTGATGCATCAAATCTGTATGCCAGCTTCTTAAAACGCGGGTCTAACAGCGCTGCTTTAGATAACACTGGGTGCCTGTAACAATTCTTAAATCTATGTTTAAATTCTGTATTTTATTTGTAGCTATCATCACGATCCTTTAATAGCCCACTGCTGAGCCGAGCCGGATATTAGGCCATTTGTAGCTAAATTGTCAACAAATCTAATAATACTTTCTGTGGAAGCCAAGACCATTAAAATTATCATTTTTTTTTCTAAAGACATTTTTTTCGGTGAACTGCCTAAATGGCTTTAGTATTTTTATTATTTCTGGCAGTGTCTGCCATTCGCCTTCAATAGATTTTCTACTGGATTGTGTAGGATTCCAAGAACCGCTTCTAAAGGTTCTTAAAGTAAACAAATCCTCTCAATCATGTCCAGGGTGCTGTTCCATCTAGTAATCACGTCAATTTTTAACTTTAATGTTTTTGTGAAGAATATATACTATATCATAGACATTGGTCTTATAGATTACCATTGTCATACTGGTTGCCTTAGCAATACTTTGATTGGTTTTCTTAGATGTCACTAAAATATATTCTTGTATTTCTAACTTAAATAATTGTTTCTATATTTCCTTATAAATAAAACTACAATAGCTTCAGTTTATATATTTATTATTACCCTTCTCGATTGTTTATCACAAAAACTTAATAGTTTTTTGAGTAGGCCTTAGCTGCTCCTGCATTGCAATTAATTTTTTAGTAGCTACCAGACTTTTGTGGAATTGTTCAACAATGGCTTTTATTTTTTTTATTAGCCCCTCGAGCTCACAGCTCTTAAGTCCTGCACGTACTACTAAATTCAGTGTGTGAGCGATACACGGCAAATGTTCGTAATCGGTTAAACGTATAGCCGCTTTCACGTTAATTGCGTTATCTGTAACACAGACAAATATTTTATTTCGTATGTTCCAATTGGAGAGCAAACTATGCAGCTCATTTTTGATATATTCAACCGTGTGTCGCTCATGAAATTCAAAACATCCTAATAAAGCAGACTTTAATTCCCAATTTAATAAATAATGGTCTGTAACAGCTTGGTAAGAAGTCATTGCTTTCATGTCCAAACATCGGTGGTAATCGATAAATATTTTGCACTCTGCAATTTTTCTTTTAATTTTTTTTGGGTTTCTGAGTATCGAGCTTCCAATAAAGTATTAATTAATATATTAATAAATATATTGAAGGTATTTTGTAGCCTATTTAGAACCTAAATAGTTAATGAGATTTTTAAAGCCTATGTCTTCAACTATAGAAAAAGGCTGGAGGTCTTTAATTATCATTTTGAAAATTAAATCATTAATTTTTTTCTTTTACTTAAAAAAAATGGAGCATGGAATGAGGGTTTCATAAGACGACAATTTTCTTCCTACCCATTATAATAAATTGAACTGTAAAATAAAAACATAATTAAAATTCATTAAAACGACTTTATAACAAATATCTATTTTTACATTAGAAAAATATATACCTACGTTATTTAATAAATTTACTACTATTTTTATTAAAAATATTAATTTTAAATACTTACTTTGTTTCTGTGTTTCTGTTTTTCCACTTATTATAGAATAATGATTAAAATATAAATATTATAAGTATATTCATAATATAATTATTAAAATGTAAGTATTATAAGTAATAAGTATATACAAAGCGTATATTTCAATATGTTTTAAAAATGATCAAAAAAGCGCGCGAACTGGTAGAGTTCGAAGTATCGGGTATCGATATTCGATACCGAGTACTCATGCTCGATACTACTCAGTATATAAGGCAAAAAAATATTTAATGCAAAAAAAATAATCATGCAGAAAATATAATATATAGGCCTAAGGTATTGAGAATCGACATCAAGAGTATGCGCACCTATGCGCATGTGTCAACGAACGATGAGTATCAACGGTAACTGTCTTTGTTCGCATATCAAACTTCGTTTATACGAATAATGAGAGTAAGACATGTATAAGTAAGTAAGTATAAGTTCGTAAGTATATCATCTTTGTTCGTAAGTAACGTTTCGTTACTTTCTTTTGAATTAAGTACCAGTTCTTGACTAGTATATAGTAATCTGTGGTACCAGTTGCAGTTCCTGTATATAATCTTTGGTTGCAGTTACTCAGTAACGAATACATACCTACGGTTTGTTACAGCTGTATTTAAAATTGATCATCACGTGGTCAGTGGTATAGATTGTTATTTATTTATTTGATATATTATAATCTATGTGTTTATAATGTTTGGGTAGAGCCAAAGAAAATAATGCAAATCATACAAATAAAAAAAATGTTATTAGCTACGTAATTATCTTTATTATTAATAATGACTGGTTTTGCACTAATTATAATAGGTGACAACCAATATATTGATAATACATCTTAAAGGATCAGAATTAACGGACCTATTCTTGAAGATTTGATATTTCTTTTATAATGGCGCGTAAGATATATTTTATTAATTATTATATACTTATTTTATTTACTCTACCACTCTATCTGCCTACCCTCGTGATGGAAATATGTTATTATAATATAAAATACTATCATTTAAATGTGAAAGCTTACAAAATGTATTTAACATTTCTTCGGCATCACTATAGTATGTAAGACATGCAAAGGTATCCTTGGGAAGCTTAAGCCATAGGCTGTACATACATGGTGGTCAGAGGTTTATAGCACCTGCCATTCAAAAATTAGTCGGGGTTTAAGTATGCAAATTTAATATTATGTCTATAGGTAAAAATACCCGCTAAAAATCATCACTAAAGATCGCTCGCGCACACAACCATGACGTCCCAGCGTATCATATCATTTAAATAAATGCCCTTTTATATTGAGGGGAGAGATTACGCAAAACGCTCCCTCCCAGTCTTCTGCTTGTAGGGATTGTGAGACCTGAGAATTAGATATAGTAGTACTAGGTATAAAATACTAATAGTTGATATGTAACAATAGATGTTACAGCTGAATTGATTGATAAAGATTTTAGGTACCAACACTGTCTAGCTATTATGTATAATATCAGCATAGTTAAGACAAAGTATGTATAACATAGTTCATCCGTTAGTGAGGCTCCTATTGTCTTAGTCTTATGATAAATGAACTATATAACACTGAAAGAATGGTTCAAATCATAACAGTAGTTCCTGAGATTAGTGTGTTCTTGCAAACAAACAAACTCTGAAGCTTTATATATTAGTATAAGATCAGCTAGTCATACTTGAATATCTTTTCTCTACATGTAACAATAATATGCTGTTTTCTTAATAATAACCAACATTTAGGTATTTATTTTAAAATATACTAACAGTATAAATAATGTGAAATTATTAATAAAACTTGTCTGTTTTTCAAAGAACCGACTTGGATATCTACCATCACACAGTACTTGTCTGTTTTACCCCTAAAATATTTATTAAAAACGGGTCGAGGGAGGGGAGCTTCCACCTGCTGAAATATGTTTCGATACCTGACATCCTCCTGTGGGTTGTGTCCTACATACTATAGGTTTCCCATTTCTCCTTATTTAAAGAATTAATAAATTAGTTAATTTTTTTTTTTTAATTTAAGCTATTATCATAAAATTGTTTAATTTCAAGGCTATAGGCATCATATCTTCAAAGTGTATATAGCAGATGGTTTTATAAATGACTGTGATGACTTAATCCAGAAATGTCTGGAAACACAAACTTTAGACTACAAAACATTTTGCAATATTTGGAAAAACCTCAACTTCGGATGTATTTATCAGTAAGTAACAAAAATTGACTTAAATAACATAAAACCAAAGAGTAACTAATAATGGTTATTGATGTTAGAAAATTATAAAGGCTTGATAGAAAATGGAAAGTTTTTATTCACCTAGTTTGAATAAATATTTTCCCATTTTTGGTTTATTCCATTTCTTCATAAAAATGATTTATGGTAATAAAATGTAAAGTATAAAAGATTTAATTAAAATTTGGATACTGTTTTTAGGGGTAGAACTACAGGTGCAGAAATAGCTGAATTATCAGAAGAAGTTGTCCATATCGCTAAACATTATATGGTCAGAGATACTAGCAATATAGAGGTAAAAATATAGCTATTATACAATTTCTATTTAACATTTAGCTTTGACCTGAAAAAAGAAGATAAATGTATTAATAAATACATAATTGAATGAAAAATTCTTACAGGAATCCATAGCTGGCCTCTTCTTAGTCTATGGTTTATTAAAGCTACAGCCTTTCCCTGGCTTTGTCCTCCTCCGTATTGTTCCAAAAGATTTAAAAGCCATAAATAAAATAGAAACATTAGCCCGGAGAGATAAACGACTGGATGTTTTATATATATTAGGAGAAGTTTTGATTAAATGCAGTCAGTATTATATAGTAGAAAGAGAGCGGGGAATAGAGTCTGTTTTGAGGAAATATCTGGAAGGTATTTAAATTTTTTTCTCCATCTATCTATCTGATCTATTGCACTATCATACAAAAACATGACAATTTATATTACATAAAAATGTAACACTTTGGAACTATTACAATTATTTTACATTAAAAATCCATAGTTTTACAAATTTTCGATCAGGTCACTTGCCCTAATGCGAGTTTAACAATTTTTACCCGTCCCAAAAAAAGTGCACAACACCGAAAGAAATTTTCACTTCAAATATTATTTAACAGAATTATCAATACTTGTAATAAGTAGTATTTAAGTGTAATGTACGATTTCTCTATTATTGCCACAGATCACACAAGCATAGACAAACTAGGGGTTCGACCTAAAGGAGTGTTTTTAAGACAGGGTGAAGAGTTGGATCAAATCAGAGATATGGGTCACACTGTTCGACAGTATGTGAGAGCTAAGATGTCATTCAGAGGTAAAGTTGCTTTTAAATTTAGTAGCTTCAGTCAATGGCTCAATCTCCAAGCATGTGTTTGAGTTGGCCTATCTTATTGATCACTCATGTGGTTCATACTGTGATAAATTTTAAGAACACCAAAGATTGTTACTATTTGTAATGTATTTTTTAATTTTGTACAGGTGGTGTAACTGATTCGAGTTTGAAATACATATTAAATGATAATTTACCAAATTATTTGAACTCATCTCTGAGAAAACTCATCAATGGTATTGTCGAAAATAACTTATGCAATGATGATGAAGGTAATTACTTATATGTTCACTCTTCTAACATGTTAACATTTCTAATAGTTAACATTTGTTTCACTTAATCATATTTAAAAATTAACTATTCATTAAAACTATGTTACTACTACTAGGCCTACTATATAAGATCAAGAAATTACTCTCATATAACTTTTATGTACTACTCAAGTCATACTTAGAAAATAGAATTTTTCGTGTAAAGATTAATGACTCTGTCTCAGAATTCTATAACATACTTGCTGGAGTACTTCAGGGTTCTGTTCTGGGTCCAACACTGTACCTAATATATACAGCTGACATCCCAACAACTGAAGATGTATTATGCGCAACCTAATAGCGGTAACCTAATTGCTGATGACATAGTGGCCCTCTGCAACAGCAAAAATGCCAAGAAAACTTCACTTGTGTTAGTTTGTAACACCTTGATAAGTTAGACAAATGGATGAAGAAATGTTGCATACAAGCTAGTGCCAGCAAATCTACACACATCACATTCGCCTTAAGAAAAGATGATTGCCCACCAATTATGCTTGGCACACATACACTTCTCCATCAAGATACTGTAAAGTACCTTGGCCTTCACCTTGATAGAAAACAAACATGGCGGGGCCATATTGAGAATAAA
Organism: Limenitis camilla; assembly: GCA_905147385.1. Classification (NCBI taxonomy): domain Eukaryota; kingdom Metazoa; phylum Arthropoda; class Insecta; order Lepidoptera; family Nymphalidae; genus Limenitis; species Limenitis camilla. Next base: position 6,185,822 of record LR990231.1, read on the forward strand.
CGTGATGGGTTAAATATACTATTAAACAAGTTTAACTGGCTCCTAAGAGGAACATCACATCTATCTCTGGAAAACAAAGTACTCATATACAAAACAGTACTAAGACCTGTCTGGACATACAATATTGAACCGTGGGGCTCAGCAAAAAACTCAAATGTGGAAATCCTGAAAAGATTCCAAAATAAAGCTCCCAGAACAATATCAAATGCTCCATGGTTTGTCAGAAATTCAGAAATACATGACCATCTGAGGATCAATACTGTAAAAGAGGAAATAGAGCAAAGAATAAGGGATTATAAAGACCGAATAAAAACTCACTCAAACAGCTTAGCAACAGCCCTGAGTGAATCAATAACCACAAAAAGGCTCAAACGTCATCATATATGGGATTTCGCTAACTAAAGGCAAAATAGAAATATGAGATAGATTCTTAGCTAGAGGAATTGTTCTCACCCACCACTCAATCCACACAAAACTTCTGCTAAAAGTTAAATAAACTGATTGCATGATATCAAAACAGAGAAAAAAAAATTAAAACTATGTGTGTGAATCTATTTGAGGGGGAATCTGATATAGGCAAAGTTTGCTAACTAATGCATTTTACACTACAAGTAAATTTAAATTTGTTTTTTTAATCAATCATTTTCTTATGAGGCCATCACCTCAGGTTCTAGTTCATTAATGGATTTGAATGATCTAAAAAGTAGTTTATCCTTTGCAGTTTTCTGCAAATAATTTTTTTCTAAGATAATTCTATAACAATCTGCACCTACTGTAGTATCTGTATCAACCTAGCGTCATTCGTGTTACCTTTCAAAATAGTCATTAGTCTAATGACTCAGACGCGTCAGAATAATTTTTTTTTTTAATCTTAAAGTTTTGGGTTTCAACTCTATCTCGGAAACTAAAAAGATTACAGGCTTGATAGTTGGTCAATATATTTTTCCAACAATAAGCAATAAAATGTGTGCACTAATTACAGTGCCAGGCATGCTCATAGTTTCTACGCCGGCGTGTCAAATACTTATAAGCGCCTATTCTTCTCTGTCTAAGCTCGCCAAAAATAATATGCTCCTCCAATACTTTTTGTATTGCACCTCTGACAATTAATGGCGTCCTTTAAACCAACTTTTCGTTCATTGAATCATATTATATTCTCGGTTTGGTGCCCCCAAAAAGATTCCTAGCTCCATTTCTGCCTGGGGCCGTCGGCACACGGCACATGGGGTACCGTTATTTTTCACTTATAATGCCTAATTGCACTAGCCTATTCATAAAAACGTATTTTTTAATTTTCTTGCAGATGAAGATTCTGATGATCACTATAATAATGTGCAGATTATCAAAAATAAAGCAATAACAAATACTGTAAATCCTGTAAAACATCTACAAGGGGTTGCAGATCGGTAAGACATTTTTTATTACCAATTAATTTAATTTTTAAGTATTAAGAACATAAAGCTATAATTTTCTCTCTTTAAATATTTCACAATAATATAATACATAAGTATGAGAGTTTCCGAATTCCAAACGGGAGTAGAGCGGTTTAATGTTCAGAAAGACAACAATTATTGAAGATCATGTAACTAATACCCATTAATTATCATATCAATATTATCATTTGGACGCATCAAAGAAGCGCAACATTAAAATCAGACTCTCCTCTGCTCATTGCACCAAGAATAACTTGAGCAACCAATTTGAGCTGAAGATTTCTATGGACGAGTGTTATCATACCATCAGTTGCAATGTTCATCTGTTTATGAAGTATTTTTATTGATTTATTAATTTTATACTTTTCAGCGTAGTAACAACTGCAAGTCCAGAAAGGAAATCTGATTTGAAATCAGCAACTGGTAAACTAAAGACTGGCAGCCCAACCAAAGTTGTTACTAATTCTCCTCAAAAAAATAAAGTTTCTTGTAAACAAAGGAGAAAAGGAAAGATAGACCAACAAATACTAATAAATACAGATAATAATGTGGAGCTTTATCAAAAATCAGCAACTGGTACACTAAAGACTGGCAGTCCAACCAAAGTTGTTACTAACTCTCCTCAAAAAAATAAAGTTTCTTCTAAAAAAAGGAGAAAAGGAAAGATAGACCAACAAATACTAATAAATACAGATAATAATGTGGAACTTAATCTTGAAGAATTTAGTACGGAAGTTGTAAGAAAAGATGATAGGCACCTACAAAAAACGAAAATAGATTTAGATATGATTCCATTAGTTGCTAAATCGGGTGATACTCAAATTGAAATTGAAATCATTGACAATATTAATCAAAATGTTGCAAGACCCCAAAATAGTGAAATTGTTGAAGAAGACGAAAATTCAAGTGAAACTAATGGTTCTAGCCCTATTAAAAAGAAACGGAGAAATAAAAGAGAAATGGTAACCTCTGTACAAAATATAGAAAGAAAAGAATATAAGCAACCTAAATTAAAATCTAGGTTTAAAAAATTGGGTATGCTCCCCGTTGCAAATTTGAAGGCGCCATAAGGAATAGAATACTAGTATTATTAAATTATTATGATCCAAGTAGGTCATTATAGTCGAGGCAATTCTTCTACTTCTTGCAGGCATTCTTCCTATTTAGTGTATTATTGATGATATGAAAATAGTTTTAAATTAATTACTAAGTTAGTTTATCATTAGTGGTATAAGTTTTACATTTTTAGACCAATGTGAGTGTTTGTCTGTCGATAAATTGCTGAGCATTTAGAACATTTGAGTACTGTGTGGTATTTTAAAGGGATGAATAATTTTTTTTTTAAATTATTTTCATTGTGCCCACTGTAACAGTTTTGTGATTCCATGGTAATTTCATCCTGATTCACAATTTGACGTTTCCACTTTGATAGATTATAATGTACCGAAAATTAATACTTTCAATTGTAAGAAGCAACAGTTCACAATATCGCGGGATGGATTATAATCTAACGGTGTTGACAATTTTACGGTGATATATATATCGGAGAAAAAATTAAACATAAAATATCCCCTGGTACGAGTGTGTGTGTGTTGAAAAACATATTTCGTAAATATAGAAGTAATTTTCTTGCTTCTTAGAAAAATAATATGGCAATAAATAATTGAAAAAAGTCCAATTTTTTTATTTTTTAGTAAGTAGTCAATTCATACAAATATTATTAATGGAAAAGTGTGTATATCATTTCTCCTTCATATTACCGACCGACATCCAATCTCACAAGTCACACACTTTGCTGTGGTTACATGTTACGTTATGTTTTTCTCTGTTTTTGCATGGGTTATTGGGTTACAATCTATAAGCTTTTCATATCATAGGGCGCGTTCTATGATTCAATAAAAAGCTCGCAAAATATCGCAAGCGATCTCAACGCCGCAAACGCTCATTTAGCAGTTCCACTTGACGATCGTGGTCGTTGTAGTCGCAGTAAAATCGTCATGACTTGTGATCACTCGAAGCTCACGACGACCTATGTCAAATCGTTGTGAGCATTGTAAATTTAGTGATCTGTGGGTGCATAATTTGGTGGCATTTTTAAAACATCAAAAATGGCGACGATATAAATAACCTCATTTGATACGGATAGAGATTTATTAGTGGACGTGAATGATTCTGCAGCGCATATTTATATTAAATTCATTTTAGCTTCAATTAAACTATAAATATAAAAATAAACAAACATTAAAAAATATGAATATAAATTAATTTAACCAATAATTATAAATTTAACCTCTTGAAACTATTGACTTAAAACTCGCCGTTTGAATTATTTACGTTATCGTTCAAAACGCTCTAAGACCCGTTCCACTTGAGTTAACGATCGTAACGCTCGCGGACAAGTGGAACGGGAAAAACCGCGCTCGTGAGCGTGGGCGTTGAGATCGCTTAGTGGAACACAGGGTTAATATATCCGTTTCAATATCTATACTATTATATAGAGAAATTTTTTTATTGTTTATATGTTTGTTTGTTACGAATAGGCTCAAAAAGTACTGAACTGATTATGAAAATTCACCGATGGAAAGCTACATTCTTTCCGGGTAACATAGGCTATGTGGTGTTGCCATAAATACACTAATTAAAAAGATATGGCTATTTTGTAAATTGAAGAATTTCTCAGGAACTACAAATCCGAAATCCAAATTTTTTTTCACTGATAGAAAACTACACAATTCGTGAGTGATTTAATGTTGCCATATACATTTTTCAATTAATAGAATATGGCCATTTTGTTGCTACTGATCCGATTTTAAAAATTCTTTCGCTGAGAGAAGTCTATAGTATTTCCGTCTCTCTTCCACTTATAATACTATCATTGTCTCTCGTCCTCTATCTTTAATTATTATTTTTATCTGTTCAGAATTATTAGCCTCTTTTCACTTTCTTTCTTTCGATTTTCTCTCTCTCACCTTTACCCATTCAATTTTATTTTTGCTCTGTCCTCCCTCTTTTATCATCTGTCGCTTTTCACTTATTTTTGTTTCTATTATTTTTCTTTTTATAACTTTTTCTTACTCTCTCTTTTTTCCAAATAATGAAAAACTACACAATTGCACAGTGACAATTTAAGGACATCAATTATAATATTGCTTTAAATACCCGGAGCGAAGCGAGGGCAGCCGCTAGTCTATCATAAAGACAATAATTTTGTGTCCATTGATAACAAATTGCTTGGTTTATAGTTTCTAATTATCAATGAAGAGACATAAATAAGAAAAAACCAGGCTATTTCTCATAAAACTTCAAGAATATTAATATTTTTAGAAGGTTTCGAATAAATAGGCATTAAGTCATGTGACGGCGAACATTAATCGGAAAGTATTACGTCACGCCACGCAAAACCTTGTTGTTGTTGACATTTTCATACACAGTTGACACTAATTATAATTTTGGTGGGTTTGCGTCGCCAGGAGGGGAAGGACAGACACTGACTTGTCGAAGCTCCACGTTCCTCGTCGATTGTCATGCCGGGTACTGCGGATGCAGCAGATTTTAAAGGGTGAATGAAATCAAACTAGGTAGGCAGCGCCTTATCGTCAGGTTATGTAACACACTGGTGTAAATAGTTTAATTTCGCAGACTGTGACGTCATTCAAGTCGTCCAGGCACTATTCAGCGTTGTCGAGGGAAATCTAAATTTCTTTTTTAAAATGCAAAATACGTTATGTAAATATTGCTTTTTCTTTAAATAAAGGTTTCTGAGATAAAATAGATATTAAAGCATAGAATTAACCAAGTTTACAAATTTAGTCAACTAGCCTATTATTCAACTTCTTAGGTCGATTTATAGTATTTCTATCTTTCTGATTGTAAGACTTCTTAAATTCATTTTCTTGTGTAAGTCCAGCTTCTCAAAAAATTCTTCACATTCTTCGATATCTTTCCTACACTATATATAACAAAGTCGGGTTTGTTTGAAAGCTTAATAATAATAACTCGACAACGGTTGGTCCGATTTTCATGGTTTTTGATTTGATGTATTTGTCTCTGTCCCGATTGGCAAAACAACTATTAAAATAAATGAAAGATAAAACATTTTCCCATACAAAATCTTGATGGCTTTCGTAACTGTCAAACATTTAATGTTCATCCCGTCAATACGGTAAACTCTCCCCTCATCTTCTGTAAACCTATACTTACCGGTAGCTATATACATAATATAAATTATATTAGTAGTTAGTCCACAGACATCCAGATGGCGCCAATTTCCATACATGCAAGTTTTTCCATAGATCACTCTATACTACTCTATTGAATCATTTCTTATAATATAACTCATAGGTTTTTTCTTTAAATTCCCTGATTATTTATCCTAGTTGGGAAACCATCCTAATTACAATTCTGCTTCCCAAACGAAATATATGTTTTATCAGATATTTTTTATAACACAATTGCGATATAATTACATCCGTAACGCGTAAATCAAACTGGTATTTAATTAACACCAATCGCCATGCAAAAATCCACATTGGTGCTTGTTTTATTAATTGATTGTATTCATTATTAAAATTATTATGATTTTAGCCGGCTTCATTGAATTTCTAGCACTCATAATTTAATCAATTTACAATAAATTATTACCCCTGAGGTGACCGGTTAGAAATCTATTTCCCTGGGGGAAACAAGTGAGAAATCTATTTGCCGCTGGGAGAGCTCTTTTTGATGAGGGATCTGTCCTCCTACTGTCTTGCGACCACCAGCATGCGATTCCGACCGCCAAGTTTCATAGACGCGTTCGTGTCGAGCCGCATGTGGGCCAGACTTACCCCCTCCTTTCCCATCCTAATAATGCTGCAGATCTAGTAAACTGGGCTCTTGCTTTATTCTCTCTCCCCACTCTATCTTCCATGTGCATTGGTGGCCACTTACCAACAGGTGGACCATCTGCTTGTTTGCACCTTTTCTATCATTAAAGAAATAGTTATGAACTAGCCACTATGTTAGTCCTTGTTGGAAGTAAAGCCAGAGCAAGTAGTGACTTGCTCTAGCTTTATTTTACTAATTATTCTCAATTGACACAGGTCATATAAAGATATTTTGGCCATTTACGTCTACTCTATGGGTACAATTTTATTAACATGATGCAAAGTGGGAATTATATTAATAAAAGAATTTTATATAATGAAGTTTAATCACTCACTTCAAATCTTTACTAGTTAGAATCCTAAATAAGATGATACCTAATAATGTAGTAGCCAGTTTTGCCTCTAAAATGGCAATGTTATAAAAGTTATGTTTTATTTAGCACATTCTTTTATTATACACATTTGTGATTTTAATAATTTGTACTGGATGATTTGAGCTAGGCACTATTTTAATATTATAACTCATTTGGTAAAAAGTAAATACTTTTTTGTTTTACCTCATTTTTTTAAGTCATTTGACAGCATCAATTTTCCCTAGAATATTGAGCATTTCTAGTTTATATAATAATAGGTAAGTATTAATTTTCATTTCTCTCAACAATAGCTAATTCCTCCTCTTCACCTGAAGTGTTTGTTTTGATATCGCAGTGTGCTAGATTTGCTTCTGAAGATCCATTACTGGACTCATGAGATCTTGGGCTAACACTAGTCTTCCTCACATATAAGACATTTGACTCCAACCTAGAGTGATCATTAAAAGGCACGCCATAGGTACTACCATCAGATATCCTATTTAATTTATGAATTTGCTCCCTCAATTCACACACCTGACTGTACAGTTTTTTATTTTCTCGCAAAATAGCTATATTTTCAGTTTCCAAAAGTTCTCTTTTGCTCCATTGAATATTATTTTCAGATTTGAGTCTTTCAACCTCCATTTTAAATTCTGCAATCTTTTCTTCTAAAACCTGTTTAGCAGCTATTTCATCCTGTAGTTCATTTTGCAACCTCTCAACTTCACTATGACTAGAATCAGAACCCAACGTTCTGTCATTATTAGACTCCAATTTGTTGTTACGTATGTATGATTTGAGAGATTCTATTTGCGATAATAAAATTGCTTCCCTGTCTTTTTCTCTCTGAAGAATTTTGCAGGAGTCATCTAGTTGTAATCTTAATTCACTTATTTCATTACTTCGAGCATTGTCAACATGAGAAAATTTATGGGAATCCAAAGATGCCCTTTGGCGGTGTGATGGTTCAATAGCAGCTACATAGCCAATATTCTTTCTCCTTAACTCAACACCATCTTCAGCAGCAATGTTACCTGAAACTATTCTACTCTCACCTATACTTAAAAGCTTTTCATTATCTCTCTTAAGTTCTATTATTTGTTGATCAAGATCACATTTCTCAGTTTTCAAAGCTGCTATTTCTTTGGAGAGGATATCAACTTTATTTTTGAATTGTTTTGCTTCTTCCCTGGCTTTATTACGTTCAGTACGTACCTTACTCCATTTTTCTCTCCAGTTGGCTGTACAGTCAGACCACCAACGCATAGTCTTTTCCATCTGTGTAGCTCGAGCACGAGCTTCATCCAGTTCCCGTTGGTACAGTGCTTCCTTAGCTTCCCAATCTGTGTTGGAGTAACGCATAGAGTTTCCATCATGGTCTCGACTGCGACGATGGCTTCCTCCATGTGAACTTTGTGCCATCTTTTTCATTTATCTGAAATTTTGTTTCAATAAATAGTATATTCTATAAATATAATAAAGGTATTTAATTATTATAGTGGAAATATAAAGTTTTCAAAAAGTTTCCATTATTTACATCTCATACTTATTCTTAGATCTTTCATTAATAAATAGAACAGTAAACATTTTTGGATAAATAAAAATCCTTTTTTAAAAAAAGTTTGAAAATTCTTCAAACGAAATGTAATAAAAATCATGGCAATAATTATATATTTTTGTAAATAATAAAGATGTATGACCAATTTGTTTTCTATTTAACAGTAAGATGAATATGTGTCCACCCCAACCTCCTGATCCATGTGCACAAATATGCACACCACCGCCACCTTGTCCACCTTGTCTTGGAAAGCCTATTATGAGAGGATTACATAGGTCTCAAACCAAAAAAGTAATAGTGCAAGCTATATTAGCATCAATTTTAGCAGGAAGTTGCGTTTATTTCTTCATTGGAGTACCAAGGAAGGCTAAATATAAAGAATATTATGCGTAAGTACAACATTTTAATTAAAAGCATAGTAATGAAAAATTTTACTTTTATCTTTTTGAGTAAAAAAGTCAATATTTTGAGTGCATTTGGATTTTTATTAGTTAGAAATAATTAACTTGGGTATTCTTAGAAAATATACAACTGTTCAGCTTACAAACCATGATTTACATACCTAGGAAAGATGTTTAATCCCTTGTCTTCATCTTGATTTCATTTTTAACTGACTACACTATTATTATAATTATTTAGAAATCCAACATTAAATTAATAAATTTTTAAAGGTTGATGAAGAAATTCTACCTTCTGTTTGTTTAGCGCTTCAAACAGACAGATGCTTAACTGCCTTTTCTATATCTTTGATTATGATTTATACCTCATTATTATAGACTATATAGGTAATTGTAATTTGTTACTAACACCAATTAACCAACACTTTACTAGGCTTGACAAAAAATATCGATATTTGATACACCAAAATATCAGTGTTAAAATCGATATTTTGGAATACCGGTAATCAATATTAATATCATACTATAAAATTCGATATTTTAAAAGACATCTGAACGTATATCTCACCTATTGACCTATTAAACTTTGAAACAAGACAAAACAAAAATGTCGATATTTTTAATGAACAAAAATCAATGCTTTTTAAAAATGTTGATTCAATATATTTATGTTTATATATTTTTATCATTTGCCAGCCCTAAACTTTAAAATCAGTGGCTCAGTGCTGCCGTTCTGAAAGTAAAATTCAATAGTCTTGTGTTTATATTAGTCCCATAAAAAAATTAAATTCAATGAAGTGAAAAAACTTATTGTATTAATATTATATGTATTATTCTAACTAAAGAAAAATCTTAATAATATGTATGTATTAACTATGTAGGGTCCTTTCTTGCTTTTTTAAAATAAAGATCGTTGAATTTATTTCTATAATATATGTTAGACTATACACTATACTTAGGTAGATAGCAGCCCCCCATTTACGAATTGCTCCCTAGGTCCTGCGCTGGAAGGAGGTACAGTTTTACAGTTTGGTGCGCTAATCATACTGAATGAGTGTACCTAAATGTACTGATTATGAAAGATTGCTTTTGATAACAACACCTTGTTATACCTTGCTATGAAAAAAAATTATAATGCTTAAAGTAATTAACAGCTTCAGAAGTGGCCGTTTTTGAGAAAACATATTTTTAGAAATAGAACAAGCAATCACATATTTACTCACTAAAGACAAAGAAAATTATTGAATGTACGTTTACCAACATAGCGTATATAGTTTCAGACGTCTTATTATTTTACGAACAACGGCTTTATAAAAATTGTAGCAAACGTAAATTCGTAAAATAGATCTTGAAGTTGCTATGCCAAAGATTTGAAGCTTCAGCTGGCAACCACTAGCGAAATACTTTTGCCTTTATCGATAACTTGATAATGTTTTGTATTTTTCTCGATATTTAATGAATTGACAAATAATAGAAACGTATATTTTTTCTTTTCAATTAATAAATTAAGTTCAAATGTAATGTCATGCGGAGGAAAATTTCAGTCATATAATGTTTTTTTTTGTACTTTCAGGAGAGGTGAATTTGAAGATTGGGCTGACGAAATGGCGAGAAAAGGTCTATTCCAGTCTGTCCCAAAAGGATCATTGAAAGATAATCAGCATATGAGAAATAAATAATATTTCCTTTAGACGTTCGATGATAAAAATAAAATTTTCTTAATGAATCTTTTTCGATTTTTAATTTGTATTGACTTAAGTATAAGATAAAATAATAGCGTGAAGTTATGATATATCATAACAATACTTTTTTTTACAATGTATAATCGTTATTAATAAAGTTTAAAATGTTAATCTGATAAAATTTAATTTTTCCATTTATTTTACATCAACAGGAAGTGATTCGTGTCCTTACGTTTCATGGCGGCAGCCAATTAAAATCATTTATATTATTATAATAACATGGAGTTTACATTATACACCAATCACAGTAACTTTGCAATGGAGCATGAAAGTTTAACAAAGTGTATTTGTATTGACGTAACTTAATTCAAAAACATTTTTGTTAAAAACTCTCGTACCTTTTTTTTTCATGTATACGTTAAAAATAGGAGTATTGATATTATAATTATAATTTACAAGTTATTTTAGGTCATAAAATTGTTTTTAAAAAAATACATTTTATTCAATTGTACGTCATGCAAAGCTACATCATGATTGTTTGTCTGCTTCGAGTCAATGCGCATGTCAAGTTGAAAATTGCAAATGGCGTCCGTTGTTATTGTTCTTACCGAATAACTATTTGTAAAATATATACTAATCTTTTTAGCGAATTTTGTAATGGATTGTTATACTGATGCGATGCTTTAACTTCTCATTGTTCGGCGCGAGACGTTTTTTAGACGTTTTTATGTGTTTTGAGTGTTTTTTTTGAAATCTATGTGTGTCATGCAAATGGGGTAAGCTGGAATTATCGGATGTCGCTTAGGTTGTTTTGGATAGTTTCAATGAGAAAATGGAGTGAAGTTATGTGATCAAAAGAGTGAAAATGAAAACTGTATAAAGTTTATTTAATAGAACGTTAAGTTTAGAAGGAGCAGAAATACAGGAACAGCAGTAATTTACTAATGTTCCATGCCGTGACTGCACTCCCCGTACATTTCAAAATGGCTGCTGCTCTTCACGATATATGAGCTTTGCGTCACTGAAACATAAATCAGTGGTTTTCATTCGTAAAGGGATTCGCGTATTTCTAATCGTGTAAACCCATGTGAAATCTCTAAATTATAAAAGGGACAGTGCCCCGGGAGAGCCTGGGGCGGGACAATAGTGGCGTATCATATGTTTTGGCAGTAGTGGACACAGTGACCATAGGACCGATATTGCCTTGCGTCCGAGCCGGATTGTAATGTTGCGCTTGATTTTACGGGATGATTTGGGACACGAAACAATAGAACTTGTGTGTTATTGAGCGGAATGTGACATTGTATGATAGGTAAGTGGTATTTTCGTTTATTTACATGTTGTGTTGTGTGCTAGTGTACGATGTCTCGAACAAAATGGACACATTGGGGGGACACCAGGTTGACCGGCGGCGGCGGACATGCTCCGTGCGGTAGTAGATCGAATTGACTAGCTTTATCGTAAAATCGTAGTGTACATTTTGAAATACGTAATAAGAGTTGTGTAATACGTAACGATGTTTTGCCGTCCTTGCTGTCCTAAAGGGGAATATTCCATGCATGTAGCATATCGTACTGTCAAATTACGGCTTCAATGTATCTACACTATTCCAAATGTATTATTTTGTTAATAATCTCTTAAATACTAATCTTATTGGCACACTTTTGTGTTTGTCAACAGTAGTGGCACTGTACAGTAAAAGTTAGGTTATATGTTAGTTTATTTACAGATTGTAATTTAGAAATCACGAATGATCTAGGTTTTATTTGATGAAGTAGTTAAATGGAAAGATACCTATGATAGACTTTTAAATACATTTTTCTACTTGAAGATTATTAATTACAAACTGTCCATGGAGTGTATAGAACCTTTAAAAATATGGTAAGTTATGCCACAAAGTTGGCATAAGATAATTAAAAAACATAAATATTAGTGAAACAAGTTTATAAAAGTATTAATTATATGCATTATAATATTATAACATAATTTGTTCAGCATAATAATAATCAATCAGTTTCATTGTTCAGAATGAAGAGTGCAAATTTATTGGGGTTAGGTTAGATTATTAAAATCTTCTAGATTTTCTAAGAAAACAATAAACATACATTAAAATATATGCATGGAATATAGATTAGTAAACAAATATAGATTTTTTAAAAGAATAAAAAATTATTAGATATAAATATTAACCTTGCAAATACTCATCAACAAGTGAAAAACTTATATAGGATTATTAATCAAATAAAGTAAATAGAAATTTTAAGTCTTACCCCTTTATTGAAGGTCCCTTTAAGAACACTGTAATATTAATGGTGCAATAACATGATTTATGGATTATTAATAAGTTCATTTTTAGGTTTCTGTACCCATAAGGTAAAAATAAGACCTTACCTATTACTAAGACTCCGCTGTCTGTCTGTCACCAGGCTGTATCTCATGAACTGTGATAGCTAGACAATTGAATATTTCATATGATGTATTTTTGTTGCCCCTATAACAACAAATACTAAAAACAGAATAAAATAAATATTTAAGGGTGGCTCCCATACAATAAACATGATTTTTATATTGGTATGGAACTAAGGGTTTCAACGAAACAAATGCAATTTCAACTCAAACTTATCCAGTTTTCTTTTTAAATGTTATATATTTAGCCCTAGAAGCCCAATGTAGGTAATTCTTTTTACCGATATGCAAACTTATTTGGGTTATATCTGTCGACCTTTTTTATCACTGATTTATCAAGCTAACATAATAGCTTTCAAGAATTAACAGGAGATGGTATTTTTGCTTATGTCAGAGTCTCCATTTTGGTGTCATTACAATGTTTTTGGTCAGTTTTACCTATGTTTGGGATTCTCATAACTTTTGCAGATTATGGACTTATAGTGAGTTGTTTTTTTACAAATAATATGGTATATCTATATCAATAAACATTACATTTAATAAAATAATGAGGTTGCCTCTTTATTACAAAATAAAAACAGTAAGTTTGAAATAGACTGGGAAAAGGAAGATTGTGTAATTTTATATGAAGGAAGTTGTCAGATAATCTCACAAACAAATAGAATAACCCTTGTTATTATGGATATTTTTGTTATAAAAAACTGAAAGATTTATTATTAATAAAAAAAAGGATTTTTTTATAAGTTCCATTATATTTATAAAGGATAAAAAACAAAAAAAAATTAATTGATGATATGATTATTTAGTTTTAATAAAAAAGTGTAAAATATTATTATTGCCATTATTTTTATTTATATATATATTTCATAAACAGTTAAAATATTTGTAAATTAATTAAAATTTACAGATATAACAAAAAAAAACATTTTACAAACATATTTATTTGTGTAGGTAAATTGGTCCTATCATGGGCTTTATAACTAGGAAAATATGAATGGGCTTCTAGAGTTAAAACTAAAATATTTTAATATCTATCTCAGTTTTTGTAGGATCACTGAAAAGGTAAAAACTTATTGTTGAAGTGTAAATGGTGATCCAGATTTTTCAGGAGATACAAATTCTTTGTATAATTTGTCTTCTTTCAGTGCCCATGCAAATTTGGTTGAAACTAAAAGAATAAATATTGTATTTGTGCACCCAAACTAGAAGTAAGAAAGCAAATAATGATACAGATAATTTGCTGGCCCTCTATTATGTGAAAAAGAAAAGTTTTAACTTTTTAATTAAATAATAGGGAAAAAGTCTTTTCGCATTATAGTATGAATGAACTTGTAATAAAATCTCTTTGGCTATACTATTTGTATCTGTCTGGTTTTGATATTATTAAAAGTTTAATTTTAAAGAAGATAATTCCAAATTCAAATTAGGAAAATGTGTGATTTTTATTTGTTTTTCGTACTGTGAAGATGAGTGAATCTAATGAAGAAATTCAATACATTTTAAAATTTTACTACAAAAAAAGTAAAAATGCAACACAAGCCGCGAAAAAAATTTGCGATGTTTATGGACCTAGTGCAGTGTCTGTGAAAGTAGCACAAATTTGGTTTAAGTGTTTTCAATCTGGAAATTTTGATATCAAAGATGCACCTCGCTCTGGTCGCCCTAATACGGATAAAATGGATGCCATGGATGATTTTTCAAAAAGTGGAGCAAGATCGGCATATCAGTAGTTAAGACATAGCTGAAGAACTGGGAATTGACCACAAATCAGTTTTGGCGCATTTGGAAAAAACTGGGTACACAAAAAAGCTCGATATTCGGGGTACCTCACGAGCTCACTGAAAGAAACCTAATGAACCGTGTACTCATTTGAGATTCTTTATTACGACCTAAAAAACGAAATCGAACCATTTTTGAAGAAGCTGTTAATTGGTGATGAAAAGTGGATCACGTACGGCAAGAACGTGCGAAAAAGGTTGTGGTAAAAGGCCGGTCAGGCTTCACAGACTGTGGCGAAACCAGGGTTAATTCGTAACAAGCTGATGCTGTGTGTAGTGGGATTGGAAGGGCGTTATTCATTATGAGCTGTTACCACCAGGCAGGACCATCGATTCTGAACTCTACTGCGAACATCTGATGAGATTAAAGCAAGAAGTTGAGAGAAAGCGGCCAGAATGAATCAACAGAAGTGGTGTAACGCTAGACTTCACACATCTTTAGCCACTCAGCAAAAATTAAGAGTTTGGCTGGGAGGTGTTAATGGAAGGACTTTCCTTTAGCTGACGCGACGTGGGTGGGGGGGGAGTGGTGAGTAGGTTAGGTGGGGGTCCCCTCTATCGATCCCCCCATTTTTTTTTGCCAGAGACTCAAACAAAAAAAAACCAAGTTTAGTAACAAATATTTTATCATTACCAATAATAAAATTATAACTTAAATTTTATCATATTAGGCAATACTTTTTTTGAGTATCAATTTCTAATTTCCTGAAAACTGGGAAAAATCCTGCAATTTGGAAGCACTATTAAATATTTACTCTATGGAATAAATCACAATGATTTACAAGTGACATTTGACTATTGTAAACAAAATTTATTGTAGAATTAAAATGTTATATTTCGGAAACTGTTGATTTCTGCAGTTCGAGATCTTGTGAGTGTGTGAGTCTAGTAGAAGCTTTGATCTATCGCCAATAAAATTTTGGAGCGAAATCATTACGTCAACGATTGAAAAGTTCAGAAGTAATTTTTCTTTCTCCCCCCATAATTCTCAAAATATGAGTCTCCGGCAAAAAAAAAATGGGGGGATCGATAGAGGGGACCCCCACCTACCCCAATCACCACCCCTCGCGCTCCTTCGTCGCGTCAGCTAAAGAAAAGTCCAGCCAAATTCAGAATTCTTTAGGCAGTGTCAGGTTAACATCACGAGAGGACTGCTAAAACTACTTGGCGCGGTTTTTTGATATGAAGCTCCCAAAATTTCTATAGCGATGGGATCATGTCCCCTACCTACAAGATGGTACCTACATACTTTAGTTAAATATAAATAAACTGTATTAAAAAATGTTTATAATTTTCTTAAAAAATGCAAAGAAACTTTTTCCCCAACCTATTATATACAGTAAAGAGCAAAACTGAGTCAGTACTTGTTATAAAAAGTAGCATTATAAAAGTAGGATTAATTATTAAATCATAAACAAACTATGCTATTAAAAACTACATTTATTTCTTAATTTTTTTATGAAAGTCAGTTAAACTGAAACATGCATTTGGTTTATAATTTTGAGAAGTACATATTGAAAATATTAATGGTTTTATATTTGGTCCAAAGACCTTTTGCCTTTTTAACAGGATGTTACCTCTTTTCCACACTTTTCACAAGATTTTCAAAGTATTACGGTGAAATTTGATACCACTGTTCTTGTATACATTCCCATACAACTTTTAAGTTAGACGGTAGGGCTTTGTATTCATTGAGAAGCATGACTTAGGTATGTCCATAAATTTTATATGGGATTGATATCTGGACTCTGCAATGGCCAAGGTAGGACGCGAGGTAGGCCAATTTTTTACTATTTTCGATGTGTGCATCGGATCATTATCCTGCTAGAATAGGATAATGACCCGATGCACATATTTTCGACAACAGTATGCGGCATATTTTCGACAACTTCCAACAGACTACATTTTCCATTCATGAAAAATGTAGCTCAATATCCTTAAGACGCATCTTCGATTTTGTAAATTGGGCCAACGCCTTAAGCTGTCACTCAACAACATAACTTATTCCCTGGACTGGATTAACTGAACTGAACAAGAGATCGTTCAGTTCAGTTATTATATTGTTAGGCAATTTTTTGACTTGACTTCACTTTAAAATTTAAACTTTTAATGATACCAAAACCAGCCAGACACAAATAGTATAGCCAAAGAGATTTTATTACAAGTTCATACATACTATAATGTGCAAAGACTTTTTCCCCGACCTTATATATAGTATCCCATCTGCATCCTGCGGTTTCACCCACTATATTTTGGATAATTCACACTATATGATTATAAATTATAGCCTATATGTTATTCTGATGTGTAAGCTATATTATTGTAAAGTTACATCAAAATCCATTCAGTAGTTTTTGCGTGAAAGAGTAACAAACATACCGTACATCCAGACATCCATACATTCTTACAATAAAAATATATGTATTTATATATTAGTAGGATTAATTGAGAAACAACATGACAGTATGACAGATATTCCAGTGATGAATAAGGCATATTACTATTTCAATCTAATTTTCAATCTTTTAATTCCCTTATGAGAGAAATTTGGTTTTTTATAGATTAGAACAATACAAAGTTTCTAGCAATAGAACTGAATTCATTGTAATGGTGTATGAGATGTATTATATAGTATTGAAAAAAAAAAATACTACTTAATTTTCATAATAGCTGATTGTTATTATTATCTACTATCTTTTATTATGTTAGAAACATTGCCATAGGTAGTATATACCTACACATAAGATTTTATTCAGATTTTATACTTTAATGAATTAGCTGTCCACACTCCTGGAGTAGGGTGTAGAATATATACTATCAGACTAAAAAAATCCCATGTATTTTTTTGAGATTTGCATTTGAGATTTTTAAATTATACATTTCTTTATTTAAATAACATAATTTGCCTGACTTACTCCCCACCATCCTATTAATACTGCGAATCTAGTGGGTTCTTTATTTCACACTCAGGGTCGGTAGAAGTTTTGGTATTCTTCTCTTCATTCTTTACTATATTTGTATTGGCAACTCATTCTACTCTTTTAAGATAGATGGGATTGCAGCCACCACTTACCGACTAGATCCCGGGTCCATCATTCTTTCAGACCACACTTTCAGCACTTATTCACGTGTGTCCTCTCTCCACTGGGCTATAACTTGCATGCTACTCCCCAATATTGCTTGATGCTAAACTAACAAAATCATTTAACTAATTAACTTATCAATAAATAAGTAAATAATTTAACAAATATATTCATCCTGCTGCAGAACCAGGATGCATGTAAACTAGAGACTTTCAAAAAGGATATTTTTTTAATAAACAAATATTTAAACTGCTCAACTATGAGAACTTTTTTTGACACAAATGTTTATTTGTAATGCTAAGTTCACAAAAGGTCTTTAAAATTACTGTATCAAGTCTCCAATCAAAATCCAAAAGGGACATGACATGTTCCTTTTTTAATCTACATGTTGTGACATCAAAAACGAGTTAAAATATCTTGTTCATTACACAGCTTCTGCATACAATGGAGAGCACTATATAAGTAGACCTAGTCCTATAGTTAAAACATTATGGCATTTAGAACAAGGCTCAACATCAAAGCTGAAGAGGCACATCAAACTATTTTTTTATGTTTCTAGGGAGAAAGTGCTAGTTTTGGTTACCTTAAAAAAAATGATGATTTATATCGTTGTCATTTTTATAAGTCATATGAAACTCATTAAATAGTATAATAATATATTTGGTTTTCTTCCAGTATGGCAGCGGATAGCGATGGGCTAGGCTCGGCGGGCGGCGGCTCGTGCGGCGTTGTGGTTACGTGCGAGGGTGACTTGCGCGACCCGCGGTTCCCCGAGCGCCTCCGCCGCTTGTTGCGCGAGCTGCGCTCTTTACTAGCTGAGCCGCATCCGCATACGCTTAAAGTTAACAAGGTATTATTACCAATTCATGATCTAGTCTAGTAGTAGCAGTGATGCCCCAGAGTAGCAGAGATGGTCCAGCGTATCAGTGATGTCCCAGAGTAGCAGTGATGGCACAGCAATTAAATGTCACTTGCTATAACGGTAAAGGAAAACATCGTGAGGAAACCTGCACTCCTGAGATTTCTCCATATTCTCAAAGGTGTGTGAAGTCTGCCAAACCGCACTTGGCCCGCGTGGTGGACTATGGCCTAATTTCTCCTCATTCTAAGGAGGAGAGCCGTCTATCACCTTTTTGTTCCTTTAACGCATCGAAAGAAATGCTGATGATATTTTAACAACTAAGGAGCAGATCTGTCTATCACCTTTTTTTTCCTTTAACGCATCGAAAGAAATGCTGATGATATTTTAACAAATATTAAATGTTTCCAGGTGGAGCCTTGGAACTCGGTTCGCGTCACGTTATCCGTGCCGCGGGCTGCTGCGGCACGGTTGCGGGCGCTGGCCGCCGCGGGAGCGCCGCAGCTGCGCGCGCTCGGTATTCTTTCGGTGCAGTTGGACGGCGATGCGGCGGTCTCGTTGAGGTTGCAGCATGGCGCTGAGTTGAGGATCAATACTGAAAGTGATGGTAAGCAGTGATGACACAAAAACTCTCTTTCGTGAACGTTTTGAACCAAAAAATACAAATAATATATTGGTAATATTATAAACTAGTCGACCTGCTCTGGATTCGCACGCGTGCAATTTACCGCATATCCTTATTTTTTTATATTTAATACTTTTTTGCACACCACATACATAACATTATAACAACTAAGTAAGAAATACTACAACTATGTAATAAAATTTCAATTTCATGTCATCAGTGTCTGCCCAAGAGTCGATAAAAGTCTTTTACAGAATTTTTGAAAATCGGGAGAGATTTTGATAGTCTTATACTTTGTGGTAAAGAGTTCCATAATCTTACGGCCTGTACTGTAAATGATTGTGTATAAATTTTAGAGATGGGTAGGGGCGTTTTAAGCATAAGACTTCGAGATGATCGATTTTTTGTAGGTGACCCTATGTATTCAAATTTTTCTTTAGATAGCTAGGAGCTTTTGGGTTTTTTAAAACGCAGTACAGAAAAAGAAAGAATATGCATATCCCGGCGACGGCGTATAGGGAGCCACTTGAGCTTAGAACAGAATTCATGTGGCCATATTTTCGGAGATCGAAAATAAAAAGGAATGGCGATATTTTGTTTTTGCTCATTAAGTTGTACCTCGGTCAGATTAATATAACTTGCATCCGCGTAATCGAGAATAGATAATAAGAGAGAGTTTGCCAACATAATTTTGGTAGGACAGACAGTAGAACATTTTTGGAGACGACGCAAGTAACTCAAGGTTCCAAATGTTTTCCTAATTAATTCTTTTATTTGCTCAGTCCATTACAGTGATTGATGTAAATATATGCCAAGATCTGACTTGAGCAGTATGGTATAATAGAGCTGTCATAAAGGATTGCGGAAATGCTCGCATAGTCGACCCTTGCAATCATGACTTTTGCTGCCAACAATAATAGCCTGAGATTTCCTAGGGTTGATATTCAGGCCATATTGGTTACTCCAATCGAATATCGCATCCAGATCACGATTGATAGCAGCTACTGTTTCAGACAAGTGGCGATAGATTTGTAAATCGTCTGCATACATATGGTAGAGAGAAGAAATAATTTGGGTGATTAATTTCATGAAAATAGAGAAGAGTAAAGGAGACAACACGCCACCTTGGGGTACCCCAGACCGGACCTCACGCCATGATGAGAATGTGTCATCAATCCTTACACGCTGGCGTCGTTCCTTGAGGTAGCTTTGAAACCAGTCCTTGACTGATGGAGATATGTTAAAAGAACACAACATACTCAACAAGATGTCATGATCAACGCAGTTGAACGCACTGCTAAAGTCTAACAGTACCAAAATTGTGAGCTGTTTATTGTCCATAGCCCAACGAATGTCGTCTGTGACTTTTATTAGCGCTGACACCGTACTATGACATGAGCGAAAACCTGATTAGAATGGACTAAGTAGAGAATGCTGGTTTAGGAATAGATTTAATTGCCAGAAAATTAATTTTTCTAGGACTTTCGAAAGGAAGGGTAGAATTGAAATTGGACGGAAGTCGGATGACGCTAAGGGGTTATCTTTTTTAGGAATTGGAATAATTTGTGCATCCTTCCATGCATCAGGAAATTTACTACAGGAGATGGAAAAATTCAAAATATGAATTAAGATAGGAGCAACAATATCAAGGCTTGGGAGTGATATATACGGCATATTACGGCTAATACAGTCAGTATAAACAGCATTCGAGGATATAGACATAATGTTCCTTTTAACATCACATTCAGTGAAAGAAGAGAAACTAAACGGGGGAAGTTGGGAGTTGGTAAAGAGGAAAGAGTAGTAATTGTGCTTTTCTTATCAGCACTATGTAATGTGTGAGATGAAGTAAAATGTTGGTTAAGGAGATCAATATCGAAGTTAACAGGACTTTTAGATGAAGATTTACCAACTCCAAATGATTCAAGAAATTTCTATGTTTTGGCAGTGTCGCCGTTTTCGACTGATTGGAATATGTGGCGTCGTTGAGCATCTCTACACGATATGTTGCATCGATCACGCGCTTTGTGATATTTCCTCGATTTTCATCAGTCATTTAGCTTAAATCTGTGTTTCGCCTTATTCTTTTTTTCCATTAGGGACTTAATGTGATCGGTCAGGGATGGTGCTGGGAGGTGCTTTCTTTTAATTGGCTTTACAGGTGCGTGAAGGTCATATAACTGCGTGAGAAGCGAATTGAACACACTCACTTTTTCGTCTATTGATTCGGCTGGCGGTCGGCGGCTAACTGTAGTCCAATCTAATAGGCATGCATCATCACAAAGTCGTGTTCTATCCATTCCTAAAAAACTAACGTTACAGAAGTATTCTCGATTTCGCTTTAGGAAGACGGATTTTATATGAAAGATAGATCAAGTCATGATAGGAAAAAGCATCAGCGGGGCACTGTCCATGTTTAAAGACAAAATCAGTACACGAGACAATTATAAGTTCAAAAAGATATTAAAATCTCCCATAATAATAGAATGATTGTAAATAGGGACAAGATTTTCTAGTAACTTTTCAAATGATGAGTAGTAATCATTAACAGACGAAGGGTTATATATCCTTAAATATTAGAACATTTTAAATTTTAATATCTTTATTAACTAACATTTCTATATAAATATAGTAGCTGATCACCCAAACGTTGTATTGACACATAAATTTTAAAAAATTGTGGTGGACCAATCTTATCACTTTGGGGTACAAAATATAGACTGAAGTTCTCTGACGGTGTTTGAAGTCTGCCAACCTGCACTGAGCCTGCGTAGATGACTATGTTTTTTTTTAAAGAATAGAAAGTATGTAGCATATGCAATAATTCAGGTTATAAAATATTTGTGTGCTAAATTGCATCGAAATCCGTTCAGACGTTTTTGCGTGATTTAGTAACAATCATCAAAATATCCAATCATACAAACTTTGACATTTATAATATTAGTTCAAAAATTCATAGCTCCAGTAGGAAAATAATTAAATATGTATAAAATCTTTTGTAACTGTGAATACTTTAATATAGCAATATATTGAACAGTAAATGTTTTGTCCAGTTTGTTTGTTATGTGAGTGTAGCAATTCACACAAATACATGTATAGTCAATATTGACATTTGTCTTAAATATGGATAAATAGGGCCTGCGACCACCATGCTCGCATAAGATGCGCTACCCACTACGCCAGATCGTTCTCCGTCCGCGACCGTATTATAAATTTATTGAATAAAATTCGTTACGATACCCTTTTTGTCTCTCTTTTGTCACACATACACACAAGATAAAATTGTGACAAGGTATTTACAACTTTTTTTACGTTTAATTTCAGAAGCAGGTTCCTCACGATCACAATCAACTGAGCTTCTCGCTAGTCTTGGTGGGATTGGCAGGCTTATATCCGATGACGGAGCATCAACCAGTTCTGAACCTGTCCAGAACTTTAAGTCGCCTAACACCGTTTGTCCAATGGACGGCAAGATTCCGCAAAATATACCCACCCCTACTAGTGACCGCTGCGAATTCCCTTTCGGCAGTATGACTCAAGCGAGAGTAATACATCGGAAGGAAAACACTTTAGGTAAATGCTTATATTTACGCTATAAAAAAATATAACAATATATATTATTGATATATTTATTATAATTTTCCTTCAAAAGTAGTTATCACCCTTTTTACGAAATTTTACGAATACAATACAATATTGATGATAAAAGGATACCCTCATTCAAAAATTGGCTATGTAGTAGTAATGAAACGTCCATTGACAATCCTTACCTGTCGCGCAGTGTCTGGGGCTTCTGAATCAGATGCAGGGTACAAACACTTATAAAAGTAGCATTTTTTTAAACATATTGTACAAACTTAGGATCATCATTACTTTGCTTCTCTCTATATAGTTCTTAAAGTTTTCCTCTACTTATAAATATTCCTATAGAGTTGCCCAATCAGTAAATTTAAGTTTCAAGTTTTTATAGATAGTTTTTTCTTTAAAGCTATTATTAAACTGAGATAAAATTAAATTAAACAGTCTAATATACAGTTATTATTTTTTGCCTATTTTCAACTATAGTATCCATTAAATTAGTATAATCCAGTAAATTTTAGACTGTAATGGTGGAATCTTAAATTACTAATAATTAATTTCTCAATTAATTGAAACTGGCAGAACACGCTATCTACGCATGTGGCATAGGTATCTATCATCACCCACATGAGTCGGCTCAGTAAATAAATTTATTAAATTTAATGACAAACAAATTTAATAAACAAGTCATGGATTTTTTTACCATTATATCTATATTAGGGTCTCCTAAAGGGGGGCGGTACACGCATACTTTAATATAAAGTTGAAGCTCAATGCATGATAATTCTACAATAAGTCATAAACAATATGTATTAATTGTATCAACCACTCTTACTCTTACTTACATCCCATCTTAAACTTAGATTTGACATTGTAGATACTCATACGAGTATATTATTTACAGGTATAGGTGGCTGTGCATCAGCTCTTCGACCAACTACAACAGAACAGTTCCCCCGTCCATCCACCTCCTTCACAGGACCTCCTCCTCCATACCCCGCACCATCTCCCACTCCCCCATCACCTGCTCCTACAGTAGCGATGTCGTCACCATTGTTGGTTAACTTGCTACAGAATGACGCCCCGGCGCCGCAACCGAGACCGAAGCCAGCAAATCCAGCAAAGTTGGATCGGCTTGAGGATTCACAGGTATACTTAAATTTCTACTCAAATCAATTGAGAATCATTTCAGAAATTATAAATTTGAATATTATAAATTTGAATATTTGTGCATATATTTATTTACATTAGTTGAGTGGAGTCAATGAAATTTGGCATACTATGGATTCTTTATAACTTGAATTAACAAAGGCTTTTTATTCCGAAAAAGCTCCTGTGGAAGGGAGTTGTTTACATAAAAAAGGTGTATGGATTAAAACGAAGTATTCCATACAGGTACTTTATAAGCTGGAATAACATAAAGGGTATTATTATAATAAAAAGATTCACGTCATCAACATTGTATGTGTCGTAGAGCATGTGAGTAAATGAGCGAATATTTTAGTGGACGTGTGATTGAATGCATAAGTAGTATAGTGCGCAAGTGAGGGTTTATTTGGCGGGCGGGTAGATTCTAAATATATATAAGTTTTCAAATAAAAAAGCATATATAAACTATATCTGATATTAATTTCTCCAAATATGATTACACAAATGCAGTATGTATTAAACATTCTATTTAATTAAGGAACATTACAATTAGTGTGTTTTTTTTAATTATCACCAGGTGGAGCTAGCTGTGGGCCGAGCTTTCGAATTTCGTGGCGGGCGTCCAACAACTCCTCGGCCACCTGCACCAAGTCCCACGCAAGCTCCTCGACCTCAGCGTCCGTCGTCCTTCATTCGACGCGCTTTTCCACCACGACCTCCCAACACTCAGTATCGTCCTCCTGCACCTAATGCTACAGTTGTACGATCAAGGTTTCCCTCCCCTTCATATACTACAGAAACCTTTCCGCCTCCCCCACCACCGCCCTATAGGCAACAGATTCCTCGTCCTAGGGCTCTGCCACCGAGGGTCACATCGGACGATCTTCAAGGTTTTTTACCACCCCCTTCAATGGATCAGAAGACGCAGTCAAGTTTTCAGGTAAAGGATTTTAATGGCATCATATAATAGTGAAAGACAATCTATATTCCCACCACTTTGCTCTTTCTTTTGAACAGTTGTATATTAGACTAGCCGACCCGCGCGATTTCGTCCGCGTGTTGTTCCGCTCCTACGGGTCGTATCAAGATGTTAAATAGCCTATTATACTCCTTGTTACACCAGCTATCTGTCAGTGACATTTCAGATATTAGCCGGAACAAACAGACAGACTAAATTCAGATATTAGCCGGAACAAACAGACAGACTTTTTAGCCTGTCTATCTGTAATAAATGTTGTTTTGTTATATGTACCGTGTATACAACCATATGCACTTAGTAAAAAGCGGTTATTTAATATTACAAACAGACACCCCAATTGTATGGATTTACAAATAAGTTTTGAGGGTTTTAAAAACGATGTCCTTTATATTATTAAATCCCGTCGGATCATCTTGTAGCTTTTTCATGTTAACGAGTCGTCAATTCCGTCTAAAAATCAGAATTTTTTATTTCCTTAAACAACATATTTTTTTTTTCCTCTTAACATTCCTTCTTTACATTTTTTACTTCTTAATCTTTGTGCCTTCAAAACATAATTCACGGGAAGCACTGAAAATTTTAAGAAACGAAACATGCTTCATCATTTAAAACATGGACAAACTGGTTCTAGGGTTTTAAAAATGGCAACTTAACTGTCAGTAACAAAAACTGGCCAATAAGCTAGAAGCTTAAATAAGAAAGAAGCTAAGTTGGAATTAAAGTTTTCTCATCATTTGACGACCTCTTCAATAACAATTAGTTCAGTTAAGCTCAATATTGAAGCTCTCATCACATCCAAAATAACAAATGACTTGAAAAAGTTGCCTTTCACCTCAACAACTGAAGGCCACATTTGCCAAAGCCGTCTAGAAATCTTTGGAAGAGCTTCATTGGGTATTCTACTTTCCCTGTTATATTAACCAGACATTGATCTTTCCGACTACTACTTATTCTGGTGGATTGACTTCACTTCTTACATTATGCCAAATTAAAAAAAGTCCAATAAGTTTTTTGGTACTCTCTATCTAATGTTACATGAAATATGCAGAAAAGTTGCAACTAACGATAGACAATATTTAAAATAAAACACTATTTATTTTAATATTTCTTTGTATAAAGGTTGAAAGTGACAAAAAAATCCCTTGAAACTTATTTGTAGACCCTGTTTGTTTATTATTTATAATAATATCGTATTGTTATCTAAATCATTTAATTCACTACAGTCTATACTATTTATATTTCAGGAATTCCAAAGGTATCAACAGCAGTACAACGCAAGACAACGTGCAGCCTCATCCCGGGCAGCCTTACAAACTGATTGGAATGAGCCTTACCGGGACACCCTTGGTTTGTCCATCCCAGACCTTCCTGATAACTGTGATTTAGATCAGCTCCTTCCGACACTTGGCGCCGATCTGAACTTTGATGACACAACCCTTTCTGCAATTTCGGACTTGGACACCAATACCAAGTTAGACCATCTCCTATATGATACACCTCAAGATAGCACAAATGCGACGGAATCAACCCCGGATGCTCTTCTGCAAGAAATTACTGGTGGTCAGTTTCCGGGTCCAACTTTAAACGGCCCTTATAACCAAGAGATGCCTCCGACGACAAGTCAAACTAACGTGAATAGTGATGTGCCTTCTAAATCAGAAACATTCGATTCGAATGAGGCAGCATTTATGCCGCCGCCGCCCGCGCCTCCGCCTCCCGTACCTCCGCAATCTAAATTCCATATAAACTCCCCCAACCCTCATTCTACACATCATGCTCCCTTTAAGACGCCGAACGCTACATGTGTTTCATCAACTGTAAATACTGATAGATTACATGTACTTTTGGCTCCAAGTGTAAATACAGATAATAGATTGCATGATAGGAACTCAAATCAATCTATTTCCATGCCACCGCCTATGCGACTACCGATAAGGCCGACAGCGTCAGTGTCGACAGCCACGGTAGGATCACAGGCTACAGCACAAGAAATTGAGGAACAGAGTAAACAGTACCTGATCAAGACTCTGATGAGAGATGATGATCCTCCACCTCCAAAGGAACAAAAGAAAGTTGAAGAAGTGACTGTAGCTCAATGTAAAGTTAAAGATACGTCAACGGAAACAACACCAGAAATGTTTGGTATTGCTAAAACATCGGAGGATGATAGTATAAAAGAAGAGGAAAAGAAAAATAAATTTTTAAGGAAAGAAAAGGATGATAAATTATCAGCACAAAAAGGAGGCAAACCTAGAACAGGCGGTGCAAAAGAGAAGCCTGCCACTTTGAAGGACAAAATAGTAAGAGATGGAAAGTCTGCCAAAGTTGCCTTACCGCGACCGCATGTCGCAAAACCTTCTACTCCAATCGAAGCACCAAAGTCGCCTTCAGGGGAGAAGGAATCACTAAAGTTGAGGTTGAAACTTGGCAAGAACGAATCTATTGTCCAACCAGTTCATAAAGCTGACACAAGTTTCAGTCAACAACTCAAAGGGGAGAAAGCTTCAGATAGCGAGCTTAGAGTACCGCCCCTACATATTAGCCTCAGAGGTAGAAATTCAGTTGTTATAACTAACTCCAAGAAAGAAAAGAAAAAGTTTGCTCCTGGAGAACTTCATTCCAAGAAGGCAAAGATGCGGAAATCAATAGAATCAGATGAAAAATCTCACAGAAGGGATTCTGATGAGGTGCTCGCGTCTAAGTCGGGAGATAGCACTGAAAACTCAAAGACTGATGAGTATTTACATGTTAAGAACATAAAACTTAACAACCACTATGGGGAGGGCGAAACTATTAAAAGCGAGATTTCTGGAGACAATAATGTTGTCTATAGAATGAAAACAATTTCAAAAAATGCCCACATAGTGACAAAATCACATGATTATAAAGTTAATAACAAATTACAGAACATGGATGTGAAAATTAAGAAAAAGTCTAAAGTACTCTGCGAAAGTGGGAAATCCACTGAAAAGGAAAGGGATAAAGAGTGGAGGAATGATTTGTTAGATAAAGAGGGCAAATATGCGCAAAACGAGGGTTACAGAGAGACACCAAACAACCATGAAGCTAAAAAGAAGTTACCAGCTAAATTGGACAAGGATGGTGTAAAATGTGATATGAGGTCCAGTGAAATAAAGATGGATGAATTTGGTGAAGTGAAAACTGGTGCTAGTGATTTGGACAACAGATTGTTAAAGTGTCGTAAGGGTCTTGAAAGAACTCTCAGTGTGGATGATGAGAGTAAATTTGACGAGAACAAATTGAAAAGGGCACATACAGATAGTACCATAACATCACCCAATGGACTTATCTCTTCAGAGAAAAAGAGGAAGACCAGTCATAGTTCCTGTCCAGGTATGTATGTTAACTTGCAAGTCTAGCAGCTTGTTCACATGTAGATAGGGTAGAATGACATTTTTTGTAAAATTAAATCAGAAACATTAAATAAATTAAATTTGCTAATATTTTTATACACATGATATAAATTAGATGTTATTATTAATGATGTTGAAATTTGAATTGTGTTAAAGTGTTTACATCAAGAAAAATGAAAGTACAAATTTTTTATACTATTTTGCCCTTTATGTTATAGTAGAATTGATCTTCTATAAATGAATTTAAGTTGTTTTATGTATGTTGTAAATTAATTATTACTCTTATATACTGAGCAAAAAATAAACATATTTGACTCAACATTAGTAATTATTTCATTTTTAAACATTTCTTTCATTAAATGCATTAAAATAAAAATCCAAACAAGTTGTTATATGATATCGGCAAATTCCAGGCTTAAAAGAGGATTGAAAGTTATTTTTATTAATAGTTAAATCTAGAAAAAACATTAACAATTGCTTGTAAACAACAGCTTATGTTTGCGTTCCAGATCCCCCTGGTTCGACAAACATAGGAACAATAGGAGGACGTGTGGACTCGCCGCCTGCCGTTTGTCAGCGAACCGGGGCCATTTCGCCTAGAAGGAAAGATAGGCCTAAAGACAAGACCTATTGCAAACTAGTCGCCGAGAGGTCCAGACCCGACGAAAAGTTCGGAAACCGGTCACCCAACTCACAGGCTCAGGGCGAAGACTCTGGGATAGAATCTATGGATGCCTTGTCTGAGAAATCTCCCAATCAAGCCAGTCAATCCCCACCAGGCCCTCAGAGGAAAGAACGGCTAGATATGCCAAGATCGACGAGTCCTACGTCAGTTCAAAGGATTATTGGAGTAATAGATGCCCCACCCGCATCAGATGAACTTTTAGAACGATTATCCTTAGCGTCGGGGCAACCACACTATGACCCCGTCCCGCCAGACATTGACGATATGGGTGACATTGAAGCAGAATTAGCGAAAATGCATGCAGACCACATAAACGGAGATGATGCACCGAGAAGACCGCTAGCAGAGAACCAAACCAAAGAAGCAAAGAGGGAGCCCACACCCATTCTCAGAGACGAGGATAAATCAAGTCAGAGCCTAGAGTCATGCCCCCTGCATGTCAAGGATGAACTTAAAACAGAGTCCAAAATAGATATAGATACGAAACTCGAATCTAATATTGCTCAAAATGACGGAACTAGTAAGGAAGAAGTGTTACCCAAAAAAGAGAAAGGCGTCGACGACTTTGATCACTTACCAAGCCGAGTTTCACCTCCACTATATACATATTCCAATCAGGAAAAAGTAAGTGTAAATGATACTCTAGATTCGAAAGATGATGTTTCATGTGTCATTTCAGAGAATGGTCAAACAAAAGATGATGAGAAGGTACCTAAAGAAAAGCAAGACCCCAAAATCGAGAGGTTACCTCTTAAAGCAGATTTTCCAGATAAGAGTTTATTAGAGCAATTATTAATAGAAATTCCTACACCAGACTATGTTGGAAAGAGACCAGAGTCGCCATCCCCTTCAACTTTGGAAAGGGTAGCACGAAGTAGTGTCCGAACTAGATCAAGTAGTAAAATGAATAGCCCAGCAGATGGACCAAAAACGCCGCGACTCAGTCCCGGAATAAATAAAATTGAAAGATCAGACTCACCTGCATTGCAACCTAGAAATTGTCTTCGCAGTGGGTCTGTAGATAAAACGAGTCCAAGGACAATTAATGCCGTCAACGCACCTGCAAAGCCTCCTCCTAGTATTAAACGAAAGAGGAGGGAATCTGAAAGTTCATGTGCATCGACTATCAGTTGTGAGGAAGGTATTTCACCTGGTAGATTGAAGAAAAAACCAAGGAAGATAGATCAGAAACCATTAAATCCAGTAGCAATTATAGGTGACAAACTAAAAAAGGAATCTGATAGTGATAGTGATGAACCATTGATATGTAAGGTTAGAGGAAAGGGTGTAAAAGTTGTGAAGCCAGGAGTGAAGGTGCCCAAAGGAGCTGAGGGTGTGGGGACTAGGAGGTCCGTAAGGCATGGTCCTGCACCACCTGCTGTACCTGCTCCATTGAACAGTACACCAGTTAGACGGAAAACAAGGAGTGCTGGTAAGTTTAATTTACATTTTAAATCTATTATTTTGAACTGACTAAATTATTAAATGAATTGATTTTAGTCATTGCTATTTGTCTCCTTTTTGGTTGTTTCCTTCAATATTAAAAGTTATTGTGTTTCTTTTGGGACAGTTGTTATTTTAAGGCCATTTCACATGGTTTCTTTGGCTTTATGGTTTTATTCATACTTTTTTTTAATTTCTATAAAACCATAAAATAGATGAAGAGAGAGATTTTTATTAAAGATATTAAATTTTAATACAAATATAGTAATATTATATATATATTGTAAAAAACATTAATATGGCCTTATGAATTTAATGAAAAAATGCCTCATTCAACAAAGTTTAATTGTGTAACTTGCTCACTTTTGTCCATAACTTTAAAAAATCTTACTGGTTTTCCAAATAAACCCTTAAAATCCCGTTAATATAAGTATAAAATTTTTAATGGTTGGATGTTTGTTATAGTCCAAGATCTCGTAGAGATTTCATCTTCGTTATGTATTACCCTAATCACGTAATCCTCGATTATGAAGTTTTGAACGTAGTTTGGAACACGGATACTTTAATATAGATAACCTGTGCCATAACACACTTTCGTAAACTTAATTTCTATCCCAAAATAAATGTGAGACTGAAGGAATTATTTATTAGGAAAACTCATATAATAATTATTTACACAAAACCAGCTCAATCAATAGTAACATGAAGCATTATGTACAGATACTTTATTTTTGTAATCATTTGTATTATTAATTTTAAAAATATATAGGAAAAATATCTATGGAAACTATTTAAGAGATTAGTATCGTTTAATGCTATGATTTAGGCTGCGTTTCCACCAGAGATATGCGAGGTAGCTGAGCAGTTCGAGGATGAGTCACGAAGCTGTCAAACGATGTGAGCTTTTCCACCAGAGATGTGCCAGGCCGCTGAGCGGTGCGAGTAGATGAGTAGCGGGGAGGTGGGGTGTCTATCCCTCGCACCCATGCCTCCTTGTTTAGTACGTACAATAATCTCTCTCCATTAAGCCGTTCCCACAGGAGCTGCGCTGAACGAGGCTAGGTAAATGAAGCGATTATTCTATTGGTTCTTAACATGCACATTGCTACGGATACTCGCACATCTCTGGTGTAAACGCAGCCTTAGTCATGAAAGAATTTAACTACTAATAAAAATTACTTAGTCACAATACTTTAATTTGATTTAAACCATTTAGTAATTGATATTCGATGTAAATTTTAATTTTCATAAACTCCAAAAGAAGGGACTGAAGAAGTGGTCTTGCATCATTTTTTCTAGATACGATTGCGATTTGGAAGTCCAGATAATCACAAATCCACATAACTGAGGTGCTTATCATCTAGATAATCAGGAAATTATTGTACTCTTCATAAGTAAAATTAATGAGTAACTAATCATTTAAATACCTAATATGATATTATGTTTGTTTCCAGTAGGAGAGGGAACTCCAAGTGCAGGAGCGGTTCGAAGACGAAGAGCGTCCCGCGACGGCAAGTGACGGCGGCGACGCGCGGGCTGTACCGCGCCCTCGCCGCCGCCCACGCTCGCCCTCACGCTCCCTATCCCCCTGCTCTACCCTCTCGAATGACCTCCAGACCCCCACGCACTCTCGCCTTCGTCTGCATAACGGGACTGATCAGATGGACGCGAGGTGCCTCAATAATACAGTGACTGGTGAACAGTGAATGTGGCCATCAGGAAGCTACCATTATGTGGAAATTAAAAATTTTTATGAATCTCAATCAATGAAGAGTTTGTAAAATAAAAGTGAAATTGTGCAATATTCATAATCCTTTGAGGATTTTAACTGAGTTTGAAGTGTGCGCTCTTAACATTATATTTGGCACCTAAGTGTACAATCGTTCCTGATAGACCAACATTCAAAAACTGGGCCTGACTTTTATAAATTAGTGAACAAATCATGTTACCATTCACTATAAAGCACTCGACGTTTTGTTTAATTGTAAGTTTTCATATATTGAGTATATTTAAGATCGTCTTTTTACCACAGGCTGGACTCGGTATAGGAGTCGCGAGCCGAGCCTTAGTTTAGAATAGAGATGTATTGTTGTACAAAAAGCACTCCTCTTATAGGCACATTGTTATAGGATAATTAATTACCCGAGAGATATAAAAATGCATAAAATTTTAAAAGATATTTTCATACATTTTTGCACGTAACTCGTAGTGTCATTGAACTGCGGTCTGCGTCGAAGTTTTAACTCGTTTCGGCGAAAAGCGGCCATTTTGCTGTTTAGGGCTGTTTCTCTCCGAAACTTGCCGCTAAAACAATGTAACTTTAGCGTTTTTATATGTAAGTGAATTCACGACCAATAATTGTAATTAAATGTGACATGAACTTGGATAATTTTTAGTGAACTGATAATAATTGTGACTGAGTGTTTCAACAGTTTGTCTGTTTGGGCTTCCAGTATACTAAACTAATTTTTATTTACCGCCCCTCAATGATTTAATTTTTTTACCCTCTAGTTTGTTTACACTGAGATTCACATTGGTTTTTGACTCTATAAATTAATTAATAATCAATTATGCAAACCAGTGATCCTTATGATTTTAAAGGCTAGGTTTTTTGCACTGTACATAATGAATTGAAACATTTCAAACTAGTTTCCTAAGTAGATATTAGTATTTATTATCACAACATCCACTTAGTGTTTCATATGCACTAAGATTTCTTTGTTAATTCAATCTGTATATTGAAATCAAGTCACGTTTTTTAAATATTTATTTAAAAAAAGACAATGAAATTTATTATTCTTATTGCTTAACTCCTTTACAGACCTCTTTTTATTATTTCTATTGTGATATGTAAAATATTTTGCGGTTCCTATGTATAAGAGGATAGAATTCAAAGCAATAATTCATGGATGTGAACTTTTGTTAACTTTTATAAATGATCGTTTAGATCAATTGGATGCCTTAACATTTTAGTCTTTTAGTGAATGTCCCATAGTTCTCAGTATATATTTATTTCCCTTGATTCCCTTTGTATGTTAGGTCGGACAGTGATATCTCTACAATACAACAATTTAGGATGTATTAGTACTTGTAGTATATTGAGAATTGCCTGATAAATTGTGCTCTACTACGTGTGCCGGGGCTGGAGTGGTGTGTTCTATCCTCCGGTCGAGAGACTAGGCCTCCGGCTGAGTGGTCGCGTACACATGCCGTCAAACGTCGCATTTCGTTTTTTAATTATTAGTTAAAATCGGATCGGATCGTCCGATGTATAATCTCTGTAAATTTTTGTGAATAGATGAAAAAATTAATAATATATGTTACGCGTAAAGTAATTGTTTTTTTTTCATCTTCTCTGGAGGCGGACATGTGACGATGTACATATAACGGGTCGCGCTGCCGATGCCGGCCTCGTAGGATAAAGAAGCCTTGTACTATAATATTATGACTTACTTGTACCATATAATAATAGAGAATGGACTCCTCAAACTAGTTGTGTATATTGGGTGTATAGTTATCTTTTAGTTTGTTTTGTTTTCAACTAATGATAGTAATTTATGCTGATAAAATATCTATTTACATTTATTATATCTATAAAGAAGAGAAATACAAATAGTTAAAACACTATAAATATAGGTTTAGGGGTTACAACACACATGAGATAGCATATAGTTTTGGTATGTAAACATTTAATACGTGTAAATAGAACGCAGTAATAGTAAATAAATAAAGAATTGATACAATAAAATTTAACTTTATGTTATTGTAATATTTTTTCAAGTACGTGTAGTTAGAAGTCGCCCCGCATCGTGGCGTGTTAGGACAATGCGCCTGTACAGTTTTGTTGCTGGCAATCTTTTAGAGTTGCTTAAAGATCCTTTTTTAATTGTGCATTATATTTTCTATAAGTTGCTTTCTCTGTCGTTCTTCATAATTTTAAAATCATATAATTATATTCATAAACTACGATGAGTCACGGTGAATTATTATCATATTATTATGAATGAAAAGAATAAGAAATATTATTGTTCTGCTATTATTAAATTTGTAAAGTTAGTTTATTAATAAATGAATAAAAAAATTTCGTGTTTTCTCTTCAGTTGTTCTCTTTCATCCATCCATCTTTAATTCATACATACCTATTATATAGCTTATTGAATGTCTGTATATAGACTACATTAAAGAAAAATTAAAATAAGCTATATAAGCTTAAACTTTTACATTTTTTTTTGTTTGTTGCCTGTCTGTCTATATGTATCCAGTCATCAGTCAGGCTAAAACTACTGCATGAAACTAGATACGACTTTCGCAGTCTGATTGCGATGAAAACAAACCGAAGTTTTACCGGTCCTTCTACATTTACCTATATTACACGGAAAGGATGTAGCTTTCGATCGGCAAAAGAATTATCAATATCAGTTCAGTAGTTTTTGGGCGTATTCCCAACAAACATTTAAATCATTTCTCTTTGTATAATAGTGTAGATGTGAATAACATTTTTATCTCTACTAATATAATAAAGTAAATAAAGAGGAGATTTGTATTTTTCCAAGTATTGTAATTATGTAACTTTAATTTAGACATTAATTAATAAGTCATAGGCATTTTTATGTTCTGGTCAGATATTTTTTATGTATACTCTTCCTATATTTCGAGTAGTGCTACCATATATTTTGAAATTAATTAGACAGTCAATTAATTGAACGTTTTGTTTATGTTGATTTGATTTTAAACATTTTTTATACACATTTTTCCTTCTCGCTTTTTCTTTCCATCTCTCTACTTTTCTCTCTTTCTTTAATTTTTTCCTATTTTGCTTTTGCCTTTATCCTTTGAATGATTGGAAACACTATTAACGAGTGGAAATTACGAATTTCGATTGTAATATTTTAAATACCGAAGAAGAGAAGCGAGGGCAGTCCGCTCGTAGTAGTTTTTGTATTATTAAGTTTTAAAACTTTTAACCCGTTGTAACTCGATGCCTCGATGTTTGCTAAATAACGATGTATTCAGAAACATCGAAATTAACATCGATGTTTCAAGTAACGATGCATCGCCGATATATCAAATGTAAAAAAACAGCCACGTTGTTTATTTATTTCACACGTGCATTGATTACAAAATCGTTGTGTTCAATATCATTGTCAATTTCTGTTAAAAGGTTAAAATATCGAAGTATCGTTTTTTGAGACAAACATAGATGTTTTTAAATATTTTATATTTTATAATATTTTTCTAACAACATTATCGTCACTTTTCATTTTTATCAATTACCTAATTATATTATTATGTTATTTAACATAATAATCATTATTTAGCACATTAAAAAAAATTACTTTTAGGCCATTTTTTTTAGCAATATGGCCGTAGGTTTTACACAAAACAGAACGATACCTGCTATGAAAAACGAGTCTTATGAGAAGCATATAGAAAAAGCTTTATGTTGTTTTCTATTGTTACAATGTTTATAAACAGAATTTTATTTATATAATGTATTAATCTGGCTACGACGAGAATAATACAGATGGCAACACTGATGAAAATTGAATACAGAATACAGATGTCAGATATTGATTGTCATTTGTCTAACTACTTGCTGTGATTAAGAACTACCTTGATTTTCTATTACGCCTAGTCCAATATAGAAGTAAGTATTTTATTATATTTTTCATTAAATATTTTATTATTATTCTATACATAGCAATGTACTCATTAGGAATTATAGGTATTGAATAAAATTTCATATGAAAAGAATCTGAGACTTATCACGAACGTTATGTAAGAATGTCAGCTCTGAAAGACAGTTTATATATATTTTAATAATCTATTAATAACGGATTAATATTTATTTGTAAATAACATGCTTTTTAAGTATAGCAAAGAAATAGAATCTCTTGAAATAACTGAATTAAGCACCTAGTAAATAAAAAGATAATCTTAATATTTTTAAGAAAATGATAATCTTTTGTCGATATAATGTTAAAGTTTTGAAAGAATAGTTATTAAAGTCGTGTCATCAATTTGGCTATAATTTAACATATAGATACCTACTAAATCTTCTTGGGTTATTAATTATTTACTAAACAGAATTATAACCTATTTGTTTTAATCTTAGTCAATATTTATAAATAAACAGTAATATTTTTAAGTTTAGTTTAAGACTGAAAAGTATGAATTGTTGAAGATGGCAGACAAGGCAGTGGCAACCATTTCCAAACCTCAGATGCGAGGGCTTCTGTATGGAGTCATCAGACGCAACCTGATTGTGAGCTGCGTTCTTGCAGGCATTTGCGGTTTCTCATACAAAGTTCTTGTAGGTAATGAACGCAAGAGGAAGTATGCTGAATTCTACAGGTAATTATATATTTTTTGTTACATACTATGTATTACTACAAATTTCGTTTTTTACTAAGTAACGGGATGACGGGCGGCAAACTTTATGCTTCACAATTCAAATTAATAAAACAATATTATAAAATGTTTATTAAGTAAAAATACATTTTTAAAAAAATCCAATTCTGATATTGATTATACAATATTATTATAATGGATTGCTATAGAGCTTAAATTGTTTATTAGTAAGGTAAGCCAACCTATAACAAATAAACTATAATTTTTCCTTTTTCTAGGACATATGATGCTGAGAAGGAATTTGAAGAAATGCGCAAGAAGGGTTTATTCCAGTCCTGCTAAATTAGTCCGCAGTTATGTAGTTTATATTTAATTTTGTTTATTATGTCATTAAGAGCAAGAAAAAAAACTTGATTTCAAAAAATATTGTTTTTTTTTTATCCATATTTGTAATGTGGTGGTGGTCCATATTTATTGAATTCAATATCACAGCTGACTATAATGGAAGAGATACTTCAAAAACTAGTATGTTTTTCCAGTGGTAGATTTGATTTGTTTATAAAATGGAGTCAATCTTTTGATTATTAAAATATAAACCATGATTAATAAACCTTTTTAGCTAGTTTAAATTTAGAAGTTATTTTAAAATTGATGTTTCCATTTACCACTATGTTACTGACTAATCCCAATATTAACATTAATATAATAACGAAACGTTAACGTCCTCAAAGTAACGAAAATAGGTTTTTAATACTTAATTTTTTTATAGGTATGGTAGGTTCATTGACAAAGCTTTATCTAAAAGTTCTCATAAACATAGGATTTTTAAAGTTGCGTAATAGTTAAGCGTTTTAGGACAAGTCAAAATAAAACATGATAAATATTATTATAATTTAATCAGGACATCAATTTATACTTATCATTCCAGAAGTCAGAAATTTAACAATTTAATTGGTTACATAGTCACCAATTATTTACACAATATTTTGTATTGAATGTATGCAAAGCTTAAAATACTTAACATAGAATATTAGGACAGGGACCAGCCTGCGAAAAACTTATATACCTAATAAAAAATCATTAATAATTTGATTTTCCTATATAAATGACAAATGTAGTTAATAGTTCCATTAGAGATGCCAATCATTTTATTTATATTTAGTTTTATAGTTTATGGGAAATAATTGTAAAATATTTTAATAGTTATTTATGCAACTGTTTTCAAATAAGGGTTATTAAAACACGAATGTGGGTTTATCACACGAGGCGAGGCCAAGTGTGGTAATATATCACATGAGTGTTAATACCTAATTATCTACAGTTGCATACAAGACTATCTACTACACTCATGATATGAATCCTCTATAAAAGATTCTGAAACAGCTTATTGCCAACATTAAAACACCCAATGTCCTAATAACCATTATAACATCTAAACGTATGATATAATGTTGTACTGAATTTTTTCAATTTGAATTCAGAATCTTTAATAGAGGATTTGAAGCATGGCAGTAGATAAAAAATACGTTATTTATAACAAAATAGTTGGCAATTCTAAGTCACAATTTCTGATATTTCGAAAAAGGAAAGAAAAGAGACAATTTTATTGTTTTGTTCAGTGGAAACTAAAAATTTGTATAGTAATTGAATGTAAAATGGCAATAGAAATAAAAATGGCAGCGAATCTCAGAAAACCACACCTCGTAATTAATGTTCTAATATCTCAGGAAAAACGTAAAGTGAGATATAAAACAATACGGTTTCTAATTATTAGTTACTTTCTTGTATTTTTTTTCTGTAATGAGTAACAGATAAAAGTAAGCAATACAATGATGTGAACAAAGGTGTAACTGATTTTTTTTCCAAATAAGAATAAAAAAAAGCAAAGAAAACTACAATTCTGTCAGATGACGCTAAATGCATTTCATACCCAGAGAAAACTTTAAGACACAAGACCATAATTGCATTGGAACCATAATGGAATTGGAAAT
Organism: Limenitis camilla; assembly: GCA_905147385.1. Classification (NCBI taxonomy): domain Eukaryota; kingdom Metazoa; phylum Arthropoda; class Insecta; order Lepidoptera; family Nymphalidae; genus Limenitis; species Limenitis camilla. The sequence continues at coordinate 6,224,413 of LR990231.1, forward strand.
TTAAATTTAATTTTACTACTTTTATGGGCTATTAACATAGATTTTTTTGATGATTTTATGTCACACTATAAAATATAGATAAAAAATCTAATCTATGAAGTGCAGGTGAGAATACATAAGGACAGGAAGCGAAAGTTCGCAGCCAATGCAGAACTGCAGACCAAGAAAACTAACTGAAACACATAAAGCCAAGTTTTGTACAACTTGGCTACAAACGCTTAATAATAATTATTCAAAAATAGCAAGGATTCCTTTTTTGCCTGTTTTTCTAATATTGTGTAATTAATACTAGGTTCATATAATAAAATTTCATTTTAAAGTTAATTTAAATGTGCTCCATGTCTATAGATATATATATATATTTAGGGTCGTCCGTTAGCTCAGTCAAATGAAACTAACACAGCATGCGTTATTTATTAAAATGATGATGATGAGGGTTTTAAAGACCTACAAGCGTCATGGTTTCTGAATAGAAATGTATCTTTCAAAACTCAAAGAGAAAAGCGATGCCATCCTCACACTTTCCTAGGTACCAGTTAATTTATCAACTATTAGGTAAACATTAGATAACGTTACAGAGATTTACTAAATATAATTTATATTTATTATAATTTAATTAATAAGCGTAATAGATCAAAAACACTAGTGTTTTTATTGATTATTTTCTCTTTATTGATAAATTAGTTTGGGCGCAAATATTCCAAATTTAATTATCATATTTTTAATTATTTAACATTTAACGTGGCAGTAAGACTCCATTATGCTTTCCCTGCGTGTGGGTTGGTGGCTGGTGCTTATTAAATTACGTATTACATTTTCTTTAAATTTTTAAATTTCAAATACATAGTAAACTCTTTATAATGATTCTGAATTGGATAAAATGAACATTATGTATTTATATTATAATAATTAGCTTGGCGTGAGAATAAATAAGTAAATATAGAAATAAATGGCGGCTTCATAGCCGACTACTAGGTGTAATTTTCGTTAAGTATTTGAAAATAATATAGATGTAAATTACCAAACACTTGATAAGTAATAATTGAATTATCATGTGCTCTTTTTGTCATAGTAACAAGTAACGTTTGCCTTTTGTCTCGCGCTTGGTTCAACGGATTATAGTTACTTCTATACTTCATTGCGTTATTCGCAGTTATTGTTAAACGGTGACTAGAAAATAACAATCAAACAAGGTAAATAAATTGAGTCATGAAATTCTTCGTTATCGGAATTAACACTGTAATTATTACTTATACTTCATCTATGTTTTCAATGACCTTGGTGACAACTGCCAATAGAATACAGAAAAGACGACAATAGTTATTTATGCAACTGTTGTATAAAAAGGGGTATTACCTAATTAACAATAGTTGCATACAAGACTTTATCTGCACCCATAATTAAAATTCTCTATAAAAGATTCTGAAACAGTTTACCGCTAACATTAAAACAGCCACTCCTAGTAACCTAACACCAGCTATTACATATACAAATAGACTAAGTAGTAATGAAAGAATCATTTTTTTGTTGTAGTTGTAATGAACATTTTGTATAGTGCAATTATTAAAATTCACTTAAATATGTTCTTCAATGCTGGAAGGTAATCGCTAATTTTTTTTTTAACAAAACAATAAAAATATCAAAGAAAAATGGCGAGGATTCGAATAACATATTTTTTTACGGTACACGACGTTTTAGATAGTGAAACGCGCGTGAAAGACTATTCTTTTTTTGAAATTAATACAGATACCACGCAGCGCGCATCGAGCAGTAAGAATGTGGTTGTCTGTTGAGTAAACCCTTTGCGCAGAAGGAATTTAAGTGTTATTATGAAATTCAGTACATTATATCATCCGTTTGGATGATATAATGTTTATTAGGACATCGGGTGTTTTAATGTTGGCAATAAGCTGTTTCAGAATCTTTTATAGAGGATTAAAAGTATGGGAGTAGACAAAAAAACTAATGTATAGAAAGTAAGATTATTGTGTTCTCTTATACCAAAATATTAGGTAGTTTCGGCCACCTACTAAGTTATGCTTTATATTTAGAAAAAAATTCTTAAACTACAAGAAATTCTCGAAAACGATGATTCTCAAATATATATTATCTCATCTTATCAATCTTAAATTATATCTATTAAATACCGTATGTTTAATAATCTACCCGCAATGTTATAATTAAGGATTATCGAACAAAATATTAATTTAAATTGCTTGACGATTTCTAAAGTCTATTAAAATTATTTAATTGTACACGCAGGGTTAGAATCGGTCAATGATTAGCACTTCAACTTGTGCCCTCTAGGCCTCAAAAATAAATAATTGAGCAAGTAAAATAGAATTTATGGATACTGTTTCGTATGTCTACTTATATATTTGGTCAAATAATTCGTCTCAAAATCCAAGCATACTACTTAGTGTAGATACGTGAATGTAGGTATTAATTAATATTGCCATACGGAACAGCAGCCATGTCAATTCTGTTTTGTTTATTAATGTTCAATATCAAAACAATAATAAAAAAGTCAATATGTCTTTCTTTATAAAAATGACAACGTAAATGTCATAAATAAATAAAATTCATGATTTTACATTTTAAGATGCAAAACTTAACAAAGAGCACACATAGCTTATATACTATTTTATATATTAATTTATACACACATGAGGAAATATATTTTAAACACACAAAAATATCAACTATTATCAAATGGTACATAAGCTATTGACTCAATTAATAAAACTGAGGCCTGCTCCGTTAACAAAAGGTCAGTGTGACCAGCACACAATTTAAAGTAAAACACAAACATCAAATATCTTACGTTAAAATTGTAATATTTTGTGTCGTTTGAAAATTATTTTTAATGTTTAACCACATATTATTGCTAACAATAGTAAATCTAGAGATTGCGCGTGATCAGGTACTCTCTGTTCCGCGGACATCAAATGTTTTACCATCAAAGTCCCCATTTCCGTACCCTGTAAATGAAATAAACACAATTAATAAAAAACTCAAATATTCTTAATTTTCTTATACATGAGAGAAATTTGTCTTATAATACAAATATCATTTTTCCAAGAAACCATATTTTTCTATTACCTTCAGAGTGCGTTCCACTAAGCCTCCAAAACGATCACGCTCACGACCACGGTTTTTCACGGTTCCACTTATTCGCGAGCGTTTAATTCAAAAGGCGAGTTATAAAACAATAGTTTCAAGAGGGTAAAGTTATTTTTAAGTCTTAAAAATAAACTTCAATAAAATTATTGGTTAAATTAATTTATATACATATTTTTTATTGATTGATTCTTGTATACTTATAATTCAATTAAAACTAAAAATAATTTTACATAAAAATGCACTGCAGAAACATTCAATTTCACTAATAAAATTGCAAAATTGGGGGTATTTTTAAAACAACAAAAATGGCGGCGAAAAGTTTTGGTAAATAACTTTATTTGATACGGATAGAGATTTATTAGTGGACGTGAATGTTTCTGCAGCTTATATTTATATAAAGTTAATTTTAGTTACAATTAAATTATAAATATAAAAAAAAAACAATCAATAAAAATATGAATTTAAATTAATTTAACTAATAATTATAATCTTAACCTCTTGAAAATTGCTATAACTCGCCATTTGCATTTTTTTAAGTTAACGCTCAAACCGCTTATTTACCCGTTTCACTTGGGTTAATGATCGTAACGCTCGCGGTCAAGTGGAACGGGAAATGCCGCGCTCGTGAGCGTGGGCGTTGAGACCGCTTAGTGGAACGCAGGATTTGGAGAACGATTTAGCCTTGTGCAAGAATAAATGACAATTTTATACATACCAGTTAAATATTTTATATGACGAAAAGTTGTCATTTATATTTAGTTTCATTTTAAATGTTAACCTACCTGCTTCGTCGAATTCTGTTTCTATGCCATTTTTAACAGATTCAACAGTGGGCCCGTACAATTTTACGCACAGAATTTCCTTGTAATTTTCCAAGGCTAAAGCCAGGACAGATCCGCCTAAAAGTATCTCACATGAGGTTATTCTTTCCGGTGGTGTGTATACTGCTATTAGTTTTCCTGAAAGTGATTTAAATGCATGAAATAAATAAATGGATATTTTTATAACTTAACAAATCGCCATTGTTTATGAATGTGAATTCCATTTGTAAATTCTTAATTCAAGTTTACGTCTCCGCTTGTGGCAATTGAAAGATTTTGTTTCCTTTGATAAAATTTTCCTGTGTTTTAAATCTACTTCTTCATAAGTGTTGCGTAGTGCAAAAACTAACTTGCTAAAAACAATAGATTTTTTTTCATATTTCATTATTATGGTGTACAGATTTTATTAGTGTTAATTATAAAAAATAACGGGCAAAATCAACATCGTAAAATCAAATTTAAAACGAAGACTATGGAGAACAAACATCGTAAAGACAAAAAATATGTTCTTCTCAATGTTGCCACCTTTTTTTTAAAACTGTGCTAATTGTTTAATGGCCCACTGCTGAACAGAGTCTCCTCCTCAGAATGAGGAGGGATTAGGCCATAGTCCTCTACGCTATCCAAGTGCGGGTTGGCAAACTTCACACACCTTTGAGAACATGGAGAAATCTCAGGAGTGCAGGTTTCCTCACGATGTTTTCCTTCACCGTTAAAGCAAGTGATGTTTATTTGCCTTAAACACACATAACTCAGAAAAGTCAGAGGTGTGTGCCGAGGGGGCTTAGCAAAGTGGCAACCGCCTTGAAGCAACGATCATAGACAAAAAGAAGATACCGCAAGTACGCCCGATTCGTGTCCCACTGAAACTCCGCTTAATTCAAAAACTCCGCGCATCGCCCGTTAGTCGGCATTCGACCGTCAGTGCGAGAGCTGTCATTTTAGCGTCATAAAATATTGCAAAATGCCGTCTTGTGTAATTAAAATGTGTAAAAATTATACTAGGAAGCACAATAAAGCTACTGGTATTACATTTCATAAGTGAGTAGCTCTTCAAATACAATATTTGATATGAAAAATAAAAATTTATAATTTGATACATTTATTCAAGTTGGATAAAGTGGAGACGGCTTCTAAAAAAATGGAGGATAAACGTTAAATTCCGTCTTAAAAAACAAAAAATTTATATAGCCTATGTCACCCTGGGTATAGTCACCCAGTTATGAATCTATTGACACCTCATTCATTAAAATTGGTTCAGTGGAACATATATACATATTAGGTATTTTTTTAATATAATTTATTTACATTTAACTAAAGTATGTAGGTACCATTTTGTTTGATAACTTTTTGCGATCTTATAGGTAGGGACATGATCCCATTGCTATAGAAATTTTGGGGCTTCTGATCAAAAAACCGCGACAAGTAGTTTTGGCAGTCCTCGCGTGATATTAACCTGACACGTGTTGACAACTGTCAAAAATGTAACTTTACTACGCATTTGTTTGAAAATACTTATTTGTATCCCGTAAGTCAAACATGTATAAAGATATAAATATTCAAGAACAGACAGCTAAAGTTTCAATTTAAATATCTTGGCCACATAGTCACCAGTGATCTCAAGGAAAATGCTGATATTGAACGAGAACGAAGGGCTCTTTCTTAAAAGAAAAAAAATAAGTCCCGCTTAGGTCCTCGAATGATTTTAGACTAGTTTTTGATCTAACTAAAACCGGGTTTGAAATTGTTTCGGTTGATCGTTTTTTTCAGTTAATCGGTTTGCATGCTCTCTTGCGAACTAGTAACTTACCTGTATGCAAATCCCACAGACGCACAGACAAGTCGCGGCAGAAATCATCTGACGACAGCAAGACAGCGCCCGCACGAGCCAGTCGCAATAACGAAGGTGCTGCCACGTGTCCTCGTAAAGTTAGTCTGCAATTACCTGCGAAATCATGTAATAAAATTATTATTTTTTATTTTATTACTAATCTTGCGTTACGTCCGTGTGACTTTGTTAACGCTGAATATAATGGTTTTATTTACTTTGAATATAATTAGAATTATCTTCAACCGAGGATTGCTTTTTTTCTTGATATCCGGTTCACATTAATTAAATCGCATAGTCTGCTCTAAGCCAAACTCTATTTACTTGTTAATAGTCATTAAAATCTGTTTGCTAATGGGGATAAGTAGAATCTTATATGATCACTCAGATTTAGGTATGTTAACAAAATCCCTCCATCCCACAGGAATTGTACATTTTTCTAGGATAAAAATTACATTTTCTAAAGTCTTGACGTGATGCGTGCACAAACATGTCAAAAAAATTATACGATTTTATTATATACATATAGAATGTTTTTTTCACGAAAATTTTATCGAAATTGATAATTAACAAACTAATCGTTGAATATTAGTTATGTATTTATAAATTTTCTCCTTACCAGTAACCAAATCCCAAACTAAAATCCTTGTATCAGCGAGTCCAGAGACAACACATCCGTCTACTGAGCTGATTGCCAATGCTACTGTGTCGCACCCTGGCTTCCACTTTTTGAAGAGTGTCCCGGATTGAAGATCATATACAACAATAAAGTTTGGACTGGGCTCGTCTAGTTCACGTGACACTACGCAAACATAGGAACCTGGTGAAGAGTTGTTACAAATTAGTCGTTTTGCTATCAAGTATTCTTAGTTCCTAGGTACGATGAATAATACTAAAAAAAACTATCTTACGATGATGGATAATCTCCACTGTATGCCTACAATATATTACTGCTGAAGAAATTATGTGTCATCTTATGTATAAAATTCTCGTGTCACAATGTTAGTTAATGTACCATACTCTTCCGAAACGGCTCGACCGATTGTTATGAAATTAGACACTCAGTAGGTCTGAAAATCGGTCTGAGAATCGGCTACTATCTATTTTTCATCTCCCTAAGCGATAAGGGTGGCCCACCCCTGCCGGATCAGCTACTTATAATATAAAATTGCCATTTAAATTTTTTGTATCTTTTGCTCACCGGATTTTTGACACGCTATATCACATCCCTATATTTTACATTTTAATTTTTAACACCAAATTAATTTATATGTGACTAATAGTTGGACCCCGCGACTTTGTCTGCGCAGGATTACCACTTCGACTAGCTTATTTTTTTAGTATCGTGCACTCAGTTTCTTATCGTCGTAACTATTAAAACAATGGTTCATTATTTTGGCGATAATGGCTTACACATAAAAGATAGATAAGCATTTCCATTATGCAATATATACGTGTAGACTGTAGCTCTAACGGGTTTTGCGGCGCACGCCAGAATAGCTCGGAGATAGCAGATTCATTTTATTGTAATTTCATTAAAATCCATTCAGTAGTTTCTGCCTGAAAGAGTAACAAACACACTCACAAACTTTCGCGTTTATAATATTGGTATAATATTAGTACTAGTATTAGGATGATATAACCAAGCTGTAGCTAAATAAAATTTACCTTCGTAAGTAATAGCCGCTTTTGAGGTAATGAAATCATGATGAGGTATTCTTAGATCGTAGAGTAGCTTTCTTGACGTCAATGACCATACGAGAAGTGGAAAAGGTTTTTGAGTTTCATCACCACATACTAAAATTCTGTAATTAAAGTAAATATTTATAAAGACCTCTTACATTGAGTGTTGTTATATTGAATGTACCTACAGACATTTGATAAGTGACACTTTTATTACATATATGCATAGAGAGCAATTAAATTAACAAGTAAAGGTATTAACCTTCCATCGCCAGATACAAGAAGAGAATTGAGAAATCTGTCTTCACCAGCTTTAAAAGTTGTTACGCAGTCACCTGTAACAATAATAAAGAAATTTACATTTTTATATCACGCTTTCAGTTAAATATAAATAATAAAAAAAGGTTTTAGTAATATATTTACCTGTCTCAATATTCATAAGGTTGACATACATCCTATTTCTTGATAATGCTACCAAATGTTTCGAATCATGCAATCCATAATATGGCATTTTTTGGTTCATTACACCTTTGAGTGCTACTACGAATTTACCCTGATGGCAAAAAGATTTATTTGTAAGCTTTCCTTTTAAATAAATGTTGTTTGTTTTGACGTAACATTAAACCCACCTGATCTAAATTATAGATCCTCAGTTCTCTACGACAGAGCACAATACATCTATATTCGTCAATGGGCACCAAATTAATTGGATGCGTCACTCCAACTATTTTACGGACCATTTTACACCTGAAAGTATTTATAAAAAAACACTTTTTTAAATAATTAGGGAAAAATGATGTAGGTACCGATTTCAAGTATAAAAAACATAAATTTTATTACTTTAAAAAAAGATTATTTCATTTATTTACCTAAAATACAGATTTTAAAATTTTCTAAATTCATTTAAATAATAGCTCGGGAGCCCTGAAGAGATCTACGTTTTATTAACGTAGGAGAGAAGGATACGAAGGTGGCTTTAAGAGGTGATTTAAAGGTGATTGGTCTTCTAACATCACAGTATAAAACCTGATGTTTTCATATTTTACACGAGATATCATATATGATACATGTCCTGAAATGCCAAGTACCTTTTAAGCTTTGAGTTCCAAGTCTCTACGTATCATTCTGTCTATGTTTTTTATGTTTTTTATGTGATCGTGCTGTTTCACGGCGCCGTCACGTTCAGTTTAAGAAGCGTCAGTAGCTCAGTGGTTTAGGCGTTGAATTCACGATCGATAAGCCGTGGGTTCAAATCCCGGACATTGGACTACTGGCGTGGCTCACTCCTGACACAAGCATTTTAGCTTACTAGGGGGGTAGAGGGAATACTAGTAGTATATGAACCATACTGCTAGTAATCTTTAAAAAAAAAGTGTTAGGGAACTACTGCCCTTTAGCGCGACGAAAATATATTAAAATGAATGTAGAAAATAATTAAACAATGGAAATGCTAACGCGGCACTTGTAACAGTAAGTCTAGCTCCCCAGAACTACTCGCAGGCTATAAATAGAATGAGATATCTTTTAACTGTCTCTTACCGCACAACATCCCAAACACATATTTCCTCCTTCTCAGTTGAAACAGTCGCAACAAATTTACCTCTTGTATCGAACCTCACAATCAAATCATACGACTTTGAATCAAAACCCTCTACCATCGACAAGTCCCTTTTTTCTCGATTCTCACTGACTTTCCAAAATTCTTCATTTACTGGATAGAAAGTAGGCACTGGTGGTTTCCAAACTTCCTTCAACCAATTCTGAACTATATCACTATCAATTTCTATACCATCCCTTTGTTTTTTTTCTAATGTCGTGCGTAAAAGTCCATAAAATTGTCTATGATCATAATCCAGTGCATAGGAATGAGTTTCAAATACTTCTTTAAGTATTTCTAAATGTTCCGGTAGAGGATCTATGTGAACTAATGCTATATCTTCTAGAAAATGACTGCAATCTGTAGCAGCCAGCTTATCATGAATCCAATCTAGTTTAGTGAAATAGGGCTTCAGTGCAAATTCTTCCGGATCTTCTTTTAGTATATGATAATGTTGAAATGGTAGTTCGTCAAATTTTCTTGTATTAAACCTGCGTATAAGTAAACTCATTATTTATAATAGTTTCAAACACTTCGGTACACTAAATCGGTAATATATAGTCGGTATAACAATACCGACTTAGGTAATCTAGATTTACGCTAAATATTGTAATCCTGCATGTAAATCGTAAATAAATATTTTAATTTAATTTCATATTTTATAATTAATTACCAACCATTCTTCAGAAAATTTGTTTTCTTGAGACACTAATCTGCCAGCCATCTTTGGGTCATTTTCGATGTACCACACGCCCTAAAAATAAAATATATATTTTGGATTACTCTTGTTTCTTCTTACATATTAAGATAGTTTCATTAATCCAAATGTTGTATCGAATAAAACGAAGAAACAAAAAATTTCTCTTAAAGTCACCTCAAAATAGTCTCTTAGAATGAGCCTGGCGGCGGCCACAGAGGCTTGGTACCGGTCAGCAGCAATCTGTGCAAGCGCAACGTCTCGCCAGCGAGCAGCGCCGCGGGAGTCTCCGCGCAGCCACGGCGCCAGAAGCGCTACCAGCTGAGGCCAGAGTAGAGCTCCCGGGGCCCATGGTACTAGTTAGTAGAACGATATTTTTAGTAGTGTAAATGAATGTTTTACAATATATATTTAGATATTGTCTTTATCGCAATATGTATAGTTTTTAATTCTGATGCACCAAGTATAATTAAAAGTTTAAAAGATTTCACGAGTGTAAAAGGGGAAATGATGATCGGTAGATTTTATGCTGTTTTCCGTTAACACTACCTAGATCTGTAACACGAAGGTAACATTTCTGTAATCATTTTTATAGATTGTCACTTCTGACTCAAAAGTAAATTTATAGATATACGAGTATGTATATGTCGGCGCGTAAGTTAGGCTTTGGCTCAATTGTCCTGCATAAAAATTTACCAAGTATATAGTATAGTAGATACACTAAAGTCTCAATATTACTATAAAATCTCTCAAAGTTGAACTTATTATCTTTTGATATTTTTAAGGCTATTTAAAATGTACTTTTAAATAAATTAATTAAAATTTATTAACGTGTAATAGAAATAAGTGAAATATTCACTTAAAAACTTACAGAAACTCTCCAACCATGACAAGAGATATCTTTATGACATAAAATCTATTTGTACAACAGACTACCAATGGTGCTAGATTTAAATAATAGTTCACAATAGCCTGGTAAAATATATAGTATAAATAGTTCCAAGTCCCCTAGGGGCAACAAATATGAGTGATTCTTATGCCTCCCCGTTTTATTAGGGGTCCTTTCTCCTATTACTTACAAAATCACACAATATTATAAAACTTCATGAAATATTTTGATAAGTTTTAAAAATATTTAATTAAGATTTTTTGATACACAAAAAAACTCACAATAGGTCTCCTCACTCCTGAACAGTTCATCATGAGCTAACAGATCCAGTATTTCGGTATCGTCCAAACCTCGTCTCGAAGCAGTCAGTAAAGATAAGCAAGCTCTGACTCTATCAGCCCCTAGAGCTGCCTCCGTGGTGATTAGGATCTGTTCCAGCTGACCTTCTAGATCCTCACAGATGACCAGCTCAGGGGAAGTTTCTGGTTCCAATTGCTCCGTGAATGTTTCGGCAGATAGAGATATTTGCCATGCGAGGATCTGAACAAGAGTTAAATTTTTTGTATAAATTGTGCAATAACAATTTCTTTTTTCTTTCTTTTAATGACTAATGCTTAATATTTGCTTTACATACTTTAGCATAAAGCGGCAATGTGCACTTCTGGACAGCCTTAAGAGCAGCCTCAGGTGGTGAAGCAGCACTCGTCTTGCTGTATGTAGCGGCACATGCTGCTAGAACTGCTTTAGCTTCCTCAGGTCCTACAGGTGGAGCACGGACCACTTTAGGCCCATCTTCTGACGATAGAACTGCCATAATAGCTGAACTAGATGGTTCGTCTTTTTCTGTACAGAATTTGTATGATAAATATTTTTTCTTATGTTATCAAACAGTATATTTAAGTGTCGTGATTCTATTCAATATATTCTTTTTATTTGTATTTTTGAATTGTATTTTTAACAATTTAACTCTTAGAACTGATGTTTTCCACCTCCACGTCCAAGCAACCATTAATACTATTAATTACTTTCACGCTTCACAAACTCCTTAATATCATATATTTAAATAAAAAGTGTAAAGTATTTATGTACAGTCTAATAATAAATTACTGTTTTATGAAACTTACAAGCAAAACAATGTTTTAGGTCCCCAAGAATATGTTTTACCTTTGACTACTTTTACAAGGCATGAAGACTAGTCAACAGTTTTCATTAAGCTTTACTACAATATTTAAAAAAGTCTGACCTTCTGTAACCGTAACTATCATTTTCACGTTGTCAGGGAGTTTAGAAGGCAACCATCTTGCGCCGCGCAACGCATCTGCGCCAGCTATACACAACAGAACTGGACGTGTGCGCCCTATCGCTTCTAAAAGTCTCGCTAGAGCCGATGATAAGGTTGTGGCTTCCTATAGGAAACAATTTACTTTTAAATAATTTGTTTATTTTGTTACGACTTGTCAAGGCCGGAAATATGAAGAAATTAAGCTTTCGGTTCGATCAATACTCATAAAATGTAATGGTTTGATGGCGCCTTTGTGATAATATTAAAATATTATTTATTCCGTGTTGACATCCGGAATACATCTTGAGTCAAGCACCTGTCTTTTTTTGCGAATTTGTTTGGTCTTTTCTACCTCCCTTCGTATTTCCGGCGTCGCTCCGCCCTCTATAATGTCTTTGGCGGGGATTAGCGTTCGCCATTTTGATACAGACAAATTTTTACCTCATTATAGCGTCGTCTTTCGTAGCGAAAGCAACGGTCTAAATTTATTCACATAATACATTAAAATATTTATCCAAAATTTATATATATGTCGGAGGTGTGAGTTAGGTTTAGGTTAGGTTAGCCTTGTGTTAGTTTAGGTTAAAGTTAGTCTAATCTTAAGATTAAACCGTGAAACTAAGCAGTGGAGGTGAGTGTTATGATCATTTAAAGGATATCCTTAAGCCTACACCTTGGTCACAAGTCCAAGGCACTGCTTGGGTTCCTGTCATAATAGTTCCTGTCATCATAGTAAGAAATCGTAAAGTTTAGTTATATCCTGACCGTGTTGCGCCCATATAGCTTTTGAGATAGGCCATCCATCTATTTCCTTATATTAGTTTCCGACATCAGAAGTGGGATAGACCTTCGCTACACATGGGGTCTATCAGCATTCGCGTTATTAGATTACGACGTTAAAAGATTTTTAGAAAATGTAAACCTGTGCGATTAAAAAAATGATTGTAGATCATGTACCAGTTACCAAATTAAGTTGAATTTAATGGTGATCATGATTAGTAAAATGGATTTTGGTTTCTTGAGTGATCGAATCTATCGACCGTATTGAATATTGTTGCAGTCTATGTGTTGGATGTGTGTGAGAGTTGTGATCCACGAGGTGGATGCGCGTGTGATGGTAGTTGCGATTACCGGTCGACTGTGAGAGCCGTGGTGATGGAGGGTATCACTCAAGGATTTGTAGAAGTAGTTAGTATGTAGATTTTGAAAGTTGGAATAAACAGTTCTGGTACATGGCTCTACTTGAAGATGTTGTTTTCGTGTAGTAGAAAATTGTCATTATTTAAATTCATAGTAGTTCGGTCAAAGACACAGTGTTAGTTTCGCCAGAATTAGTTCCTTTAGTACCTTGATAGGAATCGGTGCAAAGTAAAGACTAGATAGTATAACGTGTGCGTTCGGTACGTTAAAGATACAGACTTGCTTTAAATTTTGATTAATCGTTTAAACTAACGTTTAGGCAGTTCATCGGTTAAGGTGAGGACGATATTACTTCGATTGTGATACTTTGAAATAAGTTCTGACTAGTTAATTGTTCAGTTCAGTTAGCACGTTTACCAATTTTAATTCTTGCGACTTTGCGCTGAATAAAGTATTGTCAGGAAAGACGAGCGGATTTCCTTGCGATAGTGCGGTTTAGATATTCAGTATCGCCCGAGGACAGTCGTGCGTCAGAATGGCCGTGTCGGAGGTGTGAGTTAGGTTTAGGTTAGGTTAGCCTTGTGTTAGTTTAGGTTAAAGTTAGTCTAATCTTAAGATTAAACAGTGAAACAAAGCAGTGGAGGTGAGTGTTATGATCATTTAAAGGATATCCTTAAGCCTACACCTTGGTCACAAGTCCAAGGCACTGCTTGGGTTCCTGTCATAATAGTTCCTGTCATAATAGTAAGAAATCGTAAAGTTTAGTTATATCCTGACCGTGTTGCGCCCATATAGCTTTGGAGATAGGCCATCCATCTTTATTTTAATCATCATCCTTATTTTAATTAGTTTCCGACATATATATTAGTGATTATTGAAGTATTAAGTGTGAAATAAGCCTCCCTTCGAGAACGAGAACAACGAAGAAATATTACAATCACAGTCGAGAAAACGAAGAGCAAGTGGTTCAAGTGACAGTGATTGTTCATCGCGGCAATCAAGTACAGACAGGAGCAGTCAGGTTACTAAGAGGTCTCGCCAAACAGTAAGTGATTTGCATTTGCATTATCTCTCGCAACAGGTGGAGTTTTTAACCAACTTAATAACTCAAAACAAAAATAATTCTCCACAAGTCTTAGCTACCGCTTCTAATACTTGTGAAAATGAACCTAAGATAGTGCTACTGACGATTTTATTTTACGTCCACCCTCACAATCTACGGTCGAAGAATCTCAACAATTACATTTATCAGATTTAACCACAAAGAAATACGTTTATTGAGTTAAATATCAATGATGAACTTAGACGTTTTAATTCTGTATCGGCAAACGAAGACTTGCGTTTACATTATTTAGCGCACTTTTGCAGCACTATCAAAAAATTCTCTAATTTCCCAAAAACAAGAATTTAACAAACCTTTAAATAACAAATAGTAGATTGGTCCGGTGATAAAACTACAACATTAAACCCAAAAAATTTGGCGAGAAACTAACATTATGTTCACAGATTTCCAGTCGTTCTTCCCAACAATCGTTAACGAATCCTAAACCATCGTGTTCCTATGAAGAGGGATCTAAACAGTTGAAAGGATATAACAAAAATAGACCAGTTCGTTGGGCATTACTAAAGGTGACGGATAATAAAATCGTTTCAAACCAAGAAAACCCCTCAGATGTCACTTCAAATACAGGAAATGTTAAACATGCAAACTTTAGAGAAAGTCGAGTCGACCCCGAGTTACCTTTCAACATTTTTTCTTGTTCCAAAAATGGACGGGACGCACCGACCAATTTTCAATTTAAAACGGCTGAACAATTTTGTCCATATAAAACCATTTCAGTTATTCAATCATTTTCGAGTCCCAGGTTTTTTACAAGAAAAGGATTGGTTAGTGAACATGGATCTAAGTCAGGCATATTTTCAAGTGAGTATTGCAAACGAGCACCGGAGGTTCCTAAGACTCTCGTACAACGGGGAACTGCTACAAATGACATGCCTGCCTTTCGGCCTTTCATCGGCTCCGCGAATTTTCGCTACCCTTACCAACTGGATATCCGAATACTTGCGAAAGCGAAACATCAGGTGTGTGGTATATTTGGACGACTTCCTGCATACCAATCAGTCCCCTCGGCTTTTGAGCGAGCAAGTAGCATTCGTCATAAGTACTTTGCAACATCTAGGATGGACTATCAATTTCGCCAAATCTGTGCTGGTTCCGACTCAACGCCTAGAATTTCTGGGCATAACTTGGGACACATTACTCAACAAGAAGTCCCTGTCGGAACCGAAGTGCCTTACGCTCCGCTCGGCACTTCAGCAACAAATGGCGACAGCCCAATCCCTACTGGGGAGACTCAACTTTGCCTCTTTCGTAATTCACCGAGGGAGATTACAATGTCGGACAATGCAGTACTACAGTCAACAACTCCCAAAACGTCATCCTTATCATCGCATAGAATTACCCGAGATAGTGTTGGCTGACATGAGATGGTGGATGGTGGACTTGCAGCTCTGGGCTCTACACCTATTCATATGAGCCTGGTAACTCATCATCTTGCTTCGGAGCTAGGATGGGGAGCTCAGATCGGAGACACAAAGATGTCTGGTCTTTGGAACTCGACTCAACAAACATGGCATGTGAATCTCAAGGAACTGTTTGCAGTACACGAAGCCATTATTTACGAACAGGACTGATTACAGTGGATTCGTAAGGTGGTGTCATACTTAAACAAGGAAGGTGGCACCAAGTCGACAACACTACTAGATCTAACAAGGAAGTTGCTGACATTGATGGACCATCTGAATATTCAAATAACTGCTCAGTACTTTCCAGGTCGTTACAACACCGAGGTGGATGCACTGTCCAGAATGAAACTATCCCCGGAGTGGCACCTGATGACTCCAATAACTCTACACATTTTTCAAATGTGGGGCACGCCCGAAATAGACTTGTTTGCCTCCAAAAATGCCCATGTTGTGCCAAGGTATGTGACCTTAGATATAATGGATCAGCAGGCGGTAAGTAATACACAATGCCTTTTGCCATCAGTGGAATTACCGACTTGCGTGGATCTTCCCACCTCCGAATTTAACACCTCGGGTTCTACATCACTTAAATTCGGCGAGAGGTCGTTACATTCTAATTGCACCAAAGTGGGAAAAAGTATTCTGGTTAGCAGACCTCCGTCATCGTCCTCTACGAGAACCTTATCTCATCCCGAATCTTCAACGAGTACTGATGGACACAGTAACAGGGTTTCATCCACCGAATATTCACCAAATTCAATTACAGGCTTGGCTGATTTTGGGTGGTCAGAAATAATAGAAAATTGGAGCGTCAAGGAAAAATCCTTGTTTCTATCTAGCTGGCGAAAATCTACTATAAAAACATACATGTCAGCTTGGCGAAAATGGAAATTATGGTGTACCAATAATTCTATTAATTATAAAAGCCCTAATCCAACTGAAGTTGCCCTGTACTTGGCCTATTTGCATAACAATGAAAGATTAGCATACAGAACAATACTAGTTCACAAATCAGTTATTTCAACTTTTACAAACATATCCAGAAATATAGATATATCCTCTAACTTTTTTTGTAAAACATGCTACGAGCCATTTCCGTCGCGAAGGAAAAAATTGCTGTACCTCCTATATGGGATCCTAATACAGTTATACAATACCTTACAGATCACCCGCCTGATGAAAACAATCTTTATCAGGTATCGCGACATACAGCAATTCTTTTACTGTTATCGTGCAGCCGCAGAGTTCATGATCTCACATTGTTAAGTATAGAAGAGGGTAAATATATTAATCAAAATACAGCAATTATGTTTTGGCCACGTTTCGGTTCCAAAACCGACACGGCTAACAGGCAGTCAGGATGGAAGTTATTACAGAATCCTAGTACCTAAACCATTAGATTGTGTTTATTGGGTTCGCCGTCTAATTCAAATATCAAATGACCGTCATAATATAGATGGCAGATTATTAACAGATTTATTTTTAACTACAAGAGGAATTCCTAAGACTGCATCAAGTTATTGGAGGTTGGATCAAATCAATTTTAAAAGAAGCCGGTATAGAAGCTACACCAGGGTCCATGCGATCAACAGTAGCCTCTCTCAATTGCCTGAACAATTTCCTATCGACAAAATCTTGGAAACTGATAATTGGAAACAAGAACATACATTTAGGAGGTATTATCATAAAATTATACTTGATCAATTAAAGGGAAATAAAAGGGGTTCTTTGACAAATTAATTTGATTCCGTTCGTTAATTCACTGTAATTATATTATGTGGTTTTTCAATAAAATATTTTAGTAATTTTTTTTTTGTTTAATTATAATAGTATAAATTATAAACATATTATAGCATCGTCATAATATTACCACCAGGAGATAACAAACATATCACTCAAGATGGATTCCGGATGTCAACACGGAATAAATAATAGAGAGTTTTAACTTACAATAAAACTTACCCATTATTTTTCCTTAAGACATCCGGAATTCAGGTAATGTCTACCTGGTGCATCTCGAGTCTTATAATGAGGTAAAAATTTGTCTGTATCAAAATGGCAAACGCTTATCCCCGCCAAAGACATTATAGAGGGCGGAGCGACGCCGGAAATACGAAGGGAGGTAGAAAAGACCAAACAAATTCGCAAAAAAAGACAGGTGCTTGACTCAAGATGGATTCCGATAATAAGTTAAAACTCTCTATTTTATGACTCGTGATTTATTTCACCGACTTTTAATCGCTAAATAAATAAAAAATTATCGCTAAATAAATAAAAAGCAGTCAACCAATGATAACATGAAGTTATAAATTATAATATGCAAAAATAAATAAAATTATGTTTCATTATTAACTCTGTCTGTCTGCTTTTAATAATTGGCTGAATTCCGATGCAAAGTAATGATTACCCAAAATAGAAATATATTGTGTAATATTAACAAAACTTTTTACCAAAAAATAAATAAATACCACAAATATAGATTGTGCGTACATTACGTCCACGATATACGGTGCCGTAGTGTAGTACGTGTAGTTGATCGACGATGGACTTTAGAAGCTGGTGGGAGCTGCTTGACTGCTGCGTCAGACCTACAAACCTACGGACAAGTGGTTTTGAATAGGTATATTTGTTTAGGAGCATGCAAAGCGATTTGCATGCAAACAAAATGAAGTGTATATGTATAAGTTTATAAGAAGATTGACAATTATAATGTAATATTTTGCAGAATAACAATGATAGTTATTGG
Source organism: Limenitis camilla (assembly GCA_905147385.1). Taxonomy (NCBI): domain Eukaryota; kingdom Metazoa; phylum Arthropoda; class Insecta; order Lepidoptera; family Nymphalidae; genus Limenitis; species Limenitis camilla. The sequence continues at coordinate 6,242,745 of LR990231.1, forward strand.
ATTCAACTAATCACTTTAACATCACCTGAAAGTTACTAGTGAGATAAGATGCCACTTATTTAATGTGAAGTGAGTGTAGCTGCAAATTGTTTTCATTTAAATCGATTGATGGATTTGGATAATAAGTGATTTAAAGTAGGATAATAATATAAACAAGCAAATTATATGTATAAACACGATGGATAAAAACGTATCGTGATGTACTTAGATAAAAAATATACAAAAATTTTATTTAGGGAATGTTATAAAAACATAAAAGTTACACTGTGAATCGGGAATTATAATAAAACAAAACTTACCTCAGTATAAGTGCGACATCAGGCAACACAGAGGGCGCCAGCGTAGCGGCACGAGCCAATAATGTTGCTTTCCCACATCCTGCACCACCCAGAAGTGCCAGTGGCACAGAACTTTCTCCACGCACGTACCTGTAAAGAAATTTGTATTATATAATATTAGCGACCGATAGTTGATAAATTATTTCTCGTAAAAATTAAAAGATATAAAATGGTTATTGTGGGTTATCCCTAAGAAATACACATATACCATCGCGGACTTTTTTGTAGGCCTTTTTACATTTTTAGTTGTACAATACTTTAGTACATTATTTTGATCAATCTTGTAGGGCTCAGCCAGCGTTTGCAATGTAAGCGAGAAAAAATGTTTGAATAATAATAATTATACATTTTATCCTAACTAATATTATAAACGCGTAAGTAATTCTGTCTGTCAGTCTGTCTGTCGCGCTTTCACGCTTAAACCAATTTTAATAATATTTGTTACAGAAATAGAGTAGAGCTTGGGAAAGGATCTAACTATGACAACATATAGGCTACTTTTATTCCAGAAAATGCAAATTTCTGCGGGATAATAACAATATATTAATATAGAACGCTTCAATATTTTAATATAGAAATATAATGAAAGTTTAATGTTTTCTGTTGAATCTAAATACAAGAAGTAAAGAACATACGTGCGATGAGTGTAGATTTAGTTACTTACGTTTTGAGCTCATTTAGTGTGATTTCACGATTTGACGTACATTGGGTGACTTTTTGACAAAACAAGAGGTGCTCGCTGATTTCATCAAATAAACTGTAGACCAAAAGAAATATGTACCGGTTACTAATAAAAAATAATACTCATAGTATTAAGCTTAACATTGATTAATCTAACTCTTTATGATATTATTTGTTTTAAAATAAAATAAACTCTAAACATACTATTATTTTCATCGTTATTAAAACTGTTGCTTCGATTATTACACTATAGCAAGTTAAAAGCGAAACGCTTTACAATATCTTTTTTCCCTTATCTAGAAGATATTTCTTACCTAGCGGGTATGCCACAGAAGCCGGCAGGGTTCTCACATTCACCTACCAGAGCATCGAATAGCACATCTAAACGTTCACTAAGAGCTGTCTTAACCCCTGCTGCATATTCTTCATCTCCACTCGAACCATTAGGACGACCACGAATGCTCGCTCGAATTATATTACGTTCGCTAAGATTAAGCTGGAAGAAAAATAAATATTGCTAAAGAATCTATAAAATTACTGAATATAGAGTTAGGTTTTACGTTCTCAACAGGGTACATCACTATCATTTTCAAGTTGAACTGTAAAATATCTCATAATACTCTGTACGAAACATCAACTCAAAGATTAGTTCTTTAAATATTATAGGTTTAATTCTGCTAAGCTTACCTTAAGATCCTTCTGTAAATTTGTCAATCGTCGCTGAAGTTCCTTATGATGATCAGCATCAGTGTCATTGTTATGTGACACAGGGCCAGTGCGGCAGACCCATACACAGCGTCTAGCTGCTTCTGAACTCATGAGCACTGTGTGTTGGACTTCCTAGAGTTAAAAACATTTTTAAAATTTTTGTTAATATAGGTTATAGAAGATTCTGATTCATCAAACATATGTATGTCGGGAACGAGTAAAAGATTATCGAATCATCGAATAGTCATTGGCATCTATGGCGCTAGAGTAAAATAATAATCACTTCCGTCGTTTTGACGGCCAATCAGAGGCCGGTTTGCGTTTGTCACTTACGTCTGCCCCATCCGTGGAGGGGTATTGCTACTTTTGCCATCTCGACTCTTTATATTCCCTTCACAGTTGGACTGTAGTCTCAGTCTTACGCGAGGTCTCTCAAGGAGTGAATATTATTTGGGTAGTGCAGTAAGAACTTAATTGATTAAGTCCTTACAATGTAGTTATCACGTGGTAATGTAAGCACAGTGTTAGGTTAGGTTAGCTTTGTGTTAGGTTAGATTTATGTGAGTCTAACCTTCGCTTAGACAGAGAACCTACAGAGACAGTGAAAGCGAGTGTTGTAGTTACTTGAAAGGATCCTTTATAACCTACACGCTTGGTTTCAAGTCCAAGGCACTGTCAGAATAGTACCTGTTAGAATAGAGCGAGATTGTAATGTTTAGTTAGCTCTTGACCGTATTGCGCCCGTAGCTTTCAGGATAGGCCGTCCATTGTGCACATACGATGCTTATAAAAGATTGTATATTCCATCTATCTCCTCCCGCATTATAATTTCTCCGACATACAACCATATAAAGTTTTATGTATTTATCCAGATACGTCGATATGAAACTATTACCTGTTCCAAAACAGTTGTAAGATATGCGTCACAAGCCTCTTGAGGTAAAGTGCGAACGAGGACGCTAAGTGTACGCGCCATTTCACGTCGCCAACGAGCTGGTGCTCCACGAACTAATCTGTAACAGGGCGGCGTTGTGCTGTTGTCTAGAGTGTACCTGTAAAATGAATAAAATATCTACTTAATAAGGATAAAGAAGGAACCTCTAAAAACATGTAATACAAATTGAAGTTTATTGTTTAGATACTAGAAAATATTGCTTTAAAGTTACTGACATGGCAGATGTTCTTCGTAAGTTCAAAATTTTTCTATTTAAATCATTCTAATTACCATTTATTCAGCAACGTCTTGTCGTTTTCATCTTCAGCGGCATCTAAGGCAGCTTTGAAATCAGCACATTCAAGTGTGTGTGGTAGCAGTGGTGTGCCGAGGTTTGCGTTCAGAAACAGTACTGGCACTATTGCAGCTAATTCTGACTGACCTGAAACATGAGCATAACATAAGCATTGAGATCATTCTCTATTGACTAGCATTGTCAATATAGTGCTGGTGAATGTAAAGTGATATGTAAAAAGCAAAAAGTTCTGAAAAATAGGCCGGCCAAAGTTAAAACTTTTTTATTCGTATCATATCTACTCACGAGCCAACTCAGCAATGCATAGGACAGGAAATCGATGATCCCGCTGTTGTTCCAGCGGGGATCGCCAATGTAGATCAGCAACATGAACCCGCCAGCCTTGCTTGCGTGCGCGCAGTCGTAGCCTTGCAGCCACACCACAATGTAATGCGCCCTTTTCGGCGCAGCAGTCTGTTGATCGTGAAAAATTGGAATTGTTAATGAAATAAAATGTATTTAGTCAATACCTATTCAAAACGTTTAATATTAAATAATGAGTGATATAATTGATAATAAACTACTATTTATAACTGTATGATACAGTATAATAGATAGGATAAAAGCCTTATATTTATGAACGATTTCAAATACTTTAAGTTCATTTGGAGATGTAAAAAAAATTAACTTCCTAATACACCAAAATTTTATCGCACCTCCTGTTGACCAGAATCATGTGATTATTTTGTGTTTTAAAGTTTGTCTTCCCTAAGGTGGTTGGACTGAGTTTTTGACTATGGCTGCGATTTTTGAACAGGGTTACTTGAAAGTCTGACTGACTAACAAGAAAATTTTGCGTCCCTGGAAATCAGTATTCAAGATATTTAAATTATGACCCAAAATTTTACGAGTACGCTATAATATTTTTTGTAACAAAATTACTTATTTAAAATTCTAATAAGATACATTATAGATATATAAATTACCCTGTGAGTCCGCTGCACACACATAAACAACCATAGCTCTTTTTCTTCTTGACCTTTGTCCAGATAATCGACCCAGCAGATAAGATCGGTGTTCTTCTGGCAATGCAGCCACGTTCGCAGGCATTGGAGGACCCACGACATCTTCGCGTGGTGAAGCAGATGCCACTGGTGAAGATAAGGAGATGGAATCTGAAACAATAAAATACAATTAGAATGCCTAAAATAATTTCCTAGGTTTAGGTTTAAAGAATTTATTTCTCTTAAGAATATAATACTATTAACTTATTTTTGTAACAAAATAAAATAACCTTTATTTAATACATCGAGCATTTGATATTATGATGAGTTAACATTTTCTCTAATCCTTTTATTACCAGCATTTTTGTTCTATTAATAAAACACAAAAGTAAATAATTACCAGAAACACTAGAGCCAACAGGTGGTCGAGGCCCTTTCAATTGCGGTTTCTTATCCTTAAATGATGGTACTGGCTCCAGCAACTCCTGCGCAGGCTGTTCCGCACTAGCATCAATCGAAGGTTTGGTGACGCGGTAGGACGGCGACCTACGGGGACAACAATTAGGTCTACGCTATGTTAATATGCCAATTTTAGTCCAAGCCAAAGGTCTGCCTAAGTTATTCAGACAATAGAAATTAAATTCATGAATGATACAATCAATGACATTTTTGTATTTAGATAGTTGTAGATATGACTCGGTGAGTCTACGCAAACTCTACGCCGTAGCACATAAAAATTAAGCCATACTATTGAAAATATATGTCATACTTTATAATATACTAGTCGACTACCGTGACTTCGTCTACATTAAAGTATATGTTAAATTAAGAATATATGTATATACGAAAATAAAAATAAAGGAGAGAGAGAGACTCTCGAAAGAAAAAACCGAACAGAGACTGACCATTCTGAACAGAGATAAAGATAAATATTAAAGAGAGAGGATGAGAGAGGATGAGAGTTAATGATAGTACATAAGACGAAAAGAGACAGAAATACTATAGAGTTCCTCAGTGAAAGAATTTTTAAAATCGGATCTGTAGTAAAAAAATGGCCATGTTCTGTTAATTAAAAAATGTATATGGCAACACTGAATCACATTTGTCACTCACGAAAAGTATAGTTTTCTATCAGCAAAAGAATTTTTAAAATAAGATTGGTAACGACAAAATGGCTATATTCGTTTAATTAAAAAATGTATATGGCAACACTGAATCACCTTTGTCATTCACGAAAAGTATAATTTTCTATCAGCGAAAGAATTTTTAAAATCAGATTGGTAACGACAAAATTGCCATATTCGTCTAATTAAAAAAATGTATATAGAAACACTGAATCACATTTGTCACTCACGAAAAGTATAGTTTTCTATCAGCGAAAGATTTTTTAAAATCAGATTGGTGACGACAAAATTGCCGTATTCGTTTAATTAAAAAATGTGTATGGCAACACTAAATCACCAGCAATATTACTCACGAACAGTGTAGATTTCTCTGTGAAAAAAAAATTAAAATCGGATTAGTAGTTCCTGAGAAACCCTTCAATTTACAAAATGACCAGGTTATGGCACTTAAATGGCCATATCTTTTTAATTAGAATATTTATGGCAACACCACATGGCCTATGTTACCCGGAAAGGATGTAGCTTTCTATCAGTGAAAGAATTTTTAAAATCGGTTCAGTAGTTTTCGAGCTTATTCGCATCAAACAAACATATAAACAATCAAATATTTCCTCTTTATATAATAGTGCAGATAAAGCTGAAAATCAGGAACTACTCATCTGATTTCAAAATTTCTCTGAGTGTTAGATAGGCCATTTATCGAGGAATGCCATAGGCTATATATCACCACCATTAAGACCAAAAGTAGCGGAGCTACACTTGAACAAAGTCGCGTGGGTAGATTAGCGATGACATATACAAAATGGTCTTTTTAATTAACTTAGAAACTTTTATTTTTCTTATTACTATCATAGCAATTTAAAGCATTGATTCTTATTGTATTAAGTCTGAAATTAATATATTTAATTATTTTATTTTAATAAGTATCTATGCTAGCGTGCGTTTGAATTTTAGGAATATACACGAGTAACTCTATTTGCTTGTTTTCAATTGATTGGATACGTAAACTCAGCTCTCATATATCAACCTAAAGCTAATAACATTTTAATCAACGAAGTAACACACGGCAAGTACGCATGTTATTCTTTCTCCTGCAAATATTTAAATACTATGTATACGAATTGATGGATTGAAATTGATGAGTTTGCTTTGGTTATTTATTATGTTATCCATATAAATATTCGATATATGGGATTGGGAAATTATAGGTTGTTTTATTTTATTTAGATTTAAAAGTAAGGAAGGACGCATGAAAGAGGTTGTACCTAAGTGTTTTTTTGTTGAATGGGTGACGAATGACGAAGCCTAAACTCTTGTGGAACATTTTCATGTCTCTTTCACAATGTTGGTGATAATTTTTGTAAAGTTTGTGTAAAATTTCATAATTTTTGGTGGACTTCGCTATAATAACCCAGACCATACTACCAGCTAAGTCGTAGATAATAAAGTTGTGTGTCAACGTGACTGTACTGAGCCGATGTCAACTATTTCCATCGCTTTTATAATAATAATTAAATGTAAAAAGTTAATCTCATGACATTTATGATAAATCTAAATCTATATTGAAGTTTGTTTGGAAGTTTGAAAGCATCGCTCCATATAAAGAAATTTCCCTAGTCTTGTCACGTAGTTTCAAAGTAATATCGTTTATGTAAATTTAACTTAAGGATATCAACGTCTAGTATAAGCTCAATATATAAATATATACATTGTACTTTTACAATTTTCATCAGTTTGCACGCGACGGGTGTAGATACAATCACATATTTTACAAGAAATTCGCAAAGTTAATATTGTAACTAAAAGCTAACACGGTAGCTTATCCGCACAATTACACTCAAAAGACTACAATAATACGCAATCCAGACAGAGCCGAACAGTGCCTGGGGCTTGCGACCCAGGTACAGGATTAAAAGGCCTTTCTGCTACAAGTAAACACTCTCCTTCACCGAACTCTAATATTTAAAACTTCAGCAAAATAGCAATTACACTAATTATATCTTTAAATATACAACACTGAAGTCACACGAGTTCCGAGAGCAACTGAACTTTATTGCGTAAAGGTCATCTTTTTTATATTGCAAAATACCCCCCTCATCAGCTATTCACTCTATATTGACAGGTGGGGTCGTAGGCCTGTGTTGCCAAGTTAATATTGTCGAGATATTAATCAAATTATTCTAATTATATTTAATATCGATATTTTATGATATTAATATTTTAATAAAAAATATTAAGAACTTACATTACTCTGATATGTTAAACCAATTCTTATACTGTATCAATTTTTAATAACGTACACATATAAAGATTTAAAAATGCTACCCAAAGAATTAAATATTGAAAACAATAAGCTCAGATAAGTCAGTATCAGCATTCCACAATATTGTTTAAAAATTCATAAGCACTGCTTACACAAAGAGGGTGGATTGACATTACCTCGAATAATTTGGCAAAATAAACAAATCGCGAGTAAACCCTGGATTTACGTAGAGACTTTGCATACCGCAGTCCCTTTGACTTTGTAAGCGTTAATTTTATTATTTCATGTGTTAACTTAAAATATATTTACAATATAACGGTAATTAACAAATTAGGTTTATCAAAAGACATTAACAGTACCGTTAGAATCTTCACAAAAAACACAATTTTAGCCGATGTTTTGAGGAATACCTAAGCAAAAACTATTTATATAGGACTTGCAGAAAACAATCTGAAAACAATCCAAAAAATGACGAATAATTTAATAGTACATTAAGATACAAGTGTACTAAGTTAGTTTTTTTCGGCTTACGCCTCGACTGTAATGACCAAAGCGCACGAGTGTCATACAACGTTTTTCAACTGACGTTTTTCACGGATTGACGCGTTACGGTTGCGCCGTTCACCCAGATTTTTCCTTCCCACTCCCATCCCTTTCTTGTTGCGGTTCTAGTGAACCCTAGGTTCCAGTTCTGGATTTACTTAAACCGTAACATCTTCAGTTCTCCTCATTATTGTTTTATCTTCGAGTCCCTAATTCGTTGGCTCACTTTCATTTTGCTGATGTCTATGGTCGACGGTGGCCACTTATATATACATCGTGTCGACTGTCTGTTTGTTTGTCGTTTCGCTGCAATAAAAAAGGTGTCTAACTAAAATAAACTAACGAAACTATCGAAATTAACGGGACTAACGGATTTTACGAAAATAACGAAACTAAAGGAAGTAACGAAAAGAACGAAACGACCGGAACTAACGGGACTAACGAAGCTAACGACACTAACAAAACGAACAAATAACAAAATAAACAAACTTGTTGTGTTTATTATTTTTATTATGTAATCTGTTCTAATATTTTATAATATTTATAATAATATGCAGACAAAGTCGCGCTTGTCGTTTACATAAATCCATTACCGCACTAGTAACTAGCTGTAATGTAAAGTAAAAAGCACGCGTGTGTTATAGAGCTGTTTAAGTTCACAAAAACAGTGAAACAAAACGCTACTTTACGAGCAAGTGTGTTGAAAATAACATTATTAATACTTTATACCCTAGATAGAGTTAGACGCGCCCTTTGTTTATCCACACCTCGAATGTCTACCTTTAAGACTAGGACATTTTGAAATGTAGTTTGAATTTGGTGCATTGAGCCACATAAACTACAATAATAATATGCCCTTTAAACGGAAACCGAGATATCAAATACAAAATCCTTCACAACATAGTCCCAGGATAACGATACCACATCATTTGTGCAGCCTTTATGGTCACCAGACGAGATCCTTTTGGCAACTGGAACAAATCTATCAGAACAGAGCTTATATATAAATTGTAACCTGGGTTTATCCTACTAATATTATAAACGCGAAAGTTTGTAAGAATATATGGATGTGTGGATATATGGATGTATTTTTGTTACTCTTTCACGCAAAAACTACTAAATGGATTTTGATGAAACAACAATAATATAGCTTACACATCAGAATAACACATTGGCTATAATTTATAATGACGTGTGAATTATACAAAATATAGCGGGTGAAACCGCGGGCCGCAGCTAGTTTGAAATAAAATAAAAGGAACTACTCCCAAATACATAAACGGTGTTGCTAACTATAGTTACCTAGCCACAGTTACAATTACATTATTGGTTTAAACTAATGCAATTGTTAACGTTTGCGAATTTTTTTAGTTTAAACTTAAATTAATATATAATGATGACATTTCCTTGGGTTATTTAAAATATAAAAGTATAATGCACAAATTCAATGCTACAATATAAATAATAAATTTATTTCCCATCCCGTGAGACGGGCGTGGCCAGGGAGAGACTGACGTCATCTGTGACGTCACCGTGACGCGCGCCCCAGATAACAGTAAATATTTAGCTTTGCTATGCTTGTAATGTTGTAAACAAAATATAAAATATTCTGTATATTTAGTACTTTTACCCCTAGTGTTATTTACAGGTTATTTTTAAAAGAAAAAAATTATATACCTAACAGTTTTATATACAATTTGTCAGTGGTCTGTTTAAGTCCTCAAGATAGACATAAGTATGCTTATAGAGCTTATCAGTTGTAACAATTGTAGTATTTATTAGTTTTGTTTATCCTGCGGCTTAGATAGGCGTGGTCGGGGCGTGCCTTTGACGTCACGCGTGACGTCGCGTCGGCGTGACGCATGTCCCTAGTAAATATTTGAGCTTTTTCATGATTGCTGTTTCAGGAGAAACTCTTATGTGAACCATTTAAGAAAGAATGTTTTAAATAAATTATTTCGAGTTTAAATTATTACACATATACACAGTAATTATTACACATAAATACAATACACAATAATCACTTATTATTATTCAAATATGTGATTATTGTGTATTTTTATACCGAATACACAATAATCACATATTTGAATGGATATACAGTAGCGTATTTTTAAAACAAAGAAAGAAATGGGTAGTTAGTTCTTTTACTGGATCTCTATTACTAAGGTTTGGAGTAAGTTTTTAGTATTGGTTACTCAGTTTCCTATTTAAATGCATATTATTATTGTATTGTGTGCGTATTAACATTTTGTAATTAAACCACATTTTTTACGTTTGTAAACTTTTTAGTCGTTTAAAAATTAAAACACACTTTATATTATGTAGCTATTACAAATTAAGTATAACCGATAGATAATCATATCATGTTAACATAGGAAGTAGGTATAAACACACGACAGAACAGTTAAATAGATATATAGAGAAATTATCTAAATATACCTATACTTAATTTCCTTTGTGAAATCCTTTCTTTAATATTTGACGAAAGATAAGCTCGGTGGCGCAAGATCTCTTAATATTGGACTTTGAGATTTGTTTAAGTACAAATTCTCTTTCTAAATCTTGTGTATTTTATTTCTCTGACGATGACACTGAAATTGTATACTTGCTGGTTTCTTTATGGCCTAGTCTTATAGATTGAATATTTACAGTTTAAAATGTAATTGATGAAATTTATATAGGTATACTCGTTTTTAAGGGAAAAATATGGCCAAGTGTGAGTGCAGAACTCGCGCACTTAGGGTTCCATACAATTTTAATTAAAAACTATCAAATTTAGAAACCGGAAGAGGTGACTAACTTCAAACCTGATTAGCCAGTTTAAAATAGGAAAAATAATAAATAAATTAATAAATTAAATTTATACTTCACTAAATAATCTTTTTAAATAAATTTTTGCATATTAAATTATTTCTTTCTTAAATGCTAGTATATACATTATTTTTAAGCAACTTCAAGTTACTTTTATTTCATATCAAGTATACCGACGTGTGTAGACAATATATAACCTATAGTGCGATAGATTAGAGTCAGTCTCTCTGGTGTTTTCGCGCAGTGTACCTGTTATTAGTATTATAGTGTCATGGTTAAGTACACCATCCTTGAGGTCCACGTAAATTTACTTTATTATCTATTGTATTTAGTGTCCTGGCAGCAAAGGGGAGTGTTATAATTATATAATAGTCCTTTAATCCTACACCTTGGTTGCAAGTCCAAGGCGCTGCCTGGTTTTCTGTCTTAATTGCATATGTATACGTACTGCGTACAGTAATGGGTATTGTTCCTCTCTCATGCTATGACAAAAGCCAGGATCAAAGTCCTATATAAATGTATATAAATGAATAACTTAGGTAGTAAACATATTTTCGTAAATCATCTGAGATCATTACGATGTGGCGCGTGTTAAGGTTGAGAAGAGCTCACAATACACTAAGTTCAGAATGAGTTAAGCATGTTTTATAATAAGATACTATAAAATAAAATGCTTTAATCCGTAAAATTACTCAAACCTGCAAAAAAATCTAAATATGATTATTTACATTTTTTTGAGAAAAATAAATACTGTCATCGTAAATTTGACGATAAAATGTGTGTCTGTAGTAGTAGAGTAAATATGTTATTTTGTTGAGAAGAAATCACATAGTTACGATCTTATTTATAACTCAGATATTAACATGATTTCATTACAATATATAATAAATAATCAATTCAAAGGTTCATGTAACATAATAATCTATAAATCTTTTCTTTTAACAAAGAGAAATGAAATTACTTGTTACATTCAATTAGTCTCTCGCCATTGAACTTATCTGTTTAATCTTTCAAATATCCTTATGAAATCGTTAGTCTTAATATGTTATGTTATATGTACTACTTCATATTTCTCGTTTTACTCAAAAAGAATAATAGCTCGTAAATCATAGCAATACGTGGTCTACAAGCTCGTATCAGCACGTCGCGGTTGCCACCACAATTAGTTACAGAGTCTTCCGATTGTCTACGCTGTTTTACCTCATTTGTAGCTCTCTTCATAAGTATACTCACAAATACCACACAAACTATATATACACGCGACCATGTGATATATCACGTGATTCTGAAATGATTTTATTTAAAAAAAAACTCTGTTTCCTTTCTTCTGTAATTCCGCGTTCCGTACAACTTCAATTAAGGGACTTACACTATCATATTTTGATTTCGTGTGGGTCAAAATATCATAGGTAAAATTGTAGAACGTTTACTCCCAGCATAAGCAATAATGCGTTTTTCAATTTAATTTTCATGTTTACGATTTTTCTAAGATTCATTATACATATTATGGGTCATTTTATTGAATATTTATTGATTGTTTTAACTTTATATCGATTTTTTCACATTTTAATAGACTATAGATTTACATGTTTAATTTCAACTTGATAACTTCACGCATCTTCAAATAATGCGTCAAGTACAAAAGATCATTTTTTCGCGATGTAGGTAACCATGTATTTCCAGTTTTCTGAATATTTCCTATGCTAGTGCTAGTGCTCGCTAGAAATCATGTTTCTAGATCATAAGATCAACGCTGGGAATCATGGTGCTTATGCGAACAATACAAGACTGTATAAGCGGCTGTATCTTTTCATTATGTTGCCTTAGAAGTTTGATTTTTTTACAGCTCCCAGATACTAGAGACTTGAATATTTCATATTAATTTTAATATGTTCTTTTACGTGTTTCTGAGAAAATGGTCTTCCAGGACAGTCAAATATTTATTTTTCTAGTGATGTAATAAGAAATGTAAAGAGATATATATATATATTATTTCCTTTGCTCGTGCTATGATTATATATTTCTTCCTGCTGAATTTCATGATTCTATATCATCAGAAAGTATGCTATAATCTTGCGAGTAACCATATTAAAAGCCGTATATTTTCACTGTATGGATGTCGCAGCTAACTAGCTTAATTAGCCGTTTAATTGACAGCCTAGGCCGCCAACCAAACGACGTCGTCTAACTAGCGGCCTGAATGATATTCAGCCATTTGATCAATTAATAAACTGGCTGGCTAATGCTTAGACCATTCATACGATAGGGTGACTATATGACAGAAAATAAGAAATTCTTTATTTAATCGGTGATAGTTTAAGATAGAAGTGGGGCCATAGTACGTCGCCCCATGCATATGGGTGGCTTTTTTTTAACGATGGAAAATGCTTTTACGCATCCTCTCGCAGAGAGAGGTATGTGGGACTCAGCGATGATCACTGAATACCTACTAAAAACCATCGAAACCGAAGCCGTCTTTTAGTGGGCACCACAGGATCGCTTTATATGCACTCATCTGTGGTGTCCCGACGGAAGTCCACGTGAAAGGCAAGTCAGTTCGTCGCGGAGAACTTCTCCGAGGCTTCGTTAAGAAGCCTGGGTCATCCGTACTGCATAATTGCGACTGCGGATTCCCGTCCTCCTCCTTCGGAAAGAAGCCAAGTCTTCTAAGTCCTCGCTGTAGTCGGTACGTGAGGAGCCCGAATTTGCGGTCGATCCACTCTTTTAAGATCGGTCGGATTGCAGCCACCACTTCCCGACTAGCTCCTGAGTCCCTCATTCTATTAGACCACACTTCCAGCACTTCTTCCCGTGCGTCCTCTCTCCACTGGGCTATAACCTGCTTTCAGGCCGCCAACCAAACGGCGCTGTTTAGTTGAGTGCCTAGGCTTGTTTAAGCTTGTTGCCTGCGACATGGGCATTTGATTGACAAGGGAAATTTGATTTTTTGAGCGGTCGAAGGGGGTTGAAAAAATTGTTACCTCCACATGTTCCTGAGAAAAAGGGTCACATAAGCCATTTTTCCGTTTAAGGTATTGCTGGCATAGGTCGTGAAGACATACGCTAATCATAGAAAGAGAGTGCTTGTTTATTGAAATCAGTGTACTTTTTTTAAAAAAGATTTAGGCCTATCGTTTCTCTAGGCAAAATTATTCTTATCCTACTAATGTTATCAACGCGAAAGTTTGTAAGAATGTCTGGATTTATGTTTGTTACTCTTTCACGCAAAATCTACAGAATGGATTTTGGTGAAACTTTACGATAATATAGCTTACACATCAGAATAATACATAGGCTATAATTTATAATGATATAGTGTGAATTATCCAAAATATAGCGGGTGAAACCGCGGGAGGCAGCTAGTTTTTAAATATTTCCATTCTAAACGTATGAAAATAACATTCTGAAATAAAACAGAAACATTTCAGTTCGGAAATAAAAATAATTATTGATCTTTAAATTTTGAATTGATGCAGGTAAATCAGTAATTATTTTCAGTAACAATCTCGGTAGTCTTGATATTTGACCCAGATTTTGTATATACTCGACTATTCGTAATTTTTTTATTAATTAAAAAAATATTGTCAGACTCCGAAAATCCCCTTTCGTTAGTATAGTGGTATTCCATCTATATTTTAGCCAAACAATGTTCAAATATTAGCGTAAGCTTGTCTGTGGATAAATACCTTGAATCTTCATTATTTATCGAGCACTCAAAACAAATATTATTATTAAAAATAAACATTAACACGACAGTGACGAAGGTTACAGTGAATAAAAAGTTTATAATAAGAAACGTATTATATTTGAAGTAACTAACTTGTGCAATATAAGCTTCTAGATAAACCGTGTAGTGAGCGAAAGTTCTTGTTTGGATTATGATAGCAATTTAGAGTAACTAACTTTAAATTTGAATGATGACAGTTTATTCTTGTTAAATACGTAGTATATATTATATTATTAAACTAGCCGACCCGCGTTAGTCCGTTCGCGAAAGCCTACTAGATATGTATTAAATTAAGTATATTGAAATATCTGAGTATCAAATACTGTGTCCGCCACATCGTCCTCGTGGAATAGCGATACTTCCAAACAACTTTTCAACCCTTTTCACACGTTAAAAAGTAGCCTATATCCTTCCTCAGGCTTGAAACTATCTATATACCAAATTTCATCCAAATCGGTTCAGTAGTTATGGTGTGAAAGCGCGACAGACAGACAGATAGACAGTAACTTTCGCATTTATAATATTAGTAAGGACTAGTAAGGAATACACAAAAACATTTAGCCGTTTTAACTTGATGTGTGCACAAACAGACATAAAGACGAACCGACAAACAGACAAAAATAAAAAAAAATATTTTTTATGTGTTCCATTAATTATTTCGCGCGACTTCTAACTTTTTTTCTCAAAAATCTCTATTGTACAGACACGACATGTCTACCACTTTATTGTAAGTATATATTAATAAGCAGATGATGCTTATTTTCTCGTAATATTGTTAGTATTTAGATTATTATTTAACTTTATATCTTTTAACATATTAAATCTTCTCTATTTGTAAAGGAAAAAAACTCAGCCAAGTGCGAGTGGGGTTCGCGTTGAGGGTTCCGTAATATTTACATTGAGGGAGTTAACTTTGTCGTCGGAAAAATGTTGACCTCATATTGCCCCCAACTGCAACATATTTTTTATTTAATTTATAGTTTACTTATTTCACTTTATTATATTATCATGTGTTGACGTCGGTCCTGTGTAGCAAGTTTTTTTTTTCAATAACATTATTAACGTACGTGCGTTTACTTGGAACTTATTTTTTTTTCAAGTCTAACTTGAATTTTTGTTATTAGTCTCAACTTGATACCTGAACTCGTTCCTAAGAAAAAGGATCTTAACAAAAAATTAAGATGCATTCATGTTTTAAAGAATTATTTCATGTGTATAACATATTCAAATGTTAGTAAAATCGCAAACATAGACATTTTTGTCATCCGAGTTAAGTATGACAGTGTAAGGCGGAGCCCGACGACGGTGGCTAAGACGTCCATGCGGCAACGCCACAATAGAATTGCTGACACCAATTCGGCCAATTGTGGCCCGTGCAAGCTGATTCCCGTTTTTTCCACTCTTTAATCTCTAATAATAAAAAAATCTATTAAAGATGTTTTTTTATTATAAGTTAATTACTTATAAGTAATTTTAAAATGTAATTAATGTTGAATTAAATAGTTTAATAAGCAAATAGAACCTTTTTTTTATTCCTCCGGCTGTAACCTTATCTTAGAGAGATAGGTATATCGCACGTAACCTAGCAACGGCTGTTGACGACATGAAATACATATTGTTAAATTACAACTTGTAAAATATATTAAATGAGTACAAAAAAGAAGGAGTTTCTATATTGAGTGTTTTTCTTGTGTTTTTAAATTCATTCAATTAGTAATGTCGCATAAACGCGTTTCTTAATTTTTTTTCTATCTCATATGCGCTATCGAATCAGTTACTTTACTTTGAGTTTGACTTATTCACTTTTATTGTCAATTCCGCACAATTCTCAATTAAACATATCGAATTCCTACCATATTAATTTTACTTTGCTAACTATAATGGCAACGACAATGCAGTTCTGGTCATGCCGCATGTAAAGCAGGAATTCTCTCTAATTTTCATTAAATGAGATTTTAAACATCCGATTATAAACATCAGATTACATATAAACATTTAGAGATGCTCATGGGTCCCGTTGTGTTTTAAAAGACATCTGCTTTTTTTGGTATTAGTTTATATAATTATCATATTGATAATTGTTAGAATTAATATTTGACCAATTGGCAAGCTCTTAATTTTATTGGTTTCTGGAAAAAGGGCCATGTAGCCCAAAATTATAATTTATTATATGAGACTACTATAGGTATGAGATTGAATACCACGGAAAAAATGCTATTAATTAGAATTTTTAAATTTTCTAATTAATTATAAAGTAAGAAAAAGCATGAAAAATTTGAGGCAAAATAACTCGATCGTCACAAGAACAGTCATAATCATACACACGTTATTCATCATTAGAATTAATTATTCTTAAAACTATTATTTAAGGTAACTAGCTGACCCGGCAAACATTGTTTTGCCATATAAATTTGGGTTGGGCCACCCTTATCACGAAGGGATGAAAAATAGCCGATTCTCAGAATATCCATATAAAATTTTATAAAAATCGGTCGAGCTGTTTCGGAGGAGTTTGGTAACTAACACGAGAATTTTATATATAAGATTACGTCAATTTACAATGGAGACATCATATTTAAAATTGTAAGTTTCATTTTCTGAATAAATACTTCGGCCAACTACGATTGTGGAACTCGTGCACTGAGGGTTCCGTACAATTTCAACTGAGGGACAAACACATATTTTGATTTTCATATGCGGGTTAAAAATATCATCATAATTTTAACCCGCAGATTATTAAGTTAAGGTTTTCAAGCTTTTTCTAGTAACACTAGCCAATAGAACACGTCAAAAATAATTTAGGCATGGTGCTAAATAACTAATTATAATTTCCATTCCCTAAAACAAACACACACACACACACACATACACGAATTAGCAGTGTAGTAAGTGTTTTGGTTAGTAATATAAAACATTAGCAATGAATAAAACTAAACTCAAAACAAGTTGCGACATACTGTCACGGTAATCTTGTCAACCTTTTGTTCTCCTCCGCCAGTGTATACCTGAATCAAAAAACAAAGTGAGAACATACTAATTATCTCTTATCTTCTTGTATAATTCTTCAGTATCAATAAACTTTAGAATAGAAGCTAGTTCACTGGAATTGTTTCACCGTAAATCTTCAGATTTAATGGTTACATTAGATTTAGAAAATGCAATCTCGTTCTAGCGAGATCTCGGCCTTTTTTAGCGAGATTGATCTCGGCCGAAAAATTGGCCGAGATCTCGCTAGTCTAACGAGATTGCTCTAGAGCATAAAAATGACGGAATACAATCACGGATTGCGTTAATTGATTTAATGCGTTCGAGTATTTCTATGGTTATTTATGCAAAAAAAAAAGATTTTTATGTTATTTACGAGTGGAATAAGGAACAATGTCGGAGAATATAGTTTATAACGATAATTACCGATAGAAAAATATTTTAAGATATATTACAACCATAGAGATGTATATACGTGGCTTACTCATGCATATTATGACGGTTACAAATTTTTGAATCGTTATATCTTGCTAAAAAGTATTGATACATTTTTTGTTGATAATTTTATGATCTACAATTTTTGTCTGAAGTATTTTTATGATAAAACTTACCATTTTGGTGAAAATCGCGAAACTCATTTTTTTGACCTTGAATAAAAATTTTCCATACAGGGGAAAGATGGGGAACTTCCCAATTTTATTTTTAATCATATTTTAAAAAATCTTACTGTTTTTCAGCTTGGTGGGAATTTAGGTAGTTTCGAATGTCTACATTGACCGGCAGCAGTAACGCTGAAACTCTGAGCCTAAAGTATAACCCAGGCGGATATTATAGTCAAGACATTATATTAGTTTGTGAATAGTCTACAACTTCTTCTCTTTTTCTTAATAATTAACACTACATAAAAGTTTATTAAAAAGATGCGTAAAATTAAATGTTTATAACATTACACCAATCCAATGCCAATCTCACGAGATCTCGAATTTGGCGAGATCTCGCGGTATTGTTATTCATAAACTCGCAGGATCTCCTCTGAGCCCCAATCTCGAGAGATTGCATTCCCTAATTAAATTGTTTATTAATTTCGGCCGTAAGAGACATACTTATAAAATTTTATTTCTTTTAAACGGCTGACATATTATTAGAAGTTTAAAAAAAACTGTATTATGTAATACAAAATATAATTTATTTGGAATGCAAGAATACATCGTTTACTAAAAGAACGCCATTAATTTTAACGATGATAAAAATGTTGGCAAGTGCTAACACTTTTGGCGCCGTAAATTCTAAATTAATAGATACTTACTTAAAACTAAAGTATCGTTGGGAAAATAGTAATAATAAAAGAGTGTTTAAACGACCTTTAAATCATAAATATTATTAAAGCTTCAATATTTTAATTTTTTGGTAAACTTAACTTAAAACTGGAATATAGTGGTTTCTTTTTACCCGACTACGGCGAAGCTAAAAGGAAGGGTTATGATTTTGGCAGTCTAAGTATTTATGTATGTATCTATATTTGAACCAATTTTAATAAATGAGATGTCAATAGATTCGTAATAATGGCGCGGGTGACATAGACTATAAAAAATTTAGGATATTTTTTTATGACGGAATTTAAACCTCAGAGATTTAAATTCCGTCATAAATTCTTACCTCGAAAAAAATTTAACTGAGATAGTTATCACGTATTTAGTATCAAAAGAAAGGGCTTGGCGAGCACATTACAAATATTAAATTAATTATATATACTTATATATTTAAACTTTTTATTTATCAAAATATACATAGGTCTAGGCTAGGTGAATACGTGAATTGAGTAATTAATTAAATCAGGCTTTCTTTAGAAAGGCTGAACACTGAAGAAAAATTATTTTAAGATCTTGATCGTAATAAGTGATTCTGTTTTCTATTATTACCAGCATTTTATAGAATTTAGAAAATAACATTGTTATTAGAGCTTGCTATTTTTTATAAAACAATAATTAGATCACATCTAATTATAACGTTATGTAGGTATATTAGTTTCGCGATTTCTCTTATCTTATAGTTATAATAAAAAGTACCTACGTGCCGGGCCTACCCTTAGATCGGGTCCAAAAGTGAGATTTGCCGTCCAAGGTATATTAGATTGGAGGAACATTTGAATTCTTTGACCTTCAATCAAAATTAATCGTTCCATTCTTATATTTAAAAAAAACAAATATTTTAATTTATGATTGTAATTACTAAATTAAATAAATAATTTAAACGAAAATTGAATCAGTAAAATAGTTATTGTATTTATAAAAGGGACAGTTAAGGGTTGGGTTACTCTTTGACCTCTAGTCTATCTCTTAAGCTAAACTTAAACTTTACTCAGTTACAAAATAAGGTGCTGGTTATGTTATTGGATATTCTTGGCACAACTATATAAAGATAAGTTTATACTAATGATTCAATATTGTTGTTATGGTGAATAATTAAAAAAATTCGGCCAAGTGCGAGTGTGGAACTCGCGCTCTGAACAATTTCAATAAAGGGACAAACACTATCAAATTTTGATTTTCGTGTGCAGGTTTAAATATTATCAAAAATAGTATTGGGGGCATTTATTCCTGACATTAGTAATGCGTATTTTAATTGACATATTTATAATTACTTACAAAAAGAATATAAGAAAATAAGATAAAACATAATTAACAAAAAAAATACAATAAAAAATAATTTTACAAAAATAATTTTAAAGTCAGTGAACATATTATATTAATAAAATATGAATTGTCAAATATAGAACCTTCTTTTTTTTGAGTCTATTAAAATATTTTACAAGTTGTCATTTAACAAAATGTTATATCGTCAACAGCCGTTTTATATATCATCTTTGAACAGCCGTTACTAAGATTCGCGGGCCATTAGCTTTAGATTCATTTCACACGATACGACGATAAAAACGTCCATGTTTGCGATTTTACTAACATTCGAATATGTCATACATACACACGTCTTCGGCATAGATTTAAGCCCTGATGAAAGTTAAGCTAGAGGGCTTTGAAAATTTGAGTAAATGGAACAGGTGCCATATTTTAAACCTTATTCCCCAGTGTGAAAATTAAAAATTTAATAGATTATTGAATGAAATTTATATTTTACCAAATAATCTTTTTAAATACATTTTTGCATTACAAATTATTTCTTTCTTTCTTGGAATAAACTTATTTAAAGTTTTTAAATTTCAATATCATAAAATTTAAACTCGTTAGTATTGAAACCGGAGTTTAAACGGTAAAAATATTTTGTATCTGTATCGTGGCCAGGTATGTAACATATTTGAAAATTACTTAAATGTCAAACATCGACTTTTTCATGTCCTCATTTGTAGAATGCCCTATAGAAAACTACTTGTTGTCACTTAAGAATAAATGGCCATATTTATTGATTGCTTACACTTAGACGTTTGATTTTTTCACTTTAATATACTATAGACTAACATGTTTACTATTAATTTCAACTTGATAACTTCACGTGTTCTTCAAATAATGCATCAAAACCTAAATCTATAAAATATCATTTTTTTCGTGATGTAACAACAAATTGGCATTTTTAGGATTTTTCCCCATACTAGTGCTATAAGACCTTGCCAAAAATCATGTTCAAAAGACGAAGCCTGGGAATTTTGATTTATCTCGAAAATCAAAATTACAATACATGAAATAAAAGTGACTGCGGGTTTTCATTAAATAGACATATCAGTTTGATATTTTTACATATTTGAGGAACTAGAGATTAGAATATTTTGTATAAATTTCAACTTGATATCTTCATGTTTTTCTGAGAAAAAGGGTCTTTCGTGACAGTCAAAAAAAGTTAATTTTCTAGTGATGTAAAAAAAAATTTATAGTTTTTTAATTTTATCCTTTATTTGTGCTATGAGACCTTACTTCATGGTACGACGCTAGGTCATCAGAAAGTACCTTATAATTATATGAGTGACCACATTAACGGTCATATCTTTTCAATGCGTGGACTTAGAAGTTTGATCTTTTGACAGCCGCAAGGGACCGCAGGCTTAAGTATTTAACATTAATTTCAAATTGATACCTCCAGGCGATCCTGAGAAAAAGGGTCTTGACAGACGGACAGACAGACAGACAGACGGACAACGAAGTGATTCTATAAGGGTTCCTTTTTTCCTTTTAAGGTACGGAACCCTAAAAAAGAATACTAGGAGTATGGATCACATACTAGTATTCATTAACCCCTCCAGGTAAGCTAAAATGTTTGTTCTATTGATGTTATATGATAGTGTATATCTACATTTTAAAAGGAATAACTTTTTTTACCACTTCTTCTCTTCAGATTAACAGTATTTTGAGCTGGTGGTTCAGGTTGAATTATTTGTGTTTATTTTTATTCTATTTATAACTTTTATATACATATTAACACATTTTGTTATAAATAATTTTTCGCATAATTATATTTGGTTTAAAGAAAATGATATTTAAAGCTGTCATGATTTTACTCTACATCTAAATCCCAATCTATCGCGCTCCCTAAGGGGAAAGCAAAAAAAACTCATTGCGCCCTCCTACAATGCCTTTTGGACCTAGTTACACAGGCGCCCTAGAGCGACCGCCCCGCTTGCTACCCTTGGGATAGCACTGCTTTTATTCATAAGATTTTTTCAATCCTATCTTGTTTTCAACTTTAACATTTGAAGTCTTGTCATAAACATTTTTTTTAAAAAACACTTTTGATCTGTCGCTGTTTTCTAGAAATATTCCCATGGCCACGACAAGCTTCGTTACCAAAGTTTAACTAGTATATGGGTCATTCCATGCTAAATTGACAAATAAAATAAAAACTACATTTGAAAACAAAAATTTAAAAAAAAAGGTCAATTTTTGAAAAAGCTCTAGCATTTTCATTAAAAAAAGCGGTATTTTTTTCAAAACTTCGTAACTATTTTTGAGTCGGGAAAAAAAATTCTAAAAAAATGTCTTTCGGGACGTAGTAAAAGATATTTTTAGCGAAATCGAAGGGGGTCAGGTAAAAAGTTTATCGATTTGCCATGGAATGATCCATATATTACGTTATGTTAGGTTTGTTAAATATTGGATAGCGTAGCTGTGTCCAAGACCTGAACCACTGAGCTATTGACGCTTTATTATTTATTTCGCTTCAGTATTAATCATGTGTTTAACAGATTATTTTGAAAGTCGAAATCGTTGTTCCGTAGATCGCCACTTATAATCCAAACTCGCAAACTTATCCGAAGCAATTAAGCGTCAATGTTGTGGGCAAATGCAGCTGGCGCTTGGAATGTCAGGTGCCAACCCAATTGCCAACTCATTATATCAAGTAATGAATGATATTTTTGTACGACTTCAAAGTGGATATCATTATATATTTAAAGTGTGTTCGACATTAATAAGCTGCTTTTTCTGAATGTTTCTGATCTTATTTCCTATAGTTGGGAGCGGATTGTACACACAAAGTCAGTAAAATAATGACATTGACAAAATAATAGTACAGCTATACAAGATGGGATGGTAATGGTACTCAAACAACAGCTGAAAACGTTCGATTGGCAAATACTTCCTATTGCTCTATATAAAAATACTCTTACCGACTCGATAATTTCTAAGCTCTGTTTTGACAGATCCGCAGTAGTTTGACCCGTAAGTTCGTGGAGTCAATATTGACTTATCATTGCAAAGTATAAGTTAGTGAAGTTGTTGTCACATTTGATCTTTATACGTTTGTAAACTTTCATTTGGGTCTCAAGCGCCATTGGTTCAAAGGAAAAATGAAAATTAATATGATTCGGCAAGCTATTAATTTTATATCAATAGAAAAATCGTTTAATTACCAGAACAAGTAACGCAGTTTTAACTACAGAAAATATTCCGTTTCTCTCGTACTACGCAGATGTTTCAAAGACGTCATGTAATAATTATATACATAGATTCGTCATATTTAACATAGTGTTATAACCTATTCATTAAACAAAATATAGCAATGATCACGAGCGATGCGTCGTTACGGCCGTCGTGACCCACTTAGGCAAGTACGTGACGCACGTTGACGTCACCAAAGCGACGATGCGAGGACGTGTGACGAGTGAAATGTGAATCCTTTTTAGAAATGCCATAGGCTTTTGACGTCTGATGCACATGAACATTCAAATTCAGTTCTTCCGCCACAACAGCATGGTTGTGGATATCAGATTTGTAAATATAGTAATCTGATCTATACCTATATATTTTTTCATTTTCTTTAGTACCCAGGCGAAGTATATGACGTGAGTGAAGCCGTCATTAAAGTTCTTCTAAATTATAAACTACTTACCGACTTAAGTTTAACGTGTGTATCTGTATGTCTGTCTGTGGCTTCGTAGTTTCCAAGCTTTTTTTGTTTGAAAGCTGATTTAATCGAGATGGTAAATTTGAACTATAACTTGAGAAGATCTGGTAAGCTGTTTGAAGACTATCAGCTCATTTCTAATTTGAAACGATCCTATTGAGATCTTATCAATTTTCATAAGTTCGTTTGATTTAATATAAATATATATATATATATATATATAATATTGTTACTTTGGTGGAATTTCTAAGACATTTAGATGATAATGCATTAAAGGCAGCATCAAGTAGTCTGCTCCATACCCAACTCTGCTACTTACAGTAGATATTACGTGTTTAGTCTAATGACAATATTTATTTATGTGTCATAGAATAAGAGAGGAATGATACCCATTACTGTACAGTAATACGTATACACATGCAATTTATACGGAGTCGAGCTGTGCCTGGGGCTTGAGACCCAGGAGTAGGTTTTAAGAGCTCTTTTATAATATCATCTCTCACCTCCACGACTCGAACTCGCCAACGACAATATATAACAAAGTAAACTTACGTGAACCTCAAGAAGAGTAATCACGACACTAAATTCTATATATTATATTGTCTTCACATCGGTATACTTGACACAATAGAAAATCATCTACCCGCTAATACTACTTTATACTCGCTAATGCTAACACGGCCATCCTGTGGGGCCATTCGGCCCGAATGGCGTACTTATCAGAATGAATCAAAATTCCATTCAACCGTATCGAAATATATTGGTTGAAATCTGGATTACCATTCATTCACAGTTTACATTAATGTACCATTCATAGCCCTAATAAAATGCAGCTACTATTCGGCCCAAGATGTGATAGTATATGTACGATAAGTTTACACCATGGTTTACAACAGAGTGTTAGCAACGCTGTTTATAAAGTACTAGTAGCGGGTAGATCATTTTATATTATTCCAAGTATAACGACGTGTAGACATTATATAACCTTTAGTGCGATAGATTAGTCTCAGTCTCTCTGGTGTTTTCGTGCAGTGAACATGGAAGTTGGTGTTATAGTGTTGTGATTAAGGTTACCCTTCTCGAGGTCCACGTAAGTTAACTTTATTATCTATTGTCGTTAGCGAGGTCGAGTGGTGGAGGTGAGAGTTAATATATTATGAAAGAGCTCTTTAAGCCTGCTCCTGGGTCTCAAGCCCCAGGCACTCCTCGCCTTAGTCTAAATTGCATGTGTATACGTATTGCTGTACAGTAATGGGTATCATATCTCTCTCATATACATAGCATCAGAAGTGGGATATATATAAAGAACTCGCCCCACAAGCCCACAAGTTAACATTAAAGGTTCTTTGCGTATAATCATCCTGACAGTTATTTTAGTTTCAATACGAGTAAATATAGTTTTCGATAAAGTTAAAGTAGGTAGTGCAGAATAAAAATCCAAGAATAGTTAATATTATATTAAATAGTTGCGAAGGTAGTTTAAAATCACGATTAATATACTGAAGTAGGATAGGCCGAGCGAAATAGTTTTATTTTATGTATTAGCTTCTAGAACAAGAGTGAACCGGCGTTGTGTTGCAGTAGAAATCTGGTGAACACTACTGTAATGGTAACATGGTGATACACGTTTAGAGTTGGCCTCAAGCATCTCTATTCTAAATCATGGTGTAAACTTACCGTACACATATACCGTCACAGCTTGGACTAATTAGTGTGTGCATTTTATCAGTGTAACGTGGGAATGAGTGGTTATCGAGATTTCAACCAATATATTTCGATACGGTTGAAAGGAATTTCGAATCATTCTGTTAAGTACCTAAGCCATTCGGGACGAATGGCCCCGCAGGATGGCCGTGTTAGCAACACTGTTTATAAAGTACTAGTAGCGGGTAGATCATTTTATATTATTCCAAGTATACCGACGTGTAGACATTATATAACCTTTAGTGCGATAGATTGTCGTTAGCGAGGTCGAGTGGTGGAGGTGAGAGTTAATATATTATGAAAGAGCTCTTTAAGCCTGCTCCTGGGTCTCAAGCCCCAGGTACTCCTCGCCTCAGTCTAAATTGCATGTGTATACGTATTGCTGTGCAGTAATGGGTATCATATCTCTCTCATATACATAGCAAGAGATGCTTGAGGCTAGCATATGATATCTTTTAAACATTTAAACTTCAAGTAGTCGGCGCTAAATGCAACTCCTCAGAAACTAACAGCGAATATTTCGTGTTTAGTCTATTGCCAATAATTTCTATGGTGGTATTTTCTAGTTATGTCAACTTTAGTTAGTTGGGGGTAATTTTATCTTTAATTTGATTATATCTTCATTCATTTCCAAACTTTACCTACAACGGTTTTTCATCAGGCACTACACGCTATCAATATTTAAAATATTTTCATCCTTTCAGCGAGTTAATTTTTATTGTTTATAAAGGACATTAGCTCATACTGAGTAGTAAATAGCACCTAAGTTACAATACTATATAATCGAATTTAAAAGTATTTCTTGTTTTTAGTAACTTGTAATAATGTAAGTACTCCTCTGAGATAAGTTATTGTTTTATTTTCCTTTGCTTTCATCTCGTCTGAGATGAATTCGCTAAATACCTTTTAAAACCTAGCGCTACCTCCTTCGTGATTACGAGGCGTCACGGAATCGCTTTCCCTTGCTACCATGAGGTCTCGACGCTATACTTCTAACACCGAAAAAACCTTAACCACAACGTAGGGTAGGACACAAATTTATTTTAATCGTCTAAAATAAGGAGAACATGAGCAAAGCGACGCCTTCTTCCCAGCCTTCTGCTTCGAGCCGCATTAGTGACAGGATTGACCTCCTTATTTCTATACATTTCAACAACATGACAGCTTCTTAAATGGAAGCCACACCTATCCGACACTTCTCTCTATTGAGCATGGCATTCACCATGTTTGACATCGAGAAATCATCCTATATTAGCTACCAGTGCGTGGCGCTGTGTCCCTTAGGCGGCACATTCGATCAGCGTGTGAATCGTTAAGTCCATAGACATCGCATTCGTGACTCACGAATGTAATTGTAAGCACCTCCAGTTACTAAACAAAAGTTGGAGTGAAATTTGAGACATGACATAATATATTAGTCGGTGAATGATAAATTAAACCTATCATCAACATATATCTCTCAGCAATTAAGAAAGTATTTAGTGCGAAGGCTCGCCAAAATTCATTATCTTTGCCGATCTATTTCTAGTCTCTTCACGTTGGGTATTACAAAAAACTATTATGCGAATTACTAATATCATCGTTATAATTTATCAC
This sequence comes from Limenitis camilla, assembly GCA_905147385.1. Taxonomy (NCBI): domain Eukaryota; kingdom Metazoa; phylum Arthropoda; class Insecta; order Lepidoptera; family Nymphalidae; genus Limenitis; species Limenitis camilla. The sequence goes on from LR990231.1 coordinate 6,269,806, forward strand.
TTCCGTTACATGCGTTTAAACCAGAGCCAAAGTAATGTCAGGTTATGTTAGATATTTGTTTGCAATGAGATATATTTGAGTTTACTATTTCCTAGTTTTAGGTAGGAATTCACTGTGCATTAATTTGCGATTATTTTAAAAGTTTAAATTTCTAATTCAATAGATTCGCCTCTTTCATAATGGGCGACGTTAAATATATCTACATAATTTTACCTATTATAATATTATTGTACCCATATATAAGTATAATTAAAATATAATACTTTAATATGTTTCGTTATATTCCCATTCCCTCTCGTCACGACGAGAGTCGTTAATACTCATTAGTATGTAACGACCCATATAAGAATCCCGGTCCAGTACTCGTGGCCTAGTTCCGTAATGACGCACTGAACTTTTGCTTTGTTTCTGTTCACATTTTGACATTGTTTTGTCAAGTTTTATAATAATCTGAATATTAATACATAATGAGAAAACTACTAAATAATTTTCGAATATTACGAGACCACAACTAAAAATGATCCCAATAAAATATTAGCTCTAAAAGAACAATTTTTCAACTTTCGCAATTACGTTTTTGGCTTAAAATGTCCACGGTAGCAGTACATAATCAGTTAGAAAAGGTTCAGAAGATGGTGTTTTGGTATGGAAATATATGTGACGTTAAATAATACAGTCCTATATAATCACTGGTAAAAAGGCATATGTTATAAAATAAACATACTTGATATTTTTGCATATTTAGTTAAGTACCCGGCCGAAACCGGGGTAGGTCGCTAGTTATTATATAAAAATTATAAATATATTTTTACCACACATACACACATGTCGTCACGTGACCATGTCGCGTGTTGCGGGTAACCACATGTTGCACACAGCACATTTTTTTAGCTTCACGATATTGTACTTGGAACTTTTCATTAGTGTTTCCATATACTGGGTTTTCTTTAACATGTTTTTTATATTTTCCACTGTCGCGTACATTTAAAAATTTAAAAATATCGTAGTTTAATATATAAAGTTTGTATAAGAAATTTAAAAGCATTCAATTTTATTTTAATCTGCGGCCAAATCACAGCAATATAAAACATACGTTATCAATAAATCTAAAAATAAACATTAAAGTAATATTGCCCCGTAACAAACAAATAATTTAATCTGAACCTATACCGTCACACTGGCTTTCAGCCAAAACGTGGACGAAAAGTTTATTTTTCTTACATTTCCACAACAATACTTGTATAAAATTATTTGAAAAGTAATTTGTACGTTGTATATTATAAAAATTCACTGACATTGAAATTTCGTTAAGAAGCCACAAAATAGCATTTTTATGTTTTTAGGGTTCCGTGCCTTAAAAGAAAAAAAAGGAACCTGGCCTGCAGCTCCTTATGTCAAAAAAATCAAACTTCTATGTCTACGCAGTGAAAAAAGATACGGCTGTTAATGCAGAGGTTTAGGGTATTTCCTGATAACCTAGAATCACGAAATTTAACATTTAATAAGGTCTCATAGTGGAAGTAAAATTAATAAAAAAACTGTAAATTTCTTTCTACATCACTGGATTTTTTTTTACTGTCACACAAGAACCTTTTTCACGGAAAAACGTGAAGGTATTAAGTTGAAGGTATTGTAAAATTCTGGCCGAAATCATCGGCTTGCATATGCTTTACTAGATTATCGAAGAAATAAACAAGAATACGGGTATACTCACTCATAACAATTGTACTTTATTTTTATAAACTACAACACCTTTTCTCACTTTACTTTAAAATTAGGTTATAATTATCTATAATGTCAGATTAGAAATAACAAAACCGCACCATTCGACAAGTAATGGCTCTTTTTTTATTCTTTTTCTGCAGCACAATCAAATGCAACAACGCTCTCCCGCCATTTTGTTTTTCCCGCCATTACTTGTAGTCAATAGAACAACTAAATTAGAAATATGCTTACAATAAACAACGAAAAATACAAAGTCATATAATTAAATAATTAATGTATAATAATAATTATTGATGACAGTATTAAGTCATAGAATGAGAAAGAAATGATACCCATTAATGTACAGCAATACGTATACACATACAATTTAGACTGAGGCGAGTGTCTGCGGCTTGAGACCCAGGAGAAGGTTTAAAGAGCTCTTTCATAATATACGACAATAGATAAAGAAGTTTTAGGTATAATACATTTTAATGAATAATGGATAAGAAAACGACTATTTAACAACAAAAAGTGAAAATAACCAAATCGTTATTTTGTATGACACAAAACTTGATTGCTAATGCTATAATATGTATAATATTATGCTTACTAACTTTTTTAAGTCTAATCTCTGTGTCCGTTAGCCGTAATAGTGACATTACTATCTAAAGAAAAAAAAATATTTAATGATAAATAGCCTTGTTACTGAACTTTTATAACACTTATAAGCGCCAAAACTGTCAACGACATTGTTGGCGCGTTACACACGAGCTAGTTGCTACCAAGCATTTGTCAATACGTTATTAGTAATACTTTATTTTTATCCTCGATCTACTTTGGGTTTGTCAATGAACCTAAATAACAAACAGGTGCGACTAAAATATAGTCGACATATAATTATTGTTGTTAATAAATTTGTTATGTTGCGTTGACTCATTGTATAGTATTACGATCGAATATGTTCGCAGGTTTGTATAACACAGGTAGGTTATGACTTGAGTGGCTTGTTTCATTTGAATGATTTTAAAGTTAATTTTCCAAATGCACATAAGTATAATTATTAAATTGACTTCAAATTAACAAAATTAGAAAGCCAGTGTCATTTTACATGAATCGGATAAAAATGTCAATGTTTGCGATTTTACTAACATATTCATCGCGAAGATTTTCTGATAAGAAGGAAGGAGGAGAGGGGAAATTTTGGAGAACACTATAAGGGTGATGATATTGAATGGACTATTGGGTAAACCGATAAATAACCGATAAACCGATAAATAACTAAACATTATGATCTCTTACAATTTAGAGAGAAACCTAAGCAGTGCCTTGGACTTGTGACCAAGGCATATCCTTTATTCGATCGAGACACTCGCCTCCACTACTCAGGATCTATGTTTAAACCAAAGGTTAAACTCACATAAACCTAACCTAACACAAAACGTGGCAACTACATTATAAGGTACTCCTGTGACTTTAATCGGACAGCACTCCCAGCACTAATAGAATACTGCACTAGCACTGTCCAGAGAAATTCCCGAACATCGACTTTTTCCGCTATACGTGTAATCCCCTTCAGGTAAACTACTTATGATCGCTACAGTATAAATGGTCATGTTTATTGATTCCTTACTTAGAAGTTTGACTTTTTCACAGGTTCAAAAGACTATAGACTTACATGTTTAATATTAATTTCAACTTGATAACTTCACGTATTCCTCTAATAATGCGGCATAACCTACTGATATAAAATATCATCTTTTTTCATGATGTTACAACATATTTCTCGTTATCGAATATTTTCCTATACTAGTGCTATATAAGACATTGCGTCTTGCTAAAAATCAAGTTTCTAAGTCCAAAGATCATCCCTGGGAGTTTTGATTCTTGTGACAAAATAACAATACGAGAGATATAAGAGACTCTACCCTCTACTCTGCGAGTAACCACGTTAACAGCCGTATCCTTTTAATGCGGGGATATAGAAGTTTGAGTTTTTGACAGCCGCAAAGGGCCGCAGGTTTGAGTGTTTGATATTAATTTCAACTTGATACCTATACTCGATGAGAAAAAGTGTATCGACAGATAGACGGACAAAACATATATAAAAAGGAAACCTTTATAGGAAAGGCTTTAATAACGACTTGGCTATACACACGGTCAGGCTTTGCTTTGTTATATGTTATCATTATATGAAAAGGCTTGTAGGTAATAAGAGATTAGGTTTACAAACAAAACGAATGTGCTCTACCAGATAATCAGCTGGTAGAACTAATTCGTTCCACTTGTTAACCCTTAATCCTTTTTACCTTTTGCAATGGCATTAGATATTCATGGGATTGTTGGTTCAAATTCAAACTTAAATAATTTGCAACAAAAGTAATTTAAATATATTTTTAGATAAGAATATCTTTGTAATTATAAGCTAAAATATTTGGACTCGTGAATATAAAAGTTTTGGTCCAATTATTAAAAATATTTTTTGATGACGGCTGGTCTAAATATTTAAAATTAATCTATTTATATGCATACAACATAATATACTGCCTATTGAAGAACCAATTAAGTAACTAATAAAGTACATAATGTGCAATAAACTTTCAGCTATTCTTGTTTAGATATTACATATTGTATATACTTAATGGCGATATTTTAGCTGAAGTACATTACATTATTTTAACGCGTAGAGTAGTGAAAAGCTTTTCGGGTTACCGTTTTTTAACCAGTAAATAAATTAATGTAAAAACGTGTATTGGTTAAAGAATAGTACGTTTGATAATTGAGTGATGGGATATATTGACGTTATTTTATTGAGTGATGGGAATATACGAAGTTATTTAAAGACTAGCAGCCTGCCCTCGCTTCGCTCCGGGTATTTAAAGCAATATTATAATTGATGTGCTTAAATTGTCACTATGTAATAGTTTTTCATTATTTGAAAAAAGAGAGAGTGAGAAAAAGTTATAAAAAAATAATAGAAAGAAAAAGAAAAGCAACAGATAATAAAAGAGGGAGGACAGAGCAAAAATAATATTGAATAGGTAAAGGAGAGAGAGCGAAAAAGAGAAAAAGAGAGGAGGAAGAGAGAGGAGGAAGAGAGAGAGAGAGATAATCGAAAGAAAGAAAGTGAAAGGAGACTGATCATTCTGAACAGATAAAGATAAAAATTAATGAGAGAAAAAAGAGAGTGATAGTATTATAAGAGGATGAGAGACGGAAATACTATAGACTTCTATCAGTGAAAGAATTTTTAAAATCGGATTAGTAGTTGTTACTAAAATGGCCATATTCTATTAATTAAAAAATGTATATGGCAACACTAAATCACCTCTATCACTCACAAATAGTGTAGTTTTCTATCACTGAACGAATTTTATTGGACTAGAAACAACAAAATGGCCATATTCTGTTAATTAAAAATGTATATGGCAACACTAAATCACTTTTGTCACTCACGAATAGTGTAGTTTTCTCTCAGTGAAAGAATTTTTAAAATCGGATGAGAAACAGCAAAATGGTCATATTCTGTTAATAAAACAAATGTATATGGCAACACTAAATCACTTTTGTCACTCACGAATAGTGTAGTTTTCTCTCAGTGAAAGATTTTTTAAAATCGGAGGAGAAACAGCAAAATGGCCATATTCTGTTAATTAAAAAATGTTTATGGCAACACTAAATCACTTTTGTCACTCACGAATAGTGTAGTTTTCTCTCAGTGAAAGAATTTTTAAATTGGATTTTTAGTTTCTGAAAAACTCTTCAATTTACAAAATGACCACCTTGTGGCACTTAAATGGCCATATCTTTTTAATTAGAGTATTTATGGCAACACCACATATCCTATGTTACCCGGAAAGAATGTAGCTTCCTATCGGTGAAAGAATTTTCAAAATCGGTTCAGTACTTTTCGAGTCTATTCGCAACAAACAAACATACAAACAATCAAATCTTTCCTCTTTATATAATAGTATAGATTTACGTATTCTGCCCGCAGTAGAATAAGTATAAGCTAGAGCCATTATTATTTTTACGTTTTGAACCAACTTCTAAAAAACTAAGGAGGTTTCAGTTCAAATCTTTAGATATATATTTAGCTTAATGTATGTATAAATTATTATAAGACATGTGTAACTTGCAGAAAATTACGAGGAAAGGGGCTAAGAATGGACTATCGGATAAACGCAACGTAGGTAGATACTGCTACTGAACTGATAAATAGCTAAGCATTATGAACCATTACGGTATATATAATATAAGGTAGGTATAACTTCTAGAAATAAATACAGAAACTGCCAGAGAAGATAATACTATAAACCAGATAATATTTCGATAACAACGAAATTTAGTCAAATGTTTTATTTTAAAATTAGACTGAAGATAAAGTGATCACCTTCGGCAGTATGGAATGAAAAAATAAAGTCTTCATTAATTCTCAATATCATTTACTGAAATGGAACTTTGTGAGAATTCTAGCACCTCTCGGCTGGAACTCTTGACCTAGTACTATCCAACTCGACTTTTGCATATAACATATAAGTAGCATATAATTATTAATTAGTACCGAGTAGAATAGCTATTGATGGAATTACGATAAAACTAAAATTTCCTATATAAAAATATTTCTGTCTTATTATTATATTACTAGCTGCCTGCCCTCGTTTCGCTCCGGGTATTTAAAGCAATATTATAATTGATGTCCTTAAATTGTCACTATGTAATTGTGTAGTTTTTCATTATTTGAAAAAAGACAGAGAGAGTGAGAAAAAGTTATAAAAAAATAATAGAAAGAAAAAGAAAAGCAACAGATAATAAAAGGAGACTGATCATTCTGAACAGATAAAAATAAAAATCAAAGAGAGAAAAAAAGAGAGTGATAGTATTATAAGAGGATGAGAGACGGAAATACTATAGACTTCTCTCAGTGAAAGAATTTTTAAAATCGGATTAGTAACAACAAAATGGCCATATTCTATTAATTAAAAAATGTATATGGCAACACTGAATCACCTTTGTCACTCACGAAAAGTGTAGTTTTCTATAGGTAAAAGAATTTTTAAAATCGGATTAGTAACAACAAAATGGCCATATTCTATTAATTAAAAAATGTATATGGCAACACTAAATCACCTTTGTCACTCACGAAAAGTGTAGTTTTCTTTCAGTGAAAAAAAAAATTTAAATCGGATTTTAGTTTCTGAAAAACTCTTCAATTTACAAAATGACCACCTTATGGCACTTAAATGGCCATATCTTTTAATTAGAGGATTTATGGCAACACCACATAGCCTATGTTACCCGGAAAGCATGTAGCTTTCTATGGGTAAAAGAATTTTCAAAATCGCTTCAGTACTTTTTGAGCCTGTTCGCAACAAACAAACATACAAATATACAAACAATCAATTCTTTCCTCTTTATATAATAGTATAGAGGATAGATATAGATATAGATTAATATTGTCTTAAACTTCTCAGATAATAGTGGAAGTGGAAATCAACGAATTATTGAACACTTAGCTTTTACAGGAAAATTTTAGGATCTAAAAAAGTTGTAATTTATAGCTTTTACAGTAACATTATCCATCTATCTAATTATTTATCCATACATAAATATGGGCTCTGCGCTGATTTTTTTATGGTAGATAAGGTGGAAACGAGCAGATGTTCCACCTGATGGTATGTGACCACCATCGCTCATGGACATCGGCAAAACAAGAGATATGTCGTTGCCTTGCATCCTCGAAGATAGAGCGGTGAGAGAGAATAAAGAAAAAATGCCTCGAGCGGAACTCCTCTATGACACCTGGCCGTTTTATATATCATCGTCGGATTCGCATGCTGGTGGTCGCGTTACCAACCACCAAGGACCCCCTTGGCTGGGTTACTCAGCTCTTATGAGATGCTCTCCCAGTAGCAGAGGGGAATATTTCATTACAATTTAATCCTAATTTTTGCTTTGTGGAGTTATTCAATGTAATCAAATTTTCTTTCGGTGTATTCTGGGTGAATTTTTAACCCCCGACGCTACAACAACAGGGTATTATAAGTTTGACGTGTGTATCTGTATGACTGTTGCGGCACCGTAGTGCCCAATATAATGGACCTATTCAGATGAAGTTTTATTTGTTTCAAAAGTGATTTATTCGGAAAGGTTCTTAGCCATTTGAAGACTATCAACTCATTTCTAACTTGAGAGCTGCGTGGCAATATTAAAATGTACCTATAGTATGGTAACACACTGACATTGCTTACACTGAGTAGAGATGAAAAGCTATTTCTCGATACCTTTCTTTCAATATCAAATATCATATAGAATCTGGTATTAAGCTTTTTAAAATTTATAATATTATATATTTTATCTATCATTTGTTTTTTTCTGCATTTTAAGAATATTTGTTGAATCTGTATTTACTGCTGTTTTTATATTTTGTTTTCAACAATACAAAAAGATTGACTTATACGAGTTGATATCGATTCTTATAAATCGATATTGGGTGGGGATACTTGGTGGTACATACACTTAAAACAGGGAGGTAGGCGATTATAATAATTTATATTTACATGTTTGTGTATTTGTAACGAGAAGGCATACAATTTCTGTACTAATTGATCTTGACAAATATTTCATAATAGGTTGGGAAAAAATCTTTTCGCATTATAGTAGGTATGTATGAGCTTGTAATAAAATCTCTTTGGCTATACTATTTGTATCTGGCTGGTTTTGGTATCATTAAAAGTTTAAATTTTAAAGAAGATAATTCCAAGGAAAATGTGTGATTTTAATTTGTTTTTCGTACTGTGAAGATGAGTGAATCTAATGAAGAATTTCGATACATTTTAAAATTTTACTACAAAAAAGGTAAAAATGCAAATGCAAGCCACGAAAAATTTTGCGATGTTTATGGCCCTAAGCTATGTTTAAGCGTTATCAATCCGGAAATTTTGATGTCAAACATACATCTCGCTCTGGTCGCCCTATTACGGATAAAATGGATGCCATTTTTGAAAAAGTGGAGCAAGATCGGCATATCAGTATTACGACGTAGCTGAAGAACTGGGAATCGATCACAAAACAGTTTTGGCGCATTTGAAAAATTGGGTACCCAAAAAAGCTCGATATTTGGGTACCTCTCGAGCTCACTGAAAGAAACCTAATGAACTGTGGACTCATTTGTGATTTTTTATTACGACGTAATGAAATCGGAACATTTTTAAAGAAGCCGATAACTGGTGATGAAAAGTGGCTCACGTACGACAAGAACGTGCGAAAAAGGTCGTGGTCAAAGGCCGGTCAGGCTTCACAGACTGTGGCGAAACCCGGGTTAACTCGCAACAAGGTGATGCTGTGTGTGTGGTGGGATTGGAAGGATATTATTCATTATGAGCTGTTACCACCAGGCAGGACCATCGATTCTGAACTCTACTGCGAACAACTGATGAGATTAAAGCAAGAAGTTGAGACAAAGCGGCCGGAATAAATCAACAGAAGGGGTGTGGTTTTTCATCATGATAACGCTAGACCTCACACATCTTTAGCCACTCAGCAAAAATTAGGAGAGTTTGGCTGGGAGGTGTTAATGCATCCGCCGTATAGTCCTGACTCTGCACCTTCAGATTTCCACCTGTTTCGGTCTCTTCAGCATTCTTTAGGCAGTGTCAGGTTAAAATCACGAGAGGACTGCCAAAACTACTTGTCGCGGTTTTTTGATCAGCAGCCCCAAAATTTGTATAGCAATGGGATCATGTCCCTACCTACAAGATGGCAAACAGTTATCGAACAAAATGATACCTACATACTTTAGTTAAATGTAAATAAAGTATATCTTTAAAAATGCGATGAATCTTTTTCCCCAACCCATTATTATCCTTCCTGAATAACATAGGCAGTGTAAGGTGACCATAAATATTACATTTAAAAATATATGGCCATTTTATTTGCAGTGATATGATTTCACACAAATCCCCGAGTGACATATTGTGTAAAATTGTTTAATTCAAAAAAAATTTTTAATTAAAAAATATGGACCTCAATACTCAAAAATTCTTGATGTCATTTCTGGTATTTTCTCGATACGAAGAAAGATATTTAGACAATTTTCGACCATTACTTTTGATCCTGTTCAATTTTTCATAGAAAATATCTATATTTTATCCCAGCGAAGCTATGGCGGGTCCCTTATTTTATAAATTATTGTCATACTCTGAACGTTCACAATTATCATTTGTGTTAAAAGATCAAACAACTCATCTTCATATTGTTATTCAGCACATTGCCATGCAAATTGCGTGATTGATTGTGACAGACCGTTTGTGATGTAACTCGTTGTAATTGGGGCAGTCACTTTAGAGGGTAACGCACTTTACGTTCCTTTTGAATTTATATTTTGAATCAAATGATGTACATCTTTGTCAATGTTTTGCAAATGTTTTTGAGTTATGTAGTGAAACATCGGGAGAAACAATTTATGACCATATTCAAAGAAAATACTGCTCCACGAATCGTTTTACTTCATTGTCACATGAGAAGTCGGGAAGTCATCAGTTAAGTAACAATTGAATTACTCGTGACTCAAGTAATAAGTCATTAATTCGTTAAATCCCATTCTTACGTAATTTAAAGAAAAAGATCCAGATGTTGTATTCATTAGTATTTTTCAAATTTATTTTTGTGCAAATTGCTGAACATATATTAGTATTAGTAATAGGACAGGATAGGTGAAATGCGACAAAACCTAAATTTAGTCGATTACACAAAGGAAGAGGATAAACATGTGTTTTTGTTGTTTCTTGGCCAAATGTAGACATTTAAAAATTACTTAGTTTCAAATACTCGCCCATAGTCACTAAAGTCAGAATCTGATCGAGAGATTCCCTTAGAAATCGAGAAGAACATAAGTTTTATGTTTAAAGTCAAGTAATTTTGTAGCTTAATTATAATAAACATCAAATAAATATAAGGTGGTTGCATGCAATCATGATAATTCATCATTAGATTACATTACAGGGGCGTAGCTACCGCTGTATCAGCCGTATCAATGATCAATGATCTACGGGGCCCCCGGGCTACAGAGGCCCCTATCATGTTATACACAGTGTCAGTTGATCTCGTGCTTCCGGTAGAAATTAAAAAAAAACTGTCATACGTGCCTATAGAGTTTTCACTTCACAAATGACAAAAGTCAAAAGAAGCAAGTTCTATTTCTTCCGGGTTAAGCGTATGCCCAAAACTTGGAAACATCTTACATTTGTTCAACCGGGGCCCCTGACGGGAAGGCACGGTACGCCACTGGATTACAAATATTATTACAATATTAAACCGATAAATTTCCAGTTGTATTCGTTAGAAGATTTCCGTATCATTAAATTATACAGTTTTTACAATGTGTAGTTTTTTCTACATGAATTAAATTATATAATTAATCGCTCATTTTTTAATTGTTTAACAACACAAAAATGTCTAGTACTTTTTTGGTTCGAAACATTTTGCCTGTAGGAAGAGACGAATTAACGGCAGCCTATAGGTAGGTACTAAAAGATGCAGATGAATATGTATTGAAATGTATACAGAAAATATTTTGTGAGGATTCATTAATTGAAATACTAAAATTTAGGTTAATATAATTCATTACATTAGGTACATATTTCAAATTAATGTAATATAATTAAATTAAATTTCTTAAAAGAAAAAATATGTTCATAGTTTTGTACCAAATGAATTATCAGGGTTACATACCTTAAAAAGAAAAAAAGGATCAGTTCGTTATCCGTCTGTATATCTGTCAAGACCATTTTTTCAAGATGGTACCGAGTTGAAATTAATATCAAATCTTCCCTTACGGCTGTCAAAAAATTAAACTTGTATGTCTGCGGATTGAAAAGATACGGCGGTTAAAATGATTACTCGCAGAGTTATAGGGTACTTTCCGAGGACCTAGAATCATGAAATTTAGCATGAAGCAAGTTCTTATAAAACAAGTAAAAGAAAAAATTAAAAGACTTTAAATTTCTTTATACATCACTAGAAGATTAAGATTTTTTTTTCTAACGCAAGACAGAAACACCTTAAAGTATCAAGTTAAAATAAAATATTCAAGTGTCTAGGTTAGAGTCTCGGAGCTGCAAAAAAATCAACTTCTAAATCAACTTGATGAAATATAGCCGCTTACATCTCATGTGTTGTTATTTTGATTTCTCACAAGAATAAAAATTCCCAGGATTGATCCTTTGACCTAGTAACATAATATTTGGCAAGAAGCAAGGTCTTATAGCACTAGTATGGGAAAAATTCGAAAACTGAAATGTGAAATAATAGGTCGGGGAAAAAGTCTTTTCGCATTATAGTATGTATGAACTTGTAATAAAATCTCTTTATATATTGTATCTGGCTGGTTTTGGTATCATTCAAAATTTAAATTTTAAAGAAGATAATTCCAAGGAAAATGAGTGATTTTTATTTTTCGTACTGTGAAGATGAGTGAATCTAATGAAGAAATTCGATACATTTAAAAATTTTACTACAAAAAAGGTAAAAATGCAACGCAAGCCGCGAAAAAAAATTTGCGATGTTTATGAACCTAGTGCAGTGTCTGTGAGAGTAGCACAAATTTGGTTTAAACGTTTTCAATCCGGAAATTTTGATGTTAAAGATGCACCTCGCTCTGGTCGCCCTATTACGGATAATATGGATGCCATTTGAAAAAGTGGAGCAAGATCGGTATATCAGTAGTTACGACGTAGCTGAAGAACTGGGAATTGACCACAAAACAGTTTTGACGCATTTGAAAAAACTGGGTACACAAAAAAGCTCGATATTTGGGTACCTCACGAGCTCACTGAAAGAAACCTACTGAACCGTGTACTCATTTGTGATTCTTTATTACGACGTAATGAAACCGAACCAGTTTTGAAGAAGTTGATAACTGGTGATGAAAAGTGGATCACATACGACAAGAACGTGTAAAAAAGATCGTGGTCAAAGGCCGGTCAGGCTTCACAGACTGTGGCGAAACCCGGGTTAACTCGCAACAAGGTGATGCTGTGTGTGTGGTGGGATTGGAAGGGCATTATACATTATGAGCAGTTACCACCAGGCAGGACCATCGATTCTGAACTTTACTGCGAACAACTGATGAGAATTAAGCAATAAGTTAAGAGAAAGCGGCCGGAATCAATCAACAGAAGGGGTGTGGTTTTTCATCATATTAACGCTAGACCTCACACATCTTTAGCCACTCAGCAAAAATTAGGAGAGTTTGGCTGGGAGGTGTTAATGCATCCGCGGTATAGTCCTGACCTTGTACCTTCAGATTTCCACCTGTTTCGGTCTCTTCAGAATTCTTTAGGCAGTGTCAGGTTAACATCACGAGAGGACTGCCAAAACTACTTGTCGCGGTTTCATGTCCCTACCTACATGATGGCAAAAAGTTATCGAACAAAATGGTACCTACATACTTTAGTTTAGTGTAAATAAACTATATTAAAAAATGCTTTAAATTTTTTTAAAAATGCGAAGAAACATTTTCCTCAACCTATTATGTTGTTACAACGCAAAAAAAATATCTTTTATATATTTAGATTATGTAAAAAGTACGTGAGGTTATAAAATTGAAATTAATATCAAACAATTAAGTTCAGTTCTAAGTGCAAGGAATCAATAAATATAGCTAGGTATTTATATATACTGTAGTGACCACAAGTACTTTTTCTTTAGGGCATTTCACATAAAGTGGACGTGAAAAAGTCGATTGTTTTGACGAAATGTCGATACAATTAAATGATATTTTATATACTATGTTTAAAGAGTTTAGAAAAGTTAATAAATTATTCAAAAAAAGAGAAATAATTTAATATGCAAAAATGTATTTTAAAAAAAGATTTTGGAAAGTGTATTTATTAATTTATTTCATTTTTACTTTTCTAAATTGGTTACCATCGAAATTTTTGTCGTCCGTTCAATGTGAAATTAAACTAGTTACCTATATTTGAGACTGTGACGCGCAACATGAAATGTCGTAAAAAGCTAATTAATTATTTTTAAGCGACTTAAAAAAAAGAAGGTCCTATATTTGACTATATGTATTTTATATTAAATAAACGACTTCAGAATTATTCAAGTATAATAATAATTACTTTTTATTGCTTTTCAGAGTTTGAAGTCGGTAAATTTTTTTTGTTAAAAATATGTCAATTGATAGTAAATATAAACCGTACATAGAAAGGCTTTTGATTATTCTGAAGAACGCACTTCTATCGCTCCACGATACAACTTGATATTTGATGATATTTTATCCCGCACGGAACCCTCAACGCGCGAGTTCCACACTTGCACTTGGCCGAATTTTTTATTTTTACTTTTTGCATCGTTAAGATTACGTCGCAAATGAACGGTACTCACTTGCCATATTATATTATCAATTCAAACGATATCAAGATCTTAATAAAACTAGAGTACTTATAAATAGGCCAGCAAAAATAAAACTGTTCTTACATGAGCCATTTTGAATTCATCGCACTCGTAGTGCGTTATATTGCGAGTATTTACGTGGGTGGAATAATGTATGAGTGATTAAGAAAATACATTAGTTCAATTAATTAAATTAATGAAGTTGTAAGGTTATATAAACATCACTTTTGATAATGCATCAAACACCACTAGTATCTTATGGGTACCATTACATACTACAAATTTACACTGTAACAGTACAACGATCTCTGTATTATTTATTAAAACGATAATATTTGAACATATGACTATGTTGCTCGTAGAATTTCTACGTTAAAAGAAATATCCCACAAAAAGTCACTCTTATGCTATTTCCATCCAAAAATTAGGGCGATCCGTCGCTCCGATTTGTGAAAGGAATCATACCAACAAAATAATAAAGAAAGATACACCCTGTCTGCGATTGTTTTAGTTATCCATTACGTATATCAAATTATGAATTGAGATAGGGCGTCATTAAAGAAATTTTAGACCCACTGATCATTAAAATTCAATGTTTATGGACTATACATAAATATACGTGACATTCATATATAATATATACTATGACCTAATAAAAGAATTGTTTAGGTTAATCCGAGGTGTTAGAAAATTAATATTGTAATTTATCATAATTATGTAAAACGTACCTACTTTGCAGGATTATACCTAAGTTTAAGGAACGTTACAAGTGTCTTCTAAGTTCGCACTAAGCTTTAACGACTTGTGAATATTGCACTGAACTTTTCAGGAGTATTCCGGATCATTGTAACAAAAAATATATAAGAGTTTTATACGTATCTAAAGTTGCTCCCAATTTATTGCTGTCATTATATTCTTATTTAATAATATAATATTTATTTAATACTACATTCTCATTGATTTAAATATTGAGACAAAGTAATAAATAAAACTACACTTACAACTTGTAAGGAACATACAATACAAAACAATACCTACGTTGTTTTGTTACAGCTCATCTACAAGTTTCGACAGATATAATTGAAAATTTTGAAAAAAAAATTACTCATTTTTATCATAGAATTAAAATTTTATATAATCTTTTTATTATTTAATCTCAATTAAAAAAGGTATTCATATTCTCCGACAAATGTATTAAGTGAAGACATGTCTAGAACAACCTGTAGGCAAGCGTTGTCAATGTATTGATTTATTTTGATCCCATCTGCGCTTATCTCAGAGATGGCACATGAGTATATTTAATACAAAATTTAGACATTATAATATATTAGGGCTTAGTAAATATAGTTTATATACTTACTCTTCAGAATGTTGAGAAATACTATCCTTGTCCTTATGTGCTTGGCCTGAACTACAGGAGTTGCCCATGGCTGTATTTCACAAATTCACCACAACATAAGTTTTAAATGCACTTTACACAGTGTATTTTAGGAAAACGAACGACTAAATAGTATCATTGTTTGGAATCGCCCGGTAACAATCTTACGAGGACGCAACACGTCCAACCACACCGTGCTCTCGAACGCGAATAATCAATGCGGTTTTCCTCAGGGTTACCAGCGTCCGGAAAATTCACTCTTGTTTCCACTATAACTCTTGTTTTTTTAAAGTGTAATTAACAATAACTAAGAAGGTTTAAAAGTCAAATTCTATAGTCTATATAGTATCGTCGTTCGTTCTGTAGATAACCTAGACTTAATACTTACTACATATGTAGGTAATTGCTTGGAAAAATTCATTACTTCATGTGGAATTCTTGTGGTAAATATTACAATAGGTACCTACCAATTTTTAAATGTCATAGGAATAGTAATCGTTCCACTAACAAATTACTGGCAATAACGGTTTAGTAAATTAGATTATGCATCCATGATCGCAGACCTATTCTTTGACTGCAAGAAAAAAAATGATTTATTTGAAGTGATAACTTCTTATGGGAGGGTAAACTGCTTCGTAACGTTACGCGTTACGGCGCCACTATGTCTGGCTTCCCTTTCTCTCACGCATACGGCAGCAGTAGGCAAGCTGCTCCCCTCTCACTTTAACCCACAGCGCTAGCCGTATTTCGGCCAGACGCTTCCCGCTCTCTCTACTCAGTGTACAATTTCAATATTAAGTAGTTCAACTTAGATTAGTTGAAGTTATCACTTCTGTCGAGCGTCCCGAGACGCACACGTTTTTTTAAAGACACCCCGATTTCGCCCGGGTACGAAGAAAACGAATAGTAGGTACAAAAAAAAAAGTTTGTTTTATATGTCTATTTCCAGTGACAAAGTTGTGCTAATTTACATCTTTTCCATCTTTCTAAATATATGTTCCAAAGAAAATGTTTCATACAAATCTTGTCCTAATAATTACGAACACCAAAAAAGATTTTAACTTATTTATATATCTTGATTTCAAATAATAACTTAATCTCGTAATATGTAGTTATAACTCCATTATAGAATTCAAAATAATACAATACTTTCAGTCATATACTTACTATTTTAAGTAGAAAAAGACCAAGGTGTGTACACGTACATACAGTAGGATCTTAAATAAAATAAGACATGATAAAACATAATTCATAGCACTAGTTATTTTACCTTAAAAATGGTTACAATTTTTAGTACGCTACCCTGAATTCCCCCTCCCCGATGTCCGCGCGTCATTACCACGCTTTTCACGCTCAATCGTTGAAAGCTTTAGGACTAGATTTTACGTTTTTTTATACAATTACAAAATAATACGTAGACCTTCAGTTATAACATCACAACGATTTGTTTAGTAATAAGTAAATTTTATTAGAAGATGAACATAACTAAGTAGTTTTAGTAATTTCCAATTACGTGTTTTATTGTATTTAATTAATTTATTATGAGTAAAAATTCATGCGCTTTGGTTACCATGCCAAACAATTGACAACATGACAGTTGAACAGCAATGGATTTGAATATCACCGATTTTCATACAAACTTTATCGTTTAGACAGACCACTTTAGAAGAGAAATTTCCGAAAAATCCTTCAGTCACCTACAGTGTCAAATTTTCATGCGTTGATGTGCCATACACAAAGTTATTCGTTTATATAAGCATAGATTATACTGAATGACAATATAAAATATCACTATTCTATATAAACAAAGTCGGGTTTGTTCGAACACATAACTCGAGAACGGCTTGACCGATTTCAATGGTTTTTATTTTAATGTATTTGTCCCCGTCCCGAATAGCAGAATAACTTTAAATAACATTGGAAAATTGACAAAAAAAAATATAATAAAAGAAAAACAGTTTTCCCATCCCAACGATGATGGGTTTCGTAACTGTCAAATATTTTATGTTCATCCCTCGATACAGTAAACTCTCATCTGAAATTAAACAACGTATTTAATTAAGGGTTCGAAGCGACAAATTATATTTACAATATTCGGATAATGGCGCATTTTAGATTTTATAAATGTAGAATAATGTCAGTAATGAAAAAGGATTGACATATATATTGGTTGTCAAAAGTTCAGCCAATCTATAACACGACATTCATTGGCTGTTAGGTGGTACGAAGTTCGCCGGTTCAGCTAGTATGTAATATATTATAAAATTTAGTATTTATATACAAGTAGAGGCTTTGGAAATTAGAGCTACGTGTGTAGGGAATCTTTAAAATTAAACATCATAAATCATCAGTGGTACTGGCAGGAGACGCTGCCACAGTTTAAATTTGGAATTACTAAAAATAAAAACATCTCTTTTCCTTGTTTCTATCTGTCGAATTTCAACAAGTGCCACTGTACAATATTATAGTATTAGATTTTTAATAAATTTAAGCTATTTTCGTGATTTATGAACTTTTAGAGTCTTCGTAATAATGCCAAGGTGTTATATAAGCTCTGTAAGGCCTTATGAAGGATCTTTCATACACGAAACAGGTGTTTATATCATATTTAAGCTAATAAAGGTAGTTCTTAGGATCACAGTTATTACGACATTTATGTATAAAACGTTTTCGGTTTTTTTCGTTACGTTTTTTTAGAGTTGATTAAACCATAATATAAAGACTGAATAAAAAAATGAAGTAGTAGAATTAGAGAGAGATATTTCTGACTTGCATCTTTTTAAAGTAGGTCATAGTTTCGTTTAAATATTTTTTCTACGACTAGCTTTGAGAAGTCGGTAGATTTACTTAACTTTGCATTAATTTACTTAGACCTTAAAGTTTTATTGATTTACTTTGACCTTAAAGTTTTAGTGACTTAAGTCACATACATTAAAGCTTTTTCCTGAATTAAGAAATAAATTATATTAGCCTTTTTTTCATCGAATTCCTAAACGTCAAGTAATTTTCCAGGTGATGTGAAACCGTTCCGCAGCCGAGTTCAACCTA
Source organism: Limenitis camilla (assembly GCA_905147385.1). Taxonomy (NCBI): domain Eukaryota; kingdom Metazoa; phylum Arthropoda; class Insecta; order Lepidoptera; family Nymphalidae; genus Limenitis; species Limenitis camilla. The sequence goes on from LR990231.1 coordinate 6,288,338, forward strand.
AAAAGCAAAAGAACCTATTAAAGTTAAATGAAACAATATATCATGATAAAGTACCTATATCCACTCGTTTTTATCTTCAACTTCTAAAAAAGAGCCAATTTGTGCAACACTTTATTGATACAGAGAACTACGACTACGCATCTGAATCTGAAAAACCTTTGAATCTTGAATCAAAGAAAATAAAACAACACAATGATCGAGTGTACAATTTAAGATCCAATGAATCGAAAACTGAACGCAAAGTATTTTGCGAACAGAAAAAAAAGAAAAAACAACGCCCAGAACAAACTTTAGCTGACATTAAAAAAGATAAAAGAGAACCTTTGGCGCCTATTATTGAGGAAATTAAAAACAGGGAAACTGTTAAGATCAAAGGTCTAGAAATTGATAAGATAGCGGAAAAATTAAAAAGTCTAGTGAAGAGTAATAACGAGAATCTCAACAGAGAGTTGTTGTTTTGTAAGGAATCCTTTAATAATAGTAGCAGTGATATTAACAAGGAAATTACATCGGAGATTATTAAGGAAAAAGGTATGTAATCTTATCATATATTACTACTTAATATGGGTTGTGAAATATTCTGTACAGATTGTTCAGTCTAAGACGGCGCTGCGCTGTGCTCCCAATGAGTGTGCTCTTATTTAGTTTCTAGAAAAAATAAAATTATGAATTTCTAGAACTAGTGTCCCATATGAGATTGTACCAAAGTTAGATTTTTAGTAATTCTAAAAAAGTTTCACTAAAAATATTAATAAAATGTTTAAATTATTTGATTGTTCTAGAAGAACCTAAATCCAACGGGTGGGTGACTCGACCTCGTCCCAATCATGTGTGCTCGTATTGTGGTAAGGGATTCGATAGACCCTGGGTGCTTAAAGGGCACACGCGTTTACACACTGGCGAACGACCATTTCCGTGCCCACATCCTCATTGTGGAAGAACTTTTGCTGATAGGTAAATATCTAGTACAAACTTATTAGTTTTGAAACCATTACCATCATCATCGAACTATTAACATTTACTATTTTATACTTTCATTCGCTCATTCAACCGTATAGAATAATCTTGAGTAGGTATATTGATATGCAAAAATGTTATATTCATTTTTATTAGATATATATAATACAAACAATGCACTTCTGATTGTTAAAAGTTAATTCAATCAATCATTTCATCATCATCATCTTGCAAATGTCCAAAACTGTGTTAACACTTTTCAATATTTATTGCGTGCTCCACAAACAACAAATAGAAGGCAAGGCCGCATGTCTAAGGCAAGGCAACATAATTTAAAAACATGAAATTAGTTAAAACGTGTTGCACTCCAGGAGTGTCGGCAGAAGTGAAAACATTAACGTTGTGCATATTTGAATATTTTGGAATGGTTAGGAAATAATTTCTTACGAATTGCTTTATTTATCAATATAAAAGTACTATCATATGTGGTTAAAAACAATATTCATCTATTGCGCTATCGTAGACAAATTTAAATTCAGTTTTGTATGAAACGTGCTACCAGTTCAGCGTGCAAGCGCCGTCTTACGAATTTTCGATCGGGTGACGTGTCCCGACGAGAGTTTAAATTTCTTTACAGTTTTCAATTCAAAAACATTGTACACTTTTTTATCAAATACAAAAAAGGTCTAACTTGCGTGCGCATCAACGTACCCGCGGACACCATACTTGGCAATGGCGATGCGCGCATTGCGGGAAGGCGTTCAGCCAACACCGCTATTTGGAGAGACATCGGGCTGATGCCTGCAAGAAGTACAGGTAACATTGTGTTATTCAAATTTTTATGGCACACAACCTGATGATAGCGCTGAGGTTTCAGTGAACCTGCTCCCGTATCTCCCAAAAAATCCCCTGCAACCAAAGAGAGCAAGGTTATTCACATCTTAAAAGATGTTTTTTCAGCAGCAGTGCGGAATTGTATATATTATTTCCTAGTGCAGTCAAATTTATATACGAATGGATAGCAAAAATTTGTAAAATGTTATCCACAATGTCACTTGATCTAGTGCTTCGCGCGAAAAAACATTAATAACGCTTATAGAGTTTTCACTTTAGAAATGGTAAAACTCAAAAAAGCAATCTCTTTTTTTCACGGGTTAACTGTGCCCAAAAGTTGGCAACATCGTACATCGGTTATTATTAAGTCGTATTCACTTAAACAGCCAGCAATAACCGAGACCAAGGCACGCTACGCTTCTGTACCCTGGATATTCTAAGTTGACGTCAACATGGGAGCTTCAAAGCACATAGAATAATATATTTATTTTATTAGTCAAAATCTATTTTAATCTTATCCAAATGCGCAAGTTTAAAACGTCCGAACCAACGCAACTGCTTGATTTTCGTTGTTTCCATCCAATAAAATAAAAAAATGCTTATTATTTCCTTATACATTGAATCTATGAGTATGTATTTTAAACTTTTTCTTCCTATTATATGAATGTTTTAGTGTGTGACTTATAATTTAATTATTTGTTATTTATGCTGTCCTATGTAAGGACCGGGACGGCGGTATAAGACCGACAATCCCTTCCAAATCCAATCTTAAGTAGCAATATGAAATGCAGCTAAATTGTAGTGTTTATTATAAAAAAAGCAGCTTCGATTATGTCTTGAATTAAACAAAATTTTTTCAGGATGCATACACGTAACCCTGTTTCTTGCAACATAAAAGTATCAGTATCACCGGTTCCGCTGTATGGGTTTATAAGTCACAACCCTAAAACTGACACTGAAGAACCTATTGATTTATCTATGGGAAAGAGAGAAGAATGTTCAATGCTCACAGAGTAAAATAATGATTTGATTGTTAATTAAAATAAAGTGTATTGGTTTGCTAATACTGTTTTATTTTTAGGCCACAAAAATCTTCCAAAATTGATCTATCCCGAGATATCAGAGATTGAGGATAAAACTTTATAATATTACCCACATATATTTTTGATTTTTCATTGAAATAATACATAATCAACTGTATTCCGACATATTTAATATTTTATGAAGAAATTAATTTGGGAAGACAAAGTGAAAAATGCTGTATTTTATAAAACTATATTAAGCTAAAGGATTTACAACATGTCACGTTACAATAAATAAAATAAATAAATTTTTACACCTTACCAAACTAGTGACAATAATACGTAAAAAGTTGAAAAATACAATAGCATTAAAACATCGAATACAAATGATTATCACAAAAGCTTTGACACACGTGTTGCCAGTCTAAAAAAAATATAATGCGTTTTTGGTTACAAGTATACAATTATCTAAACTTAAAAATATATTACGAGTTTCTAGATGACTAGAAATACTTCAATAACAACCAAAAACAAGCAACAGGTTTTTAATATATTTGTAAATATTAATTACAAGATAATAAAATTACGTAAAAAGAATGCCTTATGAATGAATATATTTACTGGCAACACTAAAGCAACAGAGATACAAAGACTTTACGTCAGGATTCTTTGTATTATATATCATAAAGTAAAAAAAACGTGAACAAAGACTACGTAACTCCGTAAAAGGGAATGTAGCATACATCGAAAATTTTGTGCGATAGTTCCTTAATATATAAAGATAGGGCTAGAAATCCCTTGGCACTTATTTTGGTATTATTATAATATAATCCACAAAAATAATTTTATATTAAATAGAATGCAAGCAAGAACATACAACATCTCATGTTATATCATATACGTCATATATCGTAAATATTTTATGATACACGCATATAATTATATATCACTCTCATACTAAGATGAATCGTTTCAATATATTTGACCGATCCAACCAGTTTAAATTAAATTACAAGTTTTTCAATACATATCCGCCATAATAATACAAAATAGTACTTAAATTATTCTTCAAGTAAAAATATAGTTCATGTAAACATAAAAAAAAAGTTTAAGTTATTAATTTAATCTCTCTCATTTATGCTACATCCACACCATATTTCCTTTTTGTGAAAAAAATATTACCATCGTGTTATTAGGCAACATTGAATAACAAATAATTATATGTTTGTCAGTTTATATCGTTGTGTTAAAAAAGTTGCATAATTTAAAAAAACCGTTAGTTGTTACGTTGGCGGTGTGAATGTGCAACATTCAACGAAAAGAAAAAAAATTACAGTTGCAAGTTAAAAGTAACAGTATTGTTACATTATGTTCCTTTACAAAACATATATACGTAGTGGATGCAATATTACTTATACAGTAGGTACAAAAAGTATACTAGTGAAAATTAACAATTTAATTGACAATAATGATATTTAAAAAATAAGACACACAGTCTCAAATAGTAGATTTTTGGAAATTTTAAAATTTTATTCAAGTTTAGATTAAAAATATCTAGAGTATGTATTTTATTAAGACGTGTTTGTTTATTAAAAAAATATGTAATTAAACTAACAGATACATTAACTTTTTAAATTATAAACAATGAAATGAAATTTTTAGATAAAAATTTAAAGAAAATTAGAGCTAAAAAAATATTTTATATCTCATGACTAGCTTTCAAATGGAAACTAAACAATACGAGTATATAAAACTGTACAGTGCCGTACGGCGGGCGGTAGTATGAACACTTTGATGTTGTTTTCTTAAGTACCTGGAAGCAAAGTATAATTAATATAACAATAAATATTTTCAACTAGTTCTTTCACGCACTGACCAGTATCATTCTGCCAACTGCTGAGTCGAGAGATAACCTTGAGTATGTATACAAAAGACTTTAAAAGAGCCTAAAAGATTAGGAAATTATATGCCATTTCAATCACATGAAAAAAGGAGACATTTTTTTTTCTTCAATAATTAACAAAATGGCGGCCTCAGGATTTTTTTCTAGATTTTCAGGAAAATATCATTAATTGTTTATAAAAAATCGAAATTTAAAATCTAAAAAAAATCTTTCGATCACACACAACATTATCTATTTATAATTTTTTTTGTCCGAGTGATTTTAGATGAATCTCCAAGGACTTATAATCGTCAACGCAAGGACCTTCTGTTGGAACTGGGTCAACACAAACAACTAAAATTTTTAAATCATTCAAATTTTCGTAACTTTCAAGTCAAAACATTGTGTAATGATTCCATATTATCAATTTTATAAAATAAAATGAATTAATGGCAAAAGAAATTACTGAAAATTCTCATTTTTTTCATGTCTCTGGCTACCCCTAACCCCTTAAATTCATTTTACACCAAAAGTAATATTTGTTTTAGTGTTCTTATTTTATTTTAATTTTGCTACCTATAAAATTTATTATTAATATTAGTTAACTCACATTATAAGGGGGGTGGTTCTCTTATCCCCTCGCTATGACGGGTGCGTCCCGCCATGTCCAATATAGCTTTGGCTTCTGGATTTGTGTCTAAGATACTAGTATCACGTTCGTCCTATAAATAGTTCTCATTTAAAACAATATTATAATAAGTTTATCTATGGGGAATTTCTGGTTGATTAGTTCTGGATATTTGCTTATATTCTAAAGGTTACTCTCTCTCTCTCTCTCTCTCTCGTAAAATAGTATAAAATATAAAAATAATTCTTAAATTTCTAAATTATAATAGAGAATATTAAAAACAACAACATAACATTTTTATAATATACAACATATTATAAAATAATATTTTAGGTGAAATATTCTTCTATTCATAAAAGTAATCATTAATAACAATAATTAAATTAAAAATATATATTTTATTAGTCAATTATAGTAAAAGAACACGCAAATTTGCTAATAGCGTAATTTTTTTCGATATAACAATTATCATTTATTTACTTTTATACATATAAAATAATATAACCTATGTAGGCAATTCTTCTGTTAGTCCATCGCTAACTTGAGGTTTTCCCGCAAGTGTCAAAAACGTACGTTCAGATTGACGAGATTCCAAAACGCTGCTGCTTTGAGATACTGCTTGGATCTATAGGAATAGGATAAGGAAAGGATATATAGGGTTTAAGGATACTTAAAAGAACTGTTTTTTCTAATATTATTTTATTGACATCATTCTGTACGTAATAGGCAGAGTTAAAATGTTTGGATATTAGAACAGGATCCAAGAAGTAACTAATTGTTTTAGTTAAATGACTAAATAAAAATTAGGATCGATCCATTTTCACAAAGTAACACTATTGATATGAATACCGAATAAGTTACTATTACATTCCGGTCCTTGCTCATATTTACCACATATATACTCACCATATCCTTGTCAATAACTGGTTTATCTCCAACACCCCACACTTCCAAATTGCGGAGACGGTACGTGGAATCCTTGCTGAGTCGTTTATACCCTTTATATGTGCTGCACGAGTCTGCAGAAGCACCCTCGCCGAATGGTTCTGCGGTTAACCATATGGCGCCGAAGTGGAATTGACCACCCATTAACTGTAATATTAGATAAGTCAACGTTATATTTTCATTTACAAACACAGAAAATATGTTTTGGGTAAAATAGAAAGATACATATTGTATTTCTTTTTTTGATTCAGACACTCAGTTAATATTATAGCTTTTATAAAAGAAAAATCACAAAAATGACTTGACGCTATTTTGATTCAAAGTATCAGTATTAAATAAGAAATTTACTACTTATCGACTTAAATCAGAAAAAAACAAAACTAATGAAAATCAAATATCCTGTATTTTTTTTAATAATGTTGTTCTTACATTTAATCATTTATATAGTTTCAAGCTTTTCTTAAATGAACTGTTTTATGTTTTCTAAGTCATTTAAAAACTTAACTAATATCACCCGTGAGGGGACGGCTTAGAACCCAGCACCCCCTTGGTGGTAGGGGATCTATTCCCCGACTGGCTTCCGACCACCAGTATGCGAATCCGATCGCCAAGTGTCATAGACGCGTTCCGGTTGAGCCACATGTGGGCCAGACTTACCCCCTCCCTCTCCCATCACATTAATGATGTGGGTCTAGTGGACTCTGGGCTCTTGCCTAGGGTCCGCTGAATCCGCATCATTTTTCTTCTTCATTCCCCCTTCCCACTCTATCTTCGGGGATGCAACGCATCGACAAAATGAGAGAGTGTTTCTTGTTTTTCCGATGTCCATGGGCGATGGTTGCCACTTACCATCAGGTGGACCATCTGCTCGTTTGCACCTTATCTATTATATAAAAAAAAACTTACAAGACCGTTAGGCAAAGTCTTTGTGTGATGATTCAGATATTGATAATGATCATTATAATTGGTCGCAGGATAGACGCGCATCTTCGGGTTACACGTAAAGAGGAAAGACTCATCTGTGCCTGTAAAGTTGGGACCGAAGGCCCACGATGCTGGAGCAAAGCCTCCGAATATGTAACCGCTGGTATCCTCAATTATAATTATAGATGGACCTTGTTCTATAATTCTACCTGCGGAAAAATATACGGATATTTAATAGATTGTTTTACGACATTCATGATGATAGTTAATAAGAATTATTTTTAGCGAGATTAATTATCTTTTCTATAACTTTTAACTACAAAGCAATCCACCATGATAGCTTTAACGCCTATGGGATAATGTCACATGTGAGTTGCTAAGGAAACTAACGTTGCTACAGAAAAAATAAGAGTAGACGAATAAAACAAGTAATACAAACCCTTGAAATGGCAATAATTTTCTTGTTAATAGACTTCTTGTTTATTGTAATAAAATAAGGATGTCGACTTACCAGTCATAGTAGAAAAAGATTCTCCATGTATGTTAGTGGAGAATAAAAATCTCCACTTATTTTGATATTTCTGGGGCAAATGCGCGTTTATCCACACTATGTGAGACATATCAATAAACGCAGGATAGTCAGGCATTGGGTCAAGACCTGTAATAAACATTACATTTTATTACAGATTTACGATATTCATCAAAACTATTTTTACATTTTATAAACAGTTTAGTTATTTTATAATAAAACGAGCGGACTGTCCTCGCTTCGCTCCGGGTATTTAAAGGAATATTATAATTGATGTCCTCAATTTGTCTTTCTGTAATTGTGAAGTTCTTCATTATGTGAAAAAAAAGAGAGAAAAAAAGTTATACAAAGAAAATGATAGAAAGAAAAAAAGCGACAGATAATATAAGAGAGAGCAAAAATAAAATTGAGTAGATAAAGTAGAGAAAGACAAAGAGAGAGACTTATATACTATCATTCTCTCTCATCCTCTCTCTTTTATCTCTCCTTAATATTTATCTTTATCTCTGTTCAGAATAATTAGTATCTGTTCGGTTTCATTCTTTCGATTATCTCTCTCTCCCTATTTCTCTCTCTCTCTCCTTTACCTATTCAATTTTATTCTTGCTCTGTCCTCCCTCTTTTATCATCTGTCGCTTCTCTTTTATTTTTGTTTCTATTATTCTTCTTACTCTCTCTCTCTCTTTTTTCAAATAATGAAAAACTACACAATTACAGAGTGACAATTTAAGGACATCAATTATAATATTGCTTTAAATACCCGGAGCGAAGCGAGGGCAGCCCGCTAGTATTTAATAAAAATATAAACGAATTAAATGAATAATATACCTTCGGCTGCAGGTAATAAAGATGGCGCAGCCGGTGGTAGAGGTGTTGGACTTTCATCTCCAGATTTCTTGTTAATTCCATACAAATTCACGTAAACTAATTCCGCTACTTGTTTAAGAAGGATATTCGATTGCAGCCTGAAATGTTATTGAAAAATTATTATTCTACAAACAGTTGCGTGTATTTAGCGAGTGAGTTTCATATTTAAATAAGCATTTGTCTGGTAATAAACTAAGCTAAATAATGTTAATAACACAATTAATAGAATAGCGTTAAATAACTAGTAGTGTATTTTAAAAATATCCCTAAAAACTCGAAATATACAATAAATCCAAGACAATTTGACTCATAATTTTGTGGAGAAAATATTTATATTTTAACTTTTAAGTGTTACCTTTATCAGAAATCCTGTGTTTGATTTATTATATTAGGTTAGTTAAAAAAAACTTTCTTTGTTAGACGAAAACTATCTTGTGGAGTTATCGTCACTTACCATTTGGACAACTGTGCAGCAGTACAATGATGCTGTGGAGAATCTAGGTCTCCGCCAACAGAAGCTGCTACTGCTTCTCCAAGAGCCTGGACGTGAGAGGCGTTTGCCCTAAATCCTTTTTCTACCCAAGTTCGAACTCTTTTGTTTGATGACGATTTAACTATTTTGATGTAAGTTGATACTATGCTTTCGCAATACTGTAAAATACAAATTTATTTGATTGTTAAATAATAAATTATACAAATAAAAAAGATATTTTAGAAATAATAAAATTACTAAAAAAAAGAGGTGGAATGATATACTTTAACTATATACGTTAATTTTTTTTAAGTTTGAAGTAAGAGTCACTGCTTATTTTCATCAAAAAAAAGTATTCGATTTGATCCCACGTGCTTAGATAAAATTCAAAACTGTTATTTATTAACGATGAATTTACCTCTTTTAAAAGTTGGAAAGGTAATTCGACATCTTCATTAAAATCCATGCCTAAGCAATTATAAGTAACCATCATTCTTTCCTCCACTGTACCTAAAACGTCAAATAAAATAGTTTAGTTTAGGATATACATTGCTACTGGTAGTAATCTTATAAGAAAAAATAATAAAAAACATTAGATCTTACCTCTGACATTATAAACGTATAGTTCAGCAAATCTATTAAAATCAACTGATGGTGTCTTCTGCTGACCAAAGCCGAAGAGGAAGTTGGTAAGATACTGAGCCAATCTTGGATCTATTTGAGGACCCCAAAATTTCTGCAAAATTAAACTCTTATATTTATGGTTACAAAGGAATAATTAATAGATTTTAGATAAGTAATAGATTTTGTTTTCATAATACATTTTTTCGAAAATGTTTGAAATATTTGAGTTTTCACATTCTTCATCATTCATCATTTCAATATGTCACCACCTTCTAGTCTCAAAAGGAAGAAAAAAAATTACAGCATCCAAACCTCCAAATATGGACAGTTTTAGAACTGTTAATATTGCATTTGTTACTGTAAAAATCTTTAGATTATAATCTATCTCGCGATATTGTAAATTGTCGAAAGATTGTAAACCTTAAAATACTGTTTACAATTTAACGCATTATTTATCAACCGTCAAATCGTAAATCAAGATAAATTTACCATTAGGTATGTTTTCGTATTCAGTTACGCAAGGGCGATGGGGCTACCCTTCCCAAAGAGGGCATACATTTTTATCAGTAACTCTATGGTAAATTTTCAAAGTTTCACTTTGATAGTTTTTATTCATTACCTACTAAGTAATAAATACATACTTTATATTACAATTCTTGAAGTGCATTTATTTTATTTGACCGACACCTGTGTTTCATTCCTAACTCTGCGGACATAGAACAACCGATGACCGACCAATAAAGGACCACCTTCGGGCAGCAGTTCCTTACGGTTCACGGTACGGTTCTTCGAATTTAAAATCTCGCGAAATATATTACAATCGAACGGTGTTTACAATTTTACAGTGACACTTTATATGTGTTGTTTCAAAATACTCCGATCGGTCTTAATCTGATTAATAAATTATATACCTATTCATAATAAATAAAGCTTTTATTTTAAGCGCATTTTTGTTTATATAAAGCGATAAGTTCTCGCTTTCGGGTAAAGAATATGTGGGACCCAACTTTCTTAACGAAAACAACTGCTAAAACAACAACAAATATGTCGAGTTGTTTTTAATGTCATTTTGTATTAAGACGATGGAGAATAAATAAAACATAATATAATTTAATGACCCCGACAACTTATGATTATGTCAAAAAAAACTACGTTTAAAAAAACCGACTTCAAACTAAAAATGCACTAAAGAGTAAGAAATAAGTCCGTTATTTATTATTCTCTCTTTATTAAGACAATAATATATAATATTTGTTATTTTTGAAGTCTATGTACTATACTAGTAGTACTATACTATTGCTGGCACCGACTACAAAAATAACAATTATTATATATTATTGTCTTAATAAAGTGAGAATAATAAATAATTACGAATTTTCGGACTTATTTCTTACTTTTTAGTGCATTTTTAGTTTGAAGTCGGTTTTTTTAAACGTAGTTTTTTTTTTTTTACTTTTTAGTGTCTGTAATAGGTTGTTCTGTAAATCAGGTAGACTATATCTTATTATTGTCATGTATTGAATAGTAATTTTATTTTAAGTAGCTATCTATGGGCGCGCCTTAAACTATATAGATTCCGAGAAACAGAAACGGAAAGAATGTTCATAAAATGAAAACTACAGGGCCACTATGTTAAATTTTTAAGGGACTAAATGGCAACTATTCCACATAAAACTAAAGAAGAATCACGTAAATTGGATCATAAATCTCAGCGTAATCGATATACATACACAAATAAACAATACAAATCCCAAGGTACGAGAACGGAAAAAATGTTCATAAAATAAAAACTACTGGGCCAAACTATTTTAAATTTTTATGGGACTAAATGGCAGCTATTCCGCATTAAACAAAATAAGAATCACGTAAATTGGATCATAAATATCAGCGTAATTAATATACATACATAAAAAAAATATACCAATCGAATTGAACCTCCTCCTTTTTGAAGTCGGTTAAAAACACCTTGACTCACTTCACGCACTCGTGACACTTGCTCTTCTTATTAATTTTTTTTTCATTATTAGTGCGTTTTCTACTTATCAACATTTAAAAGAATCATTTTATCATTTTAAAACCATAATTTGAAAAAAACCTGCTTTTAGAAAATCGTTCTGGCCGTAATAAGTCAGCCAGGTTTCAAAACGTTGCTATTCATTACAATTTTTTCACGTTAATCATCCTATTGATAGTTTCTGTGTCAAGCTTCTCATATTAAATTATGTTTATATCATAATTTTTTTTAAAACTTCCCGGTTAGTAGGTCACATTGTATATAAATCCTTCAAACGATGCTTTCATAAACGTTATTGAAGTTTATACTCATTTTGATGGTGCAGTAGATTTAATTTGATAACTCGTTTAAAAGATTTTAGACAATAAGGTCAAGACACAAAATCTCATATAATAAAATCACATAAAGAAATTAGGAATTATATTAAATATCCAGAATTTCTAGAGTTACGATTTCTAGGATATTTCAAAGCCAAGCGTTGTTCTAAAATTATTACTTGTTTGAAGGTTATTCACGTGTTTAGATTTAGTTTTCGTAAATAAACTCCTTAATAGTTAAACTGAAAATGTATTGCCAACAGAATCAGAAACAACCTTAAACACATAGGTGCATAATTTAAATAAAATGATTAATTAATTGGTGAATAAAAAACCTTGTGTATTTTATTATAAAAAAAATATGGAACCTAAAATAGATAAAAAAGTATTAAGATCGTTGTTAAACATTAAACAGAAATTCTTATGACTACATTTTTCTGACTAAAAATTCATTAATATTTCAGTTTATTAATTAATGATATATCGATGATGATAATTCAGTAAAGAAAAATCTAGTAGAAACTCCCGACAACACCTCACGCTCCAATATTTACGTTCGAGGCATGGTTTCCTTCAATCTGAGTCCATAACAATAGATGATCTGTATGAAAATATGGCCACGAAAAATGTAGTTTGAACGAAGATAATAGCAAAGTAAGGCAAGACACGATGTACATATTATAATAAAATAATTATGTAACTTATCGAAATCGCACAAAACTTGATACGATTTTCAATAATTGCATTGTTAGAAAAAAATTTCTTGATAAAAAAAAACGTTTAAATTGGATGTCAGGAACAAGTTATAGGACGAGTCGGTTAGTAGGCTTTTAAAACGAAAATCCGACTATGTAGAAATTTCCATAATTCATGGAATTTGTCACCATAAGTACCTTTCCTATTATTTGGTTTGGCGGTTGCTCAAATAGTAGGATAAAAAACTTTTTCTAAATTTATTATTATCATTTGGATTAATAGGCTGTATCCTAGTCAGAGATAGAGAAATAATTAGTGGCCTGATAAACCACGATGTGTTTATTGATCGATCGATAAGGATACTTTAGTCGTCGATCGTAGTTTTTAGCTTTTTTTATTTACAATACTTTTTAGACGTACTAGATATACAGATAACGAGGTTACATAAGTTTTTAACGCATCAGTAAAGGTCGATCAATCACGCATCACAATCGCTCTTCTCAAGGCTCAGACTATTTGATAGCCCAACATTTTTCCCGCCATTGTTCGATAAGAAAATAAACAGTGTTTCCGAACCAAAGATCGACTGTTTACATGTGCTGGATTAATTTATGCTTCTGTTAGTGATTTAACATAACATCTTAGCATATATGACGGACGGAAAATGTTCAGATTATGAATTCAACACATATCAAGACTTCGATATCTTTTCTGTTCGTTTTAAATACTTGTAGCACTTCTATTAAATTTATCCACTGAAGTTGAGTAATAGTAATGAGCTGGTCATTAATAAACTATAAATTTTCAGAAAGCAATTAATGTTCTTTGGATAATAATTATTGCAACGCTGTTTAGTATCAAGCTTCGTATACAATTCTGATATAGGTACTAGCAAAATTCTTACTATAAGCACGCACGGTGCTCAAAATACCGTTTACCAAGCGGAATGCATGGGTATCATAACGGCAGCTACTGCGATCCTGGCTCGAAAGGTAAAGAACTACTCCATCCGAATCCTCTCGGATAGCAAATCCGTACTGCAAGCTCTACAAAGCAATTCTATCACCTCAAAGCTTATCTACAACTGCCACCTATCCCTGACGGAGGTATGTAATAACAACAACAGCGTAACTCTACAGTGGATCAAAGGTCATAGTGGCTCTCGTGGCAACGATGCCGCTGATGAACTGGCCAGGAAAGGGTCAGAGATGGCTGCAATTGGACCAGAACCAATTGTCCCCCTTCCCTCAGCATGGCCTACATCAGCCATCCGGCAACACACAAAAGAACTACATAATAAATACTGGACGGAGGTAAGTGGGTGCAAGCAGTCGAAACAAGCTCTCCCTTAGCATCAACCGGCGACTGTCTCGTAAGTTACTAAACATTACCCGCCCTGGTTTACGCAAAATTGCTCAAATAATTACGGGCCACGGCCCCTTCAACAAACATCTGTTTAATCTAGGTGTTACTGACAGCCCCCTTTGCAGAGCCTGTATGGAGGCAGAAGAGACGGCCGCCCACATTGTTCTGGAATGCACAGGCGTGACCGACTACCGGGCCAAACACTTGGGGTCACCGAGGACACTCCCCGAGGTTATTGGAGACACCAGAGGTTTGATTAGCTTCTTAGAGGAGCTGGGATGGCAGGATTAGCCACCCATCTTTCACGCAAAATAGGCGCACAGTGACGTCGAGTTGCGGAAACAAGCCCGTTCATACTTATACTAAGCACGCACGAAAGCAAATCTACGCTAATACTATGGTTCCACCGCTTTCGTCCATTATTAAATATAATTTCAAATACCCTTAAACTGATAATGATAATATTTCAAGGTATATAAAAGTTAGTGGCTTCCTAAAATTCAAGAGGGAAATATAAATTAGTAATTACAATGAGACTTGATACTTTCCAAACTGTTTTTACCAGACTACGGCGAAGCCAAAAAGAAGGGTTATGATTTTGGAAGGCTATATATGTATGTATCTATGTATGTTTGTATGTTCCACCCTAGAGAGTATTTAGGTATACTAAGGAAACGTACCCATACTACGTGACCCGTTCTGAGGGGGAAGGGGCATATTTTATTGATATATATGGGTCTTGGTATATACTACATGTAGTCACGTAGGGGGAGGGGCATAAAAATTGTAAAAAATGGGTCACGTAGCCTTCCCTAATATTGAAGTTTTCCATATAAATAGCATTTCATGTGGGTTAACAATATTATAATAATGTAAAGCGAAAATTAAAAGTCTGAGTAAAAATTAACTAATACAATTCAGTTAGGACAGTTAAAATGGCTTTCATATCACCCCTGAACGAAAATTAATATTTATAAACACCTCTTAATGCAAGAACCATAACAATTCGCCATTTACAAATGGGTCGTGTCTGGACATGATTGATCTGTTAAATCAATCACGTCCGATTGCACCAAGTGCTGAGACTGTAGACCGCACTGACGTCAACGTATTTATGATTTATGGGCGATTAATATGAGATGAGAAATTTCTAAGTTATTGTTTAAAAATAATTTTAATAGCAATAATATGCTGTCGTAAAATATTGGTAAGAGATATCGTATAGATTATATGCTGTTTTTTATGGTAGATAAGGCGCAAACGAGCATAGGGTTTACATGATGATAAATGGCCACCATCACCTATGGTCATCGGCAATACAAGAGATACACTTTGTTTTGTCGATGTGTTGCAACCTCGAAGATAGAGTGGGGAAGGGATTAATGGAATGGGAGAGGGAGGGGGTAAGTCTGGCCCACAAGCGGCGCGACCTGAACACGGCATAGACACTTCGCGGTCGTTTTCGCATGCTGGCGGGTTCAGCCAGTCGAGGAACAGATCCCCTACCACCAAGGTGTGCTAGGTTACTCGGCTTTTACGAGATGCTCTCCCAGCGGCAGAGGGGCATTGTATTCTAACCCGTCCACACTTTATCTTAGACAATACTTTTTAAACAGTTTACATCGTATTATCTTTTTTTAATTAGTTCCTGACATTTCACACACTTTGCAGTCGTTTGTCCTGTGATCACTAACACAGCTGAGCGTTTGAAACATTTAAAAGTATCATACAATGTATAAAAACCTAAAAAAAGTCATGAAGATCTTGACCTTATATGTTAACTATATCCAAAATACCTAACGTTTTGGATCAATTTTTAGTGTAACTTTTGTTTTTTTAGTTTATCTAAAAAGCTCTATAATTCCTGAAAAAAAATCCGTACATAATCTTTCACGTATTTCTATTGCTTTGGGTATATAAGTATATATGTAACTTAACTAACATAATAAGAAATATAACTTATTATTTTTATTATCATTCTCGATACCGTCAATATTGCTTATTTTTGAATCCAAGCAACAATATGCGTAAATGAAAAACCCACAACATTCTAAAATTAGACACATTTCGAAATTGATGAACCAGCTTTTAATTTTTTGCCGCTAGTGCCAATGGGCGCTGACGTTGTACTTTCAAGAATGTTTAAAAATTACGCCTGATTTACATTGCTACGATCATTTAGGTGTAAGCTTAATGGAATAATTATAATAAACATTGGTAAAAATGGACTAAGAATCTGTTAGATGTTAAAAAATAATTCGGCCAAGTGCGAGTGTGGAACTCGCGCACTGTTGGTTCCGTACAATTTCTATAAAGGGACTAACACTATCAAATTTTGATTTTCGTGAGTCAAAAGTAATTTTGAAAGGGACATTTACTCCCGATATTAGTAATACGTATTTAGAATTACTTGGGAAAAAAATTATAAGAAAACATGATAAAACATTTTTAACAAAAAAAAATTTACCGACTTCAAACTCTGGAAAATGCATTAAAAAGTAAAAATTAATTACACTAAAATAATTTTGAAGTCAGTGAACCAATCAATAAAATATGCTCCTTTTTTTTTGGAGTTTTAGTCGACTCCTATATTTTACAAATTGAGTGAGTTAACAACATGTCATGTTGTCAACAATCGTCGCTATGATACTCGCCCGAAGTAGCTTTACATTCATTTCACACGACACGACAACAAAAATGTCGATATTATGATGTCATATAAATGTTTTCGGTCAGATTTAAACCCTGATTAACATTAAGCAAAAGACAAAGCCTGGGAATTTTGATTCTTGTCGAAAATCAAAATTACAATACATGAGTTAAAAGCGGCTATATCTTTTCATTAAATTGATTTTTTTACATGTATGATGTAGAAACAAATTTACAGCTAAATTTCACGATTCCATGTCATCGGGAAGTTACCTATAATTTTGTAAGTGACCACATTAACGGTCATATGTTTTCAATTCGTGGACTTAGAAATTTGATTTTTTCCAGTCGCAAGGGACCGCAGGCTTGAGTATTTGTTATTAATTTGAACTTGATGCCTCCACGCGATCCTGAGAAAAAGGGTCTTGACGGACAGACAGACGGAAAACGAAGTGATCCTATAAGCGTTCCTTTTCTGCTTTTAAGGCACGGAACCCTAAAAGTGGGTAAAATATCTAATAGATTTTGTCTCATTGGTTTATCGCATTCAAAAATGTAACTAGAAAAGATACGAACAAGAGTTCATATGGAATAGCTTACTTATTACTCTTTATTGTACTCAAAAACGTAATAAATAAAAATATAACAAAATCACATAAAAATTAATCTCTTATGTGCATAAGGCCTTATACCAAATTCCTTAAATTTTTTAGGAAATGAATAAATAGCTGAACGAATATTACTAGTAATTAACCATTAAAAAAAGACTGAAATAAGTATGAAACAAAGTAGCTTCTCGCCGCCGCTTAGATCTTTTAAACTACTTGAATTCAACAAAAAATTATTTAATTTTCAATATATTTCGGCGTTTAACATTTTATTATTTTCCCGCAGGCATTATGAATTTTTAAGTAAAAAGTAACCTATGTGTCAATCCACGTTATAAAGTAACTGTGTGTCACATTGAAATCCGTTCATTAGTAAGTAGTGAGACTAGTAGGATTATAGTAGACAATGTAATGTCTAGTGCGAAAAAACCGTGCGAAGCCGGGTTAGGTTTCTAGTATGAAATATGCTTTAATGTAGGTACCGTAATAGATAGAAATAAAATACAAGTATTTCAGAAAATATAAACTAAATATATAGAAGTATACAGTTAAACATAATATAGAATTTAAAAATTAATTAACTAACTACATTCTGAAATACCTTTATCATTTAAATTCTTTGAATTTTCAGTAGTAACAGCGAAAAATTTTGACGCGTAAAGATGAAAAACTTTAAAATCCAAGTCTATCAAGTTCTATTTATTTTTGCTTTTGTAACATTTTCAGGACTTTTATTGTAAAATTTTAAATTACTTAAGAATTAACCTTGTTAGTCGGTGGAAAAAATTGCCTTATCCTTTGGCGAAGAAAAACAAAGGAAAAGAGAAAAGTCCCTGTTTTAACAGAAATATATGCTCATAAAATGCAAAATATAGTCACTAATAGTAAATTACCATAAAAGCAATAGCGAAAGCAAAACTATTAAAAAGTAAGTAGTTAAGTCAGTGAAACTGACTAGGCTGGGCTTCGACGATATAGGTAAACAGATAAACATTACATTAATGGAAGTGCGAGGTCGATGTAGGTGTGGCAACGTCACGTCTTTATCCCTAGGTAGTAATATAGATATACCTTGAATAAAGTTAATGATTTTAGAATGAATAGCTACGTCATCGCTCAAAAACTACTGTACGAAATTTGTTATAGTTTTCACAGTTGTATTGCAGGATGTCGCATTCAAAGATAGGCTTTGTTTCTTTCATCGGTCGAAATCGGAAGTCGAAAAAGTCATTTAAACATGTTTAAGCCAAGTAAATCTTGGACGGGTTAGTTAAAAATTTATTAGTACCTACTTTTTTGATATTTCAAAAAAAAAATGCCAACTCTATTTGAGAATCATTAACCGAAAGAAGAATAGAATAAAACAAAAAAAAATATATAAATTTTTCAACACACACAATTTGTAAATATTTCATCAATTCAAATTAATTTGCAGCAATACTAAGTTACCAGCTACTCTTAGCAATCAATAAACGAATTGCGAGCAGTCAGCACATTAACTTCCTTCATAAAACCGAAAACTATTGTTAAAACGAATTCCAGCATACCAAGTCTATTTTAACAAAATTTACACCTCGACGTCGATGTAGCGCTCGTAAATCAAATGCCCAACAATTTGGATTACGACGGGACTGGAATAGGTCATTATAATCACTTTTTCGACGGTTACAAGGAAATTGTAACACAAACGATAAATATTTAATACTGGATGACGCGGTGAACTTAGTATAACTCTTTTTTTTAATTTAACAACCTCAAAAGTTAACTGAAACTATTCTAAATTAACAGATTATCTAAAAAAAAAACAACATATCCGTAACTATATCGAAATCCGAAATTTCATAAAACAATTCTCAATGTTTATGTAACACCATTATTCAGTCGACCTTTGCAATGTTTTGACTTATAGTACAAAATTAGCGTTTCCTGTATGTATCAATATTATTTTGACGTTGTTGTGAATTTACGGCTTTGCAGCTTGAAACCGATACTATCGATTTTCCGAATTCGTTTTCGTGAAACCAGATTTAACTACAATGCAGACTGCATTCTAATGACAAAATTCATATTATGTATTTTGCTTATAGTATTGTAATGGTTTCTAAGAAAAAAGTAACCAAAAAATATTATTTCAAGTTTAAATAGAGTGCAGACGATAAGTTCAAAATGGAGTCCGGTTGTAAAATATTTTCAATTTAATTAATCACTGATATGACATAGAATTAATTTTTACAAACATTTTATTACCTTTTGTGCCAATTCTCACTGTTATAATAAACATACAAAAGCTTTCTAAACCAAAAGATTATATGGAGGGAAAATGAACAGAATTAATAAAAAAATGATTTAAAAACAAAAGAAAAACCAAAACCAAATTCTCAAGGAAAAGACGAAAAATTAATTCAAATAATTAACAAAAATATTGTAGGTATGTAAAAACTAAACACAATGGGGAACATTAAATACAATTTTTTTCATTTTCATTTTTCTGTTTTTTTTTAAAAAGACGTTTAAAATAATAAAAAATTGTATATAATGTTTCATTTGGCTTGAGTTTGTGATTAAAAGAAAATTTAATTTACTATACTTTTCTATGAATTCAATCTTTAAATTCCTCTAAATTTAACTCAAATATATTCTTTTAGTACAATTTACTATAAAAATGTCTTAATTTTCAACCGAAATAAAAAATTGAATAAATCAGAGAAAAAAATAACTAAAATATAATCACTAACCTAAACCAAGAGTAATGAACTTAAGAAGGGAAAACAAAAAATGAACACACTTCTAAAGACACTGCGTCAAGTTTGCCACTCACGATGAGATCCTCCTCACGGATCCTCTCTGAGTTCTTGCTAGCAGTTCTAAAAGTCGCTGCGACATACTTCTGCTCATCTTTTGTAAGGAGAGTGCATTTTGCAGCCAGCTTTTTGCTGGTATTACCCATTCTGAAATATAATTGTTGATTACAAATTACATATTTAAAGTAGGTAATATTATTGTTATTGAAATAATAATAGCAGCCTTCTCTGGCTTTACATGGATGCACTTAACATATAATTAGGATCAACACAAAAAGAAAGAATGTGTCTTCTTAAAAGTATCTATTCATTTTTAATAAAAATATTATATTACAACAATTAGATTTGTTGCAAGTTAACATATTCCATTAATTATCTTATAGGAATTTTCCAGAATATAATGTAGCCTATTAGATTCCAGATCTGTTTGCTAACTTACAATGTAAAAGAAAGGCAAACTTAAACACATTTTTAAATATATTTATTTGTTTTTTAATTTACTTATCTGGAATATTTTATATTGCTTTAAGTTATATGTTAAAAAATTTGTTATGAGTAAAATATATATGCTATGGAAATTAAGCAATGTAATTTAAAAATTCAAGCTATTTTCTAATTTTGAATGTTTAACTAACGGTCTATTTTTACTACTACTACAAATGTGGTTTAAATTATTAAAAAAATCATTCCAGGTAAAATTTCTTTCTTTCATTTTATCAGTCAAAAAATTCTCAGTAATCTTCTTTTAAAACGATCATAAATATTAAATATACATGAATCATATCGATGTCACGAGTGCTATGGATTCACACTTGACAATCGTACTTTAGTTCTTTTGCCATAACAAACCTTACGTAAACTCATTTTCCGGTAAAGTATTTCACTTACATACACAACACAGCAAGTTAAAAAAGACATTTCTATTATTTAACTTAAAACATTTTTTTTATAAGTATTCATAACATATTTACCTTTTGAAACCCTTATTAATGTACAAAAAATATTTACGACATCTCAATTTTAAATTAAAATACTCAGTTTAATTTTATATATCCATATATCACGAAAATTATATTTCATTTCCTAAAATTAAGCCAAATCAATAATATTTTTGTTGATGAAACTCTTCAACTTTCAAGGATGAGGTTACCTGTCAATAACTTTTTTTTTGTCTACTTTTCAAGTGATAAGGACAAAATTCACCAAGGCACGCGTTGCACTCTCCTCGATCCGATTTGCGTCACGCTCACACGTCGCGTAAAAACGACTGACTGTTTCTAACTCCTTATCACGATTCACGCTCAAGTTTGGCCTGGAAATAAACTAGAAAGAAAAGTAAATATTTGAATCTCAATTTAGTACCAAACAGACTTCAGTTTTTCATAAATATTAAGCGATGTATAAGAATATTACTTGTTTTCATTGTGATGTTTTTTACAAATAATCTTAGCAAATAATGAACTTAATTTTGTAAATGTACCCTCCCCTAATTCTAAATTAACGGATGTATTTGAATGAAACGTAAAAATCATTTTGTAACTTTTCAATTGGATGTTTTAATCATGATTTCTTTATTATTTAAAACTTAATTTAAAATACAATTTAGGGGCTAAGAATACATCAGTTGATCTCGAGTTTTATTTTATTATATTTCATCATCATAATGATTCTTTATTCACCCATTGTTCACGTGGGTATCCTCACAGAACATTTATATCCCGGTTTTTCCTTAGAATGGGAAATATTTAAATCATAATCTATTCTAATGTTTACGCTGGCCTAATGCGAGTTGGCACTTAGCAGACTTTACACAACATTGAGAACATGAAGGACTGAGGCGTGCAGGTATTTTGTCACGATGTTTTCCTTCAATGTTAAAGTGATATTTAATTGCTTAAATACACATAATTGAAAAGTCGTCAGGACTGAATTGGGACCGGGACCTCCTGAGTACAATATTAAAGTTAACTTTTTAGTTTCTATTATTGTGTTTAGAATAGTGAATATACTCCAAATTTATTTTATTATGTTTAGAATAGTAAATATTCTTTTATTTTTAGTATAGTGAATATACTCCGTAACTAACAGACCCGCTAAAATTGCCCAACCAGGGGACATCAGATTTCATTTACTCCGTTAGTAACAAAGTCTCCGACAATAATTATTATATACGTGTATATTTAGATACGTGTAGCAATTGTACAATGAGCCGATTTCAATTAAATTTTTTGTGTACCGATGGGTTTATATAGATTGGCCTCTTTCAGGATTACTAAAAAAAATGTATATGTCTCCGGTGATCTGCTAGGACTGGAAAATCTACTGCAAGCTTTTGTAAAGTTTATATCCAGTTCTTAAATTTCATATTTTTTTACACTACTTTCTAATTTCAGACCGTTTCTGGTAAATAGCAAATTTATCCTTCTGATAAGATCGGTTGTCGAGGCCCAGACATTTAGGGCCGTGTGTTATAGGTATTTCGAGATTAGACAAATTATATGGTGAAATAATATATGAGATATATGACAATAATATGTGTGTATCAAATCAAACTAACATGATATGTTATGAAATATAATATATTTTATATATGTTTTGTTCTTTTACTTTGGTAGAATTGTTTATTTCTTGATATGGTAACACATTGTCACACCGTGACTTGGAAAATATAGTTGTCAAAATCAAAAGTTCGAGTCGTATTGTTTCATTCTCGATTAAATAAAGATTTGGTATTTCACCCATTTGTCATTTCATAAAAGTTATTTCTTGTATTGTTATTCTGAAATCATATGTTGTGAATTAACTTTATGAACTGAGAGTAAGCATAATGACGCTTACAAAGATGGAAGTGGACTCCGCTAAAGGCGAAGGTTTTAGGCCGTACTATATAACCAAGATCGAAGAATTGCAGTTGGTTGTGGCTGAAAAATCTCAAAACCTTCGCCGACTCCAGGCCCAGCGAAATGAACTCAATGCTAAAGTGCGCATGTTACGCGAAGAATTGCAGCTTTTGCAAGAACAAGGCTCATATGTCGGCGAAGTCGTGAAACCCATGGATAAGAAGAAAGTACTCGTCAAAGTACATCCTGAAGGCAAGTTTGTTGTAGATTTAGATAAAAACGTTGACATCAACGATGTTACTGCTAATTGTCGCGTCGCACTTCGTAATGAAAGCTATACTTTACATAAAATTTTACCAAACAAAGTTGATCCTTTGGTGTCGCTTATGATGGTAGAAAAAGTTCCAGATTCTACATACGAAATGGTAGGAGGCTTGGATAAGCAAATAAAAGAGATCAAGGAGGTTATTGAGCTGCCTGTGAAACACCCAGAGCTCTTTGACGCATTAGGTATTGCCCAACCTAAAGGAGTACTATTGTATGGGCCCCCAGGTACTGGTAAGACATTGCTAGCTCGTGCAGTAGCACATCACACTGAGTGTACTTTTATCAGAGTATCTGGTTCAGAATTGGTGCAGAAATTTATTGGTGAAGGAAGTCGTATGGTCAGGGAACTGTTCGTCATGGCTAGAGAACATGCCCCTTCAATTATTTTCATGGATGAAATTGATTCTATTGGCTCATCTCGTATTGAGTCTGGAAGCGGAGGTGATTCAGAAGTACAAAGAACCATGTTGGAACTTCTAAACCAGCTTGATGGATTTGAGGCCACTAAAAACATTAAAGTCATCATGGCTACAAACAGGATTGATATTTTAGACCCAGCCTTATTGAGACCCGGGCGCATTGACAGGAAAATTGAATTCCCTCCTCCAAATGAGGAAGCTCGATTGGACATCCTTAAAATACATTCTCGAAAAATGAATCTTACTAGAGGTATTAACTTAAGAAAGATTGCAGAATTGATGCCCGGAGCATCTGGTGCTGAAGTTAAAGGTGTTTGTACAGAAGCTGGTATGTATGCCCTCCGAGAGCGCAGAGTCCATGTCACCCAGGAAGACTTTGAAATGGCTGTTGCCAAGGTAATGCAAAAGGATTCAGAGAAAAATATGTCTATTAAGAAATTGTGGAAGTAATTATGCTTTTATTTGTATTCTCACTTTGTATGAATTAGAAATATAAATAATTTTTTTCAATTATTGTTTTTCTTAAAGAATTCCCAAAAATTTAAGGGTTAAAGAAAATAAAACACAAAATAATAATTGTAAATATATTATAACATGAGATTATATTATGCTTAATCATAATAAACTCTATTAGTTTAAATAACAATAATATTAAATAATTAATTTATATCATATTTGGGGAGATTCATAAAAATTAACTTAATATTAAATTACTTTCTAATTATTCTATTGTTATCCTTCACATCAAAATCAGATTCTGTGTCGGAGAGATCTTGCTGTGTATCAAACAACAAACCTGTTGTATCCTAAAAGAATTTGAAAATTTATATAATTTTTATACACTTAACAAAAGGTGGTAAAAGTTAAACTTTTTTTAACTCTTAATTACAACTTAACTGATAGGTGTGAAGTGAGCACAAGTCAGTAGTACACCGGGATGAGCTACTGCCACTAAATACAGAGGCAGTAACTCGATGGTTAAGGCTTAGCAAACATTCTCAATTATAGAGTAGTTTTATATTAAATTACTCACTATGGGTTTAGATCTCTTATACAATGACTCCTGCCAGAAATTTCTTACAAATTGTAGTGGGTTTATGAATTCATGTCCCATTCCACTGCAATAAATAAAAAACATATTTTTAAATTTTACTTGAAAATATCTACAGTAAAATATTGCAAGAGCAAAAATATATGAAAGTAAATTTTCATATTTGAGTTTTTTTTTTAATCAGAAGTATTAGTAGTAACAACAGAATAAAATATTTTAGTAAATTGTTCAGTTGATACTAACTTAATTACATAGCCAGCTTCCGGCATATCAATGATAGGGTTGCTGAGCTGAGGCATTCCTTCCCGCGTGTTGTGATATCTTACTCTAAAACATTAAAAAAAATATTTACCTATTACTGACAATTTTAGAAATCTAAAAAGCTTAATTTATATTAAGTGCTCACTGTAAATAATCTGTGTCTCGTTTTCTCTTCTTTATAATATAGTAGTATATAAAAACTCCAATGTAGAGTCCAAACAGCAACAACACTACTGTGATAAGTGTGACAGATACTGTGCTTTTTTGCTCCTGGTATGATGAGCCATTGAAAAGGGCCAACTGGAAGGAACACAATTAATTACAGTAGTAGTACCCGTGGATAGACCCCACCTTTTCCAATTTCATTTTAGCAAATATTTTGTACAATTTCCTAAATCAAATTAGGGATGCCATTCTACTATCAGTGATATCTTAAATCATACCATAAAACTATTGTCTTATAAACTATGATCTTATAGATCAACCCACTAATTTTTATTTTTTTCATGTAGTTCCACTGCAAATCTTATGACCCCTAGGCGACCTGACCTTACCCATATAATTAAACGATAATAATGATGAAGACAATATTTAGAAAACAACCTATGGGGTTCATTAAAATACAAGTGCTTCAACGATGTTGAAATTTCAATGTTGTGCACATAAATGCCCAGAGCATACCCGCACTTTATTCTGATTTATTAACTACTTTCGATGTAAGAAATATACAGGCTATTTTAATTTCTGAGAACTTTCTAAAACCGTGTCTACCGTCGACATCGTACGCTTTGCCGGGGTTCCATTTGATACGAAATGACCGAACGGACAAGGGAAGGGGAGGTGTGACTACCTTCGTAGTCACATTTCCTTTAACATTGTAGACAATTCGCATTCCCAGTACTCTAGTTCTATGGAACATTTGGTTATTGAAATTCTCTTTGGCACCTCGAAATTGTTGCTTGGTGTATTTTATAGCCCTTCATTACATGTCAACTATTTTAAAAATGACTGGCGAGCGAACAAATTTCGAAATATAATTGATGGAGCTAACCTTACTATATTACCTTCGAAAGCGACACACATCTCACCTAACAATCGTCCATCTTTATTAGACTTAATGATTGTGTCTTCGAATGATAGAGTTGCTGCGAATGGTCAACTTGGAGCGGAAGCTTTTTCATATCATGACCTTGTATATCTTTCGTATAAAATTAGACCTCCAAAAGTAAAACCAACAGTCATGATACGAAGAAGTTTAAAAATGAAAGATTCATACGGGATCTTGACGGGATGGATTGGGATACTATTTTTAACGCCCCTACCACCACCGAGAAGATAAGTATATTTAGTTCGGCCAATTAAAATTAAACATCTTCCTGCCCCATGGTTGACGGACAATATCAAAGCATTCATGGCGAAGCGAAACAAGGTAAAGTCTAAATATAAAACCAATCCTAACGGTAATAATCTGATGAAGTACAAAACGCTACGGAACCGATGCAGTAGGACTTGTAGAAATGCCCAGCGCAAATATATTTATGATTCAGTAAGTGGGAATAGTTCTTCTAAGATTTGGAAATTTCTTGATTCCATGGGTATTGGGAGACAACGAAACACCACACTGATAAGCGACCGAATCGATCTTAATTCTCTTAATAAATATTTTACGTCTGTGGGTATTATGTCCGGATGTGAAATCCAATACTATAAACACGTTGTCTTTGCAATCAATTCACCATTTTAAACTATTTAGCTTTAACCATGTCTGCGCTGAAGATGTGAAAAAGCACATATTGTCTATAAAATCAGACGCCATCGGATGTGATGGGATTAGTAGAAAGATGGTCCTTATGACTCTGAGCAACGTACTCGAGGTAGTAACCCATATATTCAATCAATCTCTCTCTACTAACTCTTTCCCAGAGACTTGGCGCTTTGTTCAAGTCATCCCGATCCCCAAAATCACGAATCCTGATAACTTTTCCCATTTCAGGCCGATATCCACTCTACCTTTTCTATTGTGCACGAACAGTTATCCTTATTTCTTACTGCAAATAATATTTTGTCTCCATTCCAATCAGGATGTCGCCCTGGACACAGTACTACAACAGCACTTCATAAAGTTTGCGATGATATCAGATGTGGCATAAACAGCAGGTAACTATATTAACCTTATTAGATTTTTCAAATGCGTTCAATACTATTGATATCGATATTCTTTTAGCTTTACTTAAATCAATCAACATCTCATCTAATGCTATTGAATGGTTTAGCTCTTATTTAACTCATCGTGAACAATGTATACGTATGAATAACAAATAGTCAATATTCTGCCGTCTTAGTGCAGGGGTCCCCTAAGGTGGAGTTCTCTCCCTTTATTATTCTCTATCTTTATTAATTCTGTCACTAAACTTCTCTCGTTATCTTTTCATCTTTACGCAGATGACTTGCAAATATACACAACAACACCTGATTATAATATTGCAAGGTCGATAGAACATATTAACCGGAATCTGAATACAATTAATGACTGGTGTAAATCATGCGGTCTGCTAATTAATCCTCGCAAGTCTCAAGTGTGTAGCTTCGGAAATTCCAAACAACTGTCAAAATTGAATTTCTCTGATCTGTCTCCCGTTGTCTTTGACAATTGCAAGTTGAAATATAGTAATGCTGTGAAGAATCAGAATGGATAGCGTGTGTTAAACATGGAATACACATGGAATATTCCAATAATATACAAATAATAACACATGGAATTGTCAAATAGCCGAAGTAAGTCGCAAGACTTTCGCAGCTATCGGTAGATTGAAGAGATGGAAATATCTTCTGCCTCTAAAAACAAAAATATCTCTAGCTCAGTCTCTTCTACTACCTATCCTTGACTATGCCGATACCTGTTTCCTAGATTTATCACGAACGACGCAACAAAGGCGAAATTTTCATGCACTTACTTTCCTTTATGCAATACTGTTTTATCCATCTACTCCTTGTTACCTCAAGGAGCAATTTACATTTCTCAGTTCGCATCCTCCAATCTCTCTCGATCTTCGATCACGCCATGAAAATAAACTAGAGGTACCCATCTGTAGCTCTAAGTGCTATCGTGATTCGTTTACCGTTAAAATGACGCTACTATGGAACGAGCTACCACATCTCATCCGTCATTCTAAATCAATTAACATATTCAAATAACGACTTAAAAATTATTATCTTACATTATAATCTACTACTTTGCCTAATATATATATATATATATTATTTATGTTTATCTATATGTGTGTATGTATTTATGTATGTATGTATGTATGTAATAATAATAATAATTTATTTGTATCTATGTATATGTAAGAGTACATAAAAAGTAAATACTTTCAGCACTAGCATTTACCCTCATGTTTTATTCCATTGCATTAAACGTGGTTGCCTGGTAGAGATCAAATTGAGTGATAAGGCCGCCATTGCATATTTCTATTAATTTAATTTCTTTCTTATGTACTTTCTTTTGTCCAATAAAGTATTTTGATTGATTGATGTTAATAAAAATATCTTACCTCATTATTTTTCACAGTTGGACAAATACCATCAATTGCTAATGTTCCATCGTGACAAATACACAGTGGCCCAGTATTTCCCATCACACATACATTCGGACAAGATAATGTGTCACATTGATTCTTCACATCATTCCGTTGAATACTTTCGTGTTTCATTAGAAATGTGCTAGTGTTGAATGTATAAGCATAGTTACTACAGGTCTTAGAACCATAGATTAAGCAACGCTTTAGATGATAATTACTCAGGAGGTAAATGTGATCTTCGAAAAGAGCTAAGCCATGAGGGGAATTGAGATTTGGATTATGTGTTATTATAGTATTCCTGAAATATTAAAGAGATTGTTAGAAGTAGGTACCTATGAAAGTTAAAATTCTCATAAAAAAATTTTCAAATCACCGTATCGTCTGTTTTGATAATATACGTACATAATATTCCCATTGTAATCAACTCGCAGTACACTAGCAGGGTCCTCACTAGTAATATACAAGTGTTTGGAGAAAGAGTCTACAATAAGACCAGAACAGCTGGCGACAGTTCTAACATCTGCCACGTCCCTACCAGCGAGAGATGATGAACGGATATTGGCTTCTAAGTGTGCACTAATACAGTAAAATATTCGACGATTTGCTGGATCTATAGTAATGGCAGTTACCTGGAATGTCGAGTTAAAGGTGGAAGACGTCACATAATTTATATTTATTCTACAGTTAGTAGACATGTTTAGAATATAATTTATGGCAAACTTGTAAGTCTTATAGATCTATATAGATGGAAACCGAGCATTGCCCGGGGCTTGAGATCCAGGAGCTGGTTTAAAGACGTCTTTTATAAGCGTAAACTCACCTTCACCGCTCGATTAAAATAAGTAGTACATTAGTCACTCCTCAATAATGGAGGTCTAGCACCTCGCCACTAAACTATAAGTATCGCTAATTTAATGCGCGTACCTACTGCGCGATATAACGATGTTGCTAACATCAGGTATTATATGTATTAGATTAAAATTAAGTCATTTACTTTCACGTTACCCAGTTTTAATTTTGTATATCTTGTTAGTATATAATATTTTTCTCTATATTTTTACCTTATCACCAGAGGGTAGTTTTTGAAGTGTAGCACATCTTTTTTTCTCTGAATTACATACTCTTAGGCAACTTGCAGATGAAGTACTATCCACGAAATAGACGTTACCTGTGATCCAGTCTACAGCAACCTACCAGATATAATAGTTATTTATGCAACTGTTGTATAATACCTTATTATCAATAGTTGCATACAATACTTTATCTACACTCATACTTTAATAAAGTAACTGATTCAGAATTTTTTATAGAGGATTTAAAGTACGGGAGTAGATAAATATATAAATATATAATAAAAGATTAGCAGCGAAGTTGGTATTTTGTTATACATTGTATTAGGGGTTAAAGTATGAAATTGCTGATTTGCACTGAAAAATTGAAATCTTTGTAATAGAACTCTGGTATTCTAGATTCGACAAACTGTGTGAAAGCATTTTGTACTGCCTCCTGAGAAGTATACTTTTTATCACGTAGAAAATTGTCCAAAACACAAAAAAAATCCGTTGGAGCAAAGTCTGGCGACAGAGAGTGACGAATGGTTTCTAATTGCAGTTCCTGTAGAGTTAAAACGGTTTCTCGTGCTGTATGAGGTCTCGCATTATCATGCATCATGCAGCAATAATGGTGAAGATCGATTCATGAGTCGGGACTGTTTCGCTGCTAGTTTTGCTATCATTGTTCGGAGTTCGGCACAGTAGACATCTGCTGTTATTCTTTGACCAGGTCGGAGAAAACCATAGTGAATAACACCATGCTGAGACCACCAAACAGTTATCATTACCTTTTTATTGGTAAGCTTTGCTTTAGGACACTGTTGCGGCGTTTGACCTGGGGTCAGCCATTGCATTTTTCGCTTACGGTTATCATAAAGAATCCACTTTTCATCACATGTCAATTCGATCGATTATTCCTTCATTTTTGTATGGATTCAACAAGGTCACAAAAGTTTCAACACACGTTTCTTTCTGCAGATCAGTCAAATCATGAGGCACCATTTTCTTATTTTTTTCTTTTATTGATTTGACGCAAATGAGTCAATATTGTTGGTAAGGTTAACGTTAAACCATGCCGCTAATTCCTAGGTAGTTTGGCTCGGATCTGCTTCCACCATCTCTTTCAATTCATTGTTATTGACCTGTGTGGGCGGATTTCCACGTGGTTCGTTCTTCAAATCAAAGTTTCCATCACAAAAACGTTTAAACCAAAATCGCACGGTGCGTTCATTAGCAGTCCCCTCTTTAAACGCAACATGGATATTGCGAGCTGTTCATGTCGCGATAGTTCCGCGTCGAAACTCGTATTCAAAAATCAATCGAATTTTCGATCTATCTTGTCTAAGCTGAATAAAAAACAACTGAAAGTCGATAATCGAATGTTGCACATTTTTTAAAACAAAAACTACATATTAAGTAGGTACCATGTGAAGAATGTTTCACTCAAAAATCCCAAACCATGAAGGTTCTATGTCAATTCGAAGTACGTATTACAATAAAACGGCAATTTCATACTTTAACCCCTATTATGTTATACAATACAATTAGAAAATACAAATAAGTACTTACCTTGGTGGGTTTTCCTACATTACTTATCACGTTAACTGGTTGATCATTTACAGTTAGATCTATTTCTGACAGTTTTCCACTCAGACTGGAAACTGTGTAAAGTTTTTCTCGTCTACGAAAGAATATTAAAATACTTACATTAATGTCATAAACTTCTCTTGCATAAAAGGCGAATTTATTATTATAGAAAAAAATCAAAATAGTTAAGCCTTGACTAGTAATAATAATGGTTTTTCTAAATTGATTACGTGAATACAAACCTAACATCTACATCAATATCACTTATTTCTTGACCATCTCCATCTTGATACAGTAAGTTATGAACATGGTTCGCAATTGACCACACTGAACTACCATTAGTATATAGAACCGAAAGCCCACCACTGACTGCTTTGCACGAGCGCCGATCTGATCTACGGGTTAGTAAAAATATTTAAAATTTTCACATTCGATATGTTATGAATAAAGTAATATGTTACATGCCGAAAACAATATAGCGCCTGTTCTTACTCGAGAGAGGAAGCGACAGATTCCATCCTAAGCATAAGGGAGTAATTTTGTACTCAGTAGAAACTATATTTTTTTCTACAATAGGAAATGACAAATCAGAATAATATTCAGAAATATTCGCCATTTAGTCGTCACGATTCTATGTCGTTAAGCAGCGCGAAGTTACCATTAACATTTAGGCAACCATAGGTTATACGCATATTGGGTCCGTATGAAAAATAATTTCCGCCCAGAAATTTCTTTTTTGAAACTAATTTCAAGCATGTAATAAAACTTTTCATTTGAAGTTAAAAGAAATATTTTCCCCATTGATATTAAAAAAATAAAGTCATAATTTTAGTGAAAGGGCTACTTACCTCAAAGCGTACCCCTTATAACATGAACATATAAATGAGCCTGGCAAGTTGTGACATGCATGTGAACACATATTGAGTTCACACTCGTTAACGTCGTGACAAGTGTTTCCATGTAATTCGAAACCATGCTGACAGGTGCAGTGTGGTCCACGTGGGCTGGGTTGACAGCCCTGCTGACATATATCCCCGGCACATGGATGATCTAGCGAAAGGTGTATCCAATAATATTAAACAATTTTCTACAAAATTTATGTCTGTATAGATATGTATATACCTACATATCTATTAGATTATTCGTAACAAATGTTTCAGTAAACTCCTCACACGCAACATTTTGCTAATATTGAATTTCTATTGTTTATTATTACGAAATTTTTCGGCATATCTGCTGACTACACGACTCTTTTTTTTTGATATTAGAATGTAAACGTATAAAACACTAGTCGATCCACGCCAATTCTCTCACTAGGAATACCAAATTCCTATTGGTCGTAACGTAATGTTATATAAAGCCTTCCACGATAAATGGGTTATCAAACATTCAAACAAAATCAATTCGAACAGTAGTTCCTGAGATTAGCGCGTTCAAACAATCTAACAAAAAAGCTTTATAATACTTATTAGTACAGACTAGGTACTTACCACATAAACCATTTTCATCAGATTTATCAAAACAGTCAGGATGTTTATCACACACTTGACTCCATTCAATACACTCTCCGTTGTCGCACTGATAGCTGTTACTACAATTTGGTGGTGACCAAAGATGATGGAGCACACCCGTCGTGTTAACTTAAAAAAAAAATTAGTCTGTTAGTTACTGCTGAAATAATAGTAAATACCAACATTCTTGAAGTATTTTTTTTTTCTTAATACTCTACTACTTTATGTTACATTAATAAAAACACAAATACCTATTTGGCAACTGATGCAAAAATTCTTACTTTTTTCCCATTATAAAAGAACTTGTAATATACATATAAAATATAACCTTTCGCACAAGCTTCTAATGTCTCATCAGATCCATCGGCGCAATCTTTATGACCATTACAAACTTTTTTTTCTCTAATGC
The DNA here is from genome assembly GCA_905147385.1 of Limenitis camilla. Lineage (NCBI taxonomy): Eukaryota > Metazoa > Arthropoda > Insecta > Lepidoptera > Nymphalidae > Limenitis > Limenitis camilla. Next base: position 6,321,510 of record LR990231.1, read on the forward strand.
ATTTATTTTCTTGTTTACAAGAAAACGAACGATTGTTACAGCGCATAATATTATCACATTCGCTTTCGTCTGTGCCACCGGGACAGTCGATTTTACCGTTACATCTGAGAAAAAAAGTTTAGTAAATTATCTGTAATAAGAGGGTAAACAATTCTTCCACCATTGTTAACATATCTACTGATATTATACATTATATGACTGTATGAACTTAAACCTTATTACAAAATAATGGAATTAGTAATAGTATTTAAATGCGGTTAGTAATATAAACTTTAGGCCTATGTGAAGTCATTCATGTCATATTGCAAAAAAGAGAAGTAGGTATTTAGAAATATTTAGATAAAACAATATAATAAGTAAAATATCAAAGATTTTGTAATAAAAATTAACAGATATATATCTGTTAATTTAAGATTTATAATGTAAGATTTGCAATGAAACATAGATCCACAACCAGAAAAAAAACAGACAACAACATATTAGAAAAACAGCTTTTAGATAAGCAAGTATCAAACCGCGCGGTCACGGGCAAGCAGATAGACATATTGTGGTCGCAAGCGTACTCCCATCGCATACACGTAACCACGTGACCCTGTGCAAATATAATTAATTGTAAAAAAAAATTTGGACCGTACATATTAGGCCTATTTTGTACTCTAGTTAGGCTACAAAATAGGTAAATGTTGTTTACTTACTCCAGTTTCAAAAAATTCGTTTGTATCGCAATCATCCTCATCGTCTTGGTCTATGCAGTCAAACTTCCCATCACAGCGCTTAAAGTTTTCTATGCACGAATGGTCACTGCATTGGTACGAAGTCTCGGGACATGAATCGCTCATATCTTTATAAAATATAAATAATCAATATCAAAGTTTCAATGATAGGGACACAATTTTAAGCATTTAACTCACCACAAAAAGATTCATCTGAACCATCAGCGCAATCTTCGCCTCCATCACATACCCATGACCTTGGGATACAATTTCCGGAAGAACACCTAACGTAAAAAATAAAATCGTTAATAATTTATCAAATTAAAATTATTAAATGTACATATTATATACTGTTTTTCAGAGGACCATTCACAGATTTATTAAAATATCCGTGATTAGTAAAATTTCTCTACTATACCATATTATTCATTCTGTATTCAGTTGCCTCGTCCATTAATTACCTACTATAACAGTCTTTACGCTAACAACATATTTTTATAGTCCTTACAGAGTCGCATGCTAGTCGCTCACGAGAGAGTCTAATAAAAGGACCTTCAAGTACCTAATTGTCATGTAGTTGTGATTTAAAAGAAATAAACCTTGTCTTTGGTTGGACGTTAGTCTAGGTATTATATATGTAGTATATATATATACACTGGTTATTAGTTAAAACAGTATTATTACACTAATATAATTATGGCATCACACACGCCTTTCGTTAGTTAGGGTAGTGACACAATAATAACTTACATGAATTCAGACTCGAAACAAGTTCTAGTATCACAAGCATCAGGGTGCTCATCGGATCCATCAGGACAATCCGAATGTCCGTCACATGTTAACGATCTTTCCACACACGCTGAATTATCCATACACTTAAATTTGTTCTCATTGCATATTAGAGATTCTGAAAAAGTATTTACGTATAATTTTTTTTACTCATTTGCCAAAATCATGCAGATATAAAATCTGCCTATCTAGATCAAACAAATTATTCAACAAGTACGTCGTATTTGAAACGTTGTGGACTTACCATTAATTAGAATTGGAGTGACTGTTATATTTTCTTTGCAAACTACATTTTTAGGTATACAGTTACCATAACAATTTTGATATTCTGGATGGCATAATAAAGGGCTCAGCGGTGCTATATAAAACAAAGAATACAACAAACAAATATGAGACTTAAATATAAGATTACCAATATTTAAAATAGAAATGCGGGAAACTTTACTGAACTCACCTGAACAACCTTCTTCGTCTTCACCATATTGACAATTGTTTATCCCATCACACTTTTTATTTGCCAAAACACAAAAATTGCTTTTATGGCAGTACAATTCATTACTCTTGCATTTCATCAATTCTGAGCAAACTCCATTAGAATTTAAGCGATAACCAGGGGGACAAAGACATTTATATCCCATTGATATAATTTTATGTACAGGATCGTGGGACGTTTGGACACATACATGGGAGCAAGGGTTAGTGGTTTTATAGCATTTATGGTTAGTGAGAAGGCTTTTAGGATTAGGGGGAAGAGAAGTTGTAATGACGTGGAGATTTGTCTGGTTGGGGAATATTGCTGAAAGAAATATTGCTTGTAAAAATTAACGTAAAAGATTAATGTATTATTTAAATGTATGTGAAACTTACTTAGTTCCATTCTCCGGATTTTATTATTAGCTTCATGTTCGAGAGCCCAATATAATCGCGATGACCGTCTGTCCGTCCAAAATATATGCGTATCTGATACAGCTAAACTGCCAATTGTTGTTGATACTTCTCTAAAGATATCTCTGCCTGTTCCTAATCGTAGTAAATTCTTATATTAATTCATCTATTAGAGAAGTTTTTCAATTTAAAATTGGAGATCAATACTAGATGTAAACAAATATAAAAGAAAATATTTACAACGCAGCAGTTTTGCAGCATGTACACAAAACAGCACTTCTAGAAAATATGAGAGAAAGAGATGAAAATATTTACACACGATAGTTATTTCATAAGAAAAACTTTTTAAATTCTAGGCAGACTGTACGCAATTCATAAAATTAGTTTTCTTACCTGTGGATTATAATTCTTTTTTAACGGTGTGAAGTAAATTTAAATAAGAGTTTGTTATTTATTTTTCAGTAATAATATGCATAAAAACGTAGGAAAACGTATTGAATACCATGTATAGAAATTAATATGAAATATGATGATAATAATAATAATTTTAAATGTTACTTTTTAACAATTTAAAACTTTTATGAATGCCGAATACTGAATTAAAAATTGCTAATTAAAGTAAGTATTCTTGTACTTTTGACTGCATTTCTAAAAAATCTATCTTACTTCTGGTACGATTTATACGCTGCCTATGTTTTTATAATAATGTAATGGTTTGTGACGTTTTCAATAAAATTAAAGAATTACCTTCAGGGTGTATCACGTCGATAACACCATTACCCTCATCCGAGATATAAACTACATTCTTTTCAGAGGAATAGCGGAGCCGGATGTTTGGACCTATAGTCACAAAGATAAGGTAAATTTAGTAAGCGCTATAATCACGATATTAGTAAAGGATAATTTTTTATTTATTAATATTTTTGCTTTCAAAAATTTACAACTCACCCAAAACGTTTGTCAACAAATGCTGTCTATCCTCACCATCCAAGCCTATGCTATCTATATAAATTTCGTTGCTGTATTCGGTTTCCATAACGGCTACTAACATCCGCCTAAAAAATAAAAATAAATTACAATTGATACCAATATTTCAAAAATTTCACACGTAAACAATTTTATCGAAAATTAAATTAAAATAACTAACCCGTACTCATGTAAAATACAGAAGCTTATAGGCATCTCATCAACATTAAAGTGATATACTAAAGCATTCTGTTTATTCCGTAAAGATATCACTTCTATAAGATGACGACCAGCGTCAAGAATGTAGAGCGAATCTGTTACAAAATCTAAATAAAAGAAAATCTATTTTATTATCATTTTACACTTTTCTTTTATTCAACGGAAAACATTCGTATTAATTAAATTGGTGTTTAATAATATTTTAAAATAAATTCTAATAAAAATGATGAATTTAAAATTAAAAGAATCTTACCATAATCCATTTCAACAACGTTCTCCAACCCCTTATACAAGAGCAGATGAGTTATTCCGAGGGTAAAGTCACTCATGTTTATGTAGTTGATAGATTTCCGTTGGCTATCATATACATACAGGGTATCTAAGACAATTTGTAACATACGTACAATAAAACCAATATCTTATAAATTACTTTCAAACAGAAAAAAATAATTATTTTGTTATTCAATGTATATTTTGTTTTCTTATGATGAATTTTATTGCAAAAACTAATGTAGTTTTTTAGATAAAAAAAGGACGTTTCATTTCAAATTAGATTCCTTAAAGAACATTTACTAACCTCTACTATTGTCATACGCCATAGCCTGAACTCTACCAATATCCAGATTTGTACCGTGTGTTTCTGGGTTGCCGATAGAAGTATAGTGAACTCGAGTAAACACAGATCCTGCACCTACAATTAGATATTGTGGACGGTAGCCGCGGATTTCTGCAATAAAATAAATTATTTATTTTACAAAGAAGGCTAACAAATGCGATATTTGTTTTATACACTATACTGGACTGTAAGAAAAGTTACCATTAACACAAATTAGTGATCATGTAATACTTACGTTGACAACGACCTCCTACTATTTGCATGGTGTCAGGACAAACACAAGTACTCGTAGTGTTGGAAGTAACCAAGCAAATAAGACACTGGTTATTTTCACATGGATTTTTACTAATATTCATAAGTACTGGATGGTAGAGGTGCATATCTAAAAAGTTCAAACAATCCATTATAGGTTGCAAATGGAGATCCATAGGAAATGTAATAGCAACGCATCGGCGAGTAAATAGTGACAAGCCTATGGTGTTAAGTTCTTTATAAACAAAACGGTTACTTTCTCTTCTATAATATGCATGTATTATACATATAAACCTTCCTCTTAAATTACTATCTATTAAAACAACCGCATCAAAATCCGATGCGTAGTTTTAAAGAGTTAAGCATACATAAGGACAGAGACGGGAAGCGACTTTATTTTAATACTATGTACTATGTAGTGATACAGTTTTGTTAGTTTATAAAATTCGGGGAGCAATCAATCATTTCCGATCTTTGACTCCTATACCTCGGTATAGTTGTTTATAGTAAAAGTAGTTTGATCGGTACATGTGATCAAATATCTTGTTCCAATATTTTCACAGATTTATATTATAAAGTCTTAAATAAACTTACCAAAAACGGGTTCATCCAAATGAAGCAATATATTTCTATTATAAGACGTTCCATGTATTTTATCAGTCGTTTGAATGGTGTCTGTAGTCCAATCACTCCAGTATATTGTATTCTCAAATACAGTTAAAGAGTATGGATGGTGGATCGGCTCTTCGAAGAATGACTATAAAAAATATAAATTAATTACTAAACCATATTTTGGTTTAGTAATAATAAATATAAAGATTCGAAACTTTCCGTACGTTTACGCTAGTGTGAAATATATAGTTAGTATTGAACAGAAACGTAAATCTTCTTGATTTACATTTCGTTTACTCATAAAATTAATAAAAGAATAATAGTCTGAATTTCTTTTTCAAATCTAAATAACTTATAGTCAATGCCTAAGCTGCGAAAGGTATTTTTGAAACCCAACCTCAAAAAAATAATAATGAAGTTGAAGGTAATAATGGCAATAGTATATACAAATTTATAAGAATTAAAAATAAAATACACTTACATAAACTTTCCTATCAGCCAGTACAATAACTTTAATAGTCCGATCAACAAAATAGAGTCGTCCATTTGGAGCATCCAGAGATAGAGCAGTGGGAGGAGAACTTAATTTATCTGTTAGCAGAGAAGAATGAGCACCATCCATTCGTGCTGTCATAAGAACTGGTTTCTTTTCATCGATCCAATCAGCCCAATACATTTGACTAAAAAATTACATATTAATTTAAAGTAAGGAAATAAACAATGTAGAAAGTTATATTTCCTGTAGTAGCTTATAACTTACCCAATCCTATGATTCAAGGTAACGAATTTTGGCCTTTTTGCATTAGTTTTAAGTTTCGCACAAAAGGAACCGTCAGTACGGCATACAATTATAACTCCAGATTCCTCGTCACTGAAGTATATGTTTTCCCCTAAATGATCTATTGCTATATCACCAACGTCTTCTAGACCTAACGCTGCCAAAACCTGGTGAAATACATGCAAAATAAAGTGAAACTAGTATAAAATAATTTACGTGAAAATACAGCTACACAGTACCTAATATTAATTTTTTTTTTGTACCTGTTTTGATTCATCAAGCCTGTCAAGATGTGCTCGCATAATGGCCTGATGACCTTGAGCTGTCTCCACCCAATACAAATGACGCCCGTCATAAGAAACTCCATGGGCCTTTTTAATACCACTTAATACAGTCACTTGTTGTTTAGATTTTACCGTAACGTAACGAATATCATTTCGTGTACTAAAAAATAATTGTGCTTCCGGGTCTAAAAAATATATTTCTTATTATTTATTTATTACAGATACATTTAATCGTTAAATTATGAAATGATGATATATTCAGAAAATATGTTTACAGAAACTAGTTACTAGTGATTTTTAGTAATAATAAAAAAATGAGGTTCCTTATATTTGCATCTATGTCTTTTTGTGGATTCTCTCTCATGTTTGTTACATGAAAAAGGAAAGCATGATCCTTAACCTTATAATGACCGAGTTTGAAGATTTAAATAAAATAAAAGATAATCAAAATACTTACCTGGTGCAAAGCACAAGTAACTAGCGAAATCAGTAGAGTATCCTGGATCACAGAAACACTTAAAATAGCCTTGCTTGTTTTCACACATATGAGAGCATACCGGTTTTCCCACTAAGCAATTTTCAGTATGTTCACATCGCTTAGTTGTAGAATTATAAAGATTATAATACGAGTGACAAGTACAAGTTACACCAGTCCGCTGAGGTTTGCAAAAAGCTTCTTTTGGACATGTAAAATTCGTACACATTGTATGCCCTAGAATTAAAGATTTTTATCTTGATCTAATGAGGCAACCAAAAGCTATTTAGAAACTCATTCATTAACCTTACAGATTTAGGTTCTACTGTCAATTTGATGAGCGGAACGTTCCACTTACAATTATCGCAAAAGCTTCCCTCATCGCTACCATCCCTGCAGTCCTTCATACCATCGCACATATGATTCGGAGGCAAACAAAACGATTCGTCCAAACACGCATGATTACTTGAACCAGATTCACAAACTGACACGTCTTGGTAATGTATTGGTCGCAATGAGTGACCTACAAAAGCAAGCACGTTATATTTTTAAATTATGATTTGGCGTTCATTTTATATTTAAAAATATTTCATATACGTTTATAATTAACCTACTGTTGCTCAATTAATACGTTACATATTTAACAAGAAGTCACTGTTATATTATATTACATTATGTAAAGCAATATAATAACAAGATAGGACTCTAGTTGGAAGTTAAAAAAATTTGAGCGATTTATAAAAAAAAAACAAAATATTGTTTAACTTGGTTAGGTAAACTTACGGCAAGTTGTTTCGATATCCTCATCAGTTTTATCTTCGCAATCATAATAGCCGTCGCATCTCCAAAAGTTAGATATACATTTTTTACCATCGTCGCAAAGAAAACCTTTGCAAGTAGAAGTTGACTGAAATGGTATAAAATAATTTGTTTCTTTTTAACTCGGTTATTTTTCTTAATAATAAAAATTACTTGCAGCTAATAGTAATCATCACATTAATACAGTTTAATTAATGATACAATAAGTAGGTATGTAGGTTTAGGGTATATTTGTTTTACATACTACATTATAGAATAATACATAGTTGCGGGTAAGTCGGTAGAACAGTAATAACATACCATCAACAGCAGTGATAGTGTAGTCTGAGTAAGAGTTAGGTATGTTTTACGCTTCACCTTAGCGACCGCCAAAAAAAATATCGCTCTACCCTAATCATTATACATCTCGGCTTTAACGGTGAAGAAAACACCGTGAGAATACCTGCATGCCTGAGAGTTCTTCATAATGTTCTAAAAGATGTGTTAAGTCTACCAACCTGTACTGGTGCAACGTGACTCAGCAGTGGGGCATTATCGGGTTATCAGTAAGAGAATGAGTTAGAGTAGTAACGAGTAGGGGTAGTACGACAGCCCCGGGGCCTCAAAAGAGACCTCCCTACAATAGACTTCGAAAACTTTTTTTTTTCAAATTCCGACTAGTAGACAATAGTAAACGATTTTTTGGCGAAAAAAGCTCGGAAGGATGCGTTTTAACTAAAATTTAATTTCAGATAATTCTTGTTTCCGATTTTATTTTTATATGTTTGTTAAATACTAAAAGAATCTACTTAATTACACAATAAATTAATTTATTGAAAAACTCGACTGAATAAAATTGTTCATTTTATTTGCAAAATAATTTAGGGTCAGGGTCAGGGGGCCTCCACTCCTTTTTGCCACGAGGCCTCCAGACCATTAAATCCGGCCCTGGGGATGAGTGGGAGAGGGAGTGGATAGGAAGAGAGTTAGCGAATGAGTGAGAAAGTATGTGAGGGAGTGAATGATTTGAATAAACCTCAGAGAAGCGAGGTTGGTTCGGCTAATAGTTAATACTAAAAGACTTACATTAACAGTTTCGGGATATGTAGTACAATTGGCTTCGTCGCTACCATCATCGCAATCGGTTTCATTATTGCATACCTCTATATGAGGTATGCACTTTAGACCATCAGAGCAAAGATATTGGTGCGTTGTATTACAATAAATTGGATCAGGAGTGTGATTAGCTGAAAAAATAACTTAGTTATCGTATTTTGTTTTAATACTAATATTATGAAGAGGAAATATTTGTATTTTTGTATCTTTGTAACGAATAAACTCAAAAACTAAAAAACTGGTCTGATTTCAAAAATTCTTTTACCATTATAATATAACATTTTCCCTGAGTGACATAGGCTATATTTATTACTGGAAACAATTACGTATTTCTAAAATTTAAATAATATAACCCAAGTAAAAAATTTAGCAAAAAAATATCTATCATCGCATGCGTTGCGGAAACTATTGATTATAATAGAACAAAAGAATGTTCTACAATAGTAAAGAACATTTCAACATCTATAAAAACTTCGCAATGTCCAGTAAAGTAGTATTGGGGGGCATTTACTCCCGAAATTAGTAATGCGTGTTTCAATTGACATATTTATAAACCTACAAAAAGAATTAAGAAAATATGATTAAACATTTTTAACAAAAAATGCAATATAAAATAATTTTAGTCGTTATTAATAAAATATGTATTGTCAAATATAGAACCTTCTTTTTTATTAGTCAATTAAAATATTTTACAAGTTGTCATTTAACAACACGCCATCGCGTCAACAGCCGTTGCTTAGGATTCGCGCCCCATATAGCCAACGATCATAGAAAAAAAGTAGATACAGTACTTCAAACTAAAACGTTAATCAAATGCGACGTCGCGTCTAACGTAATGTAGTTGACGTATTCTGCCTGGCTCAAAAGTATGGATAGCGGCTTCTTATTATTTTAAATTAAATTTTATTGCATGTAAATAATATTCTTACAAACATTAAGTATAATACAAAAAAAATATGTGCGCGTCAAATTCACTAACCGAAAATTCTGTGCTAATTGTAATTGTAATGATTTTATTATGAAATGACATTTGTTTGCTAAACATGGTACAGATTAGATTTTACAATTTATATGTTCCTCATGTTCTTCCATGATTGATTTTTTAAACACAATATACACACACATTAGTATGCTTCTTTGTGGCACGCCAGAATCATTATTCCTGTAGCCTGGATAATACGTGTTATTTGTGTTTAATTGCTTACAGACCACTTGTTTTTTGTTCTCTATTAGTAAGATATGATTTTAACCAATTAAGCATTAAACTAAATACCAAAACCCTCGAGTTTATTTAATAGTTTTTCATGACTCGTGAGTTTGCGCGTCGACTGTAATTTTCATCATGCCGTACATTTATTAGGTTAGCCTTGTGTTGAGTTAGCCTTTAGTCAGAAAGATGATGATTTTGGTAGTCTATTTATGTATCTATGTATATATGTGTGTATGTTCCATTGAACCAATTTTAATGAATGAGGTGTCGATAGATTCATAACTGAGTGACTAAACCCAGGGTGATATGGGCTATATAAATTTTATGATTTTTATGACGGAATTTAACGTTTATCCTCCCTTTTTTTTTAGAAACCGTCTCCACTTTATCAAACTTGAGTAAATGCATGAAATTATAAATTTTTATTTTTCATATCAAATATTGTATTTGAAGAGCTACTCACTTATGAAATGTAATACCAGTAGCTTTATTGTGCTAAATCCACAAGACGGCATTTTGTAATATTTTATGACGCTAAACCTGTGCGCTAAACCGACTAACGGGCGATGCGCGGAGTTTTTGAATTAAGCGGAGTTTCAGTGGGACACGAATCGGTCGTACATGCGATATCCTCTTTTTTTCTATGATCGTTGCATATAGCGTTAGATTCATTTCACACGATACGACGACAAAAACATCGATGTTTGCGATTTCACTGATACTCGAATATGTTATACACATACATGTCTTCGGTACAGAATTAAACCCTGATAATGGTTATGCATGAGCAGTGATGGCCCAGTGGTTGAGACTTCAAGTCTTACTCGGGAGGTCCGAGGTTCGATCCTGGGCACACACCTCTGACTCTGAGTTATGTGTGTGTTTAAGCAATTAAATATCACTAGCTTTAACGGTGAAGGAAAACATCGTGAGGACACCTGCACTCCTGAGAGTTCCCAAAAAGTTCTCAAAGGTGTGTGAAGTCTGCCAACCCGCACTGGGCCAGCGTGGTGGACTATGGCCTAATACCCTCCTCATTCTGAGGAGGAGACCCGGCTCAGCAGTGGGCCATTGAAGGGTCGTGATGATGATGAATGGTTATGCTAGAAGGCTTTGAAAATTTGAGTAACTGGAAGAGGTACCTTACTTTAAACCTTATTGAAAACAGTCCAAAAATTAAAAATTAAATATTTTTCTATGGTAAATAAGGTGCAAACGAACAGATGGTCCACCTGTTGGTAAGCGATCCCGCATAGACAAAACAAGAGATACTTTCTTGTTTTGTCGATGCGTTGCATCCTCGAAGATGAAATGGGGAGGGGGAGTGAAGAAAAAAATGCTGCGGTTTTAGCGGACCCTGAGCAAGAGCCCAGAGCCCGCTAGATCCGCAGAATTAATGGAATGGGAGAGGGAGGGGATAAGTCTGGCCCACATGCAACTGGACCGGAACGCGTCTATGACACTTGGCGGCCGAACCTTATACTTATATTACAATTACTTACTACCCTAATTTTAACAATACAAAAAATGTTCTAGTGGCAGATCCACTTTCCGAGTGAGTTTTGAGCCCCTGGACTGAAAATCTTATGTAGGTAAAGATGAATGATTAAAACCAGTTTATTACTATCAAAAAATAAAATTATTAGTACTTTTGTAAGTACAAATAAACGTTTAAAAAAATTGTTAGTTTGAAAAATAAACATTGAATCAAACCAAATGTGTATTCATTTTTTCCTTAAAATTCTTACGTAATTAATATTAAGTAGGGGAGGGGGATCGACCTATTCTTATTTTTTTTTATAATAGGCAGAGGGGAAGGTATAGGTAATAAGGTAAAATACCTAAAACTGTCGACCGTTGAAACGCTTGTATGCCCTTAATAAAAAGATGTAAAGAATGGGTTCTCTAGCATTATCAGCTACCTTCATTCTGTAATGCCTTTAAAATCGGAAAATTCATTAACAGATATAATGAGAGATTTACTACTTACCGCAAAAATTTTCATCACTTCCATCTTCGCAATCGTATATTCCATTGCAGTATTTATCTTGGGACACACAGCCTCCGTCAATGCAAGTAAACGCACCCTCTTCAAGACATTCTGGGTCGTAAAACTGCATTTCATCTACAAATTGCGCCGAACAAGCCACTACCCATGTTAGGATAAGGAGCACATGTACGTGCAGGACCGCCATCCTAATTAATATAATTCTGAATATTAATCCGAAATTTATAATCGAAAAATAGCTTACTACGAGTATAAGAAATACGGTAGGTATATGCCTATTCAATAAAATTAAGCTAGCGATGTTATTAAATTCCCATAACTGGTTTTCCGCCCTCGCTTAGTTAATGGAAAATTTGTGAGTGAAAAGTAAAAAGTTGGAAGTGAAAAAATTTGACGTACTCGCTTGCACACACACAAACTCACTCAACCTCCTACTAACTCCTTAAAACTACCCACCCGCTCACTAACGCATAATTCAACAGTTGAACAGCCCAATCATTCATTTGCTCAGTCACTCACATGCCCACCCGAGAATGTTTTGAGATAAACGAATAATAATAAAAATTATCCACTTTAGAGTTTTGCCTTTCTTATCAAAGTTTCATCATACTAGGGAGAATATAAAATGAAGGGTATATAAAGAACATTTGTTTATATATATGTACATATATATTTTAGATACTTTGGTTATAATTTCTTTTTAAGGTTAAAGTTCAATCACGTCATTTGATCGAATACTTGTACTACAAGTTTTTTTTGTTAAATGAATAGAAATTACAAATTCTAATTTTGTTATTACGTATCGAGCTATATTGTGTATTATTGCGCAGTGAACATAAACATTACACTTGCATAATAACAGTGTCAGCTATGAAGCAAATGCTTGCTACGGGATCTGCGTCTAAAGGGTCCCGAGTATTCAAAGCTCCATCACTTCCCCTTGCCGGTATAATTACAATGTTCTATAGTTAACATGGCTATAGACATAGTGCACGGACTTGATGATATTTTTTGGTCGTCACTGAGGGGCACCAGATAAATAAATTGTAAAACAAAAGCCCCGCGCTAGAGAATGCTACGCGCCTCACACATTATTAATTTGCCACTGCGTTCATCACGACCCTTCAATGGCCCACTGCTGAGCTGGGTCTCCTCCTCAAAATGAGGAGGGTATTAGGCCATAGTCCATTACTCATTAATTTAAAAAGTACATTTTTGCACAAAAAAGTCATAAACCAATTTAAAATACTCACCTACGTATAAGAAGGCTTAGTGGTTCATCAATTAAACTATTATAAATAAACTAAATAGAATTATCAAACAATAAAATATTATATCTTCAAATCCGGACAACCAGGTCGTGAATTATTCTCACAATGATAAATCAAATGTGGTAAGAAAAATGCGTTAAAAAATTGAACTACCCTAATTTATATTTTTATAAAAAAATAACTCGGTCATTGTGAATCTATAATATAAAAAAAAAAAAAATTACATCCTAATAAATAAAAAGTTTATTCATAATTTTTATAATAATTCATTGATAATTTCGAAATAAACCAAATAATGTACGTTATGTCCGGAAGTAAAAATATTATATGAATTAATTTTATACCTATTTATTATTTTAAATTAAGTGCATCATAAAAATCTTATATCTTTTTATATATCTTTTTCAAATAATATATTGCGTGTATATTTTTGCATAACATGCTATTTCTAGACGAATTTTTGACAAAAATTAGAGACAGGGAGTGGCTAGCGAGTTTGCTAGCGAGTTACTTAATTGTCTATGCTACTAGTGACTCCCAACCAGTTATACCAATGAAAAAAAAATATCGATATACATGGACATAACGATATATCGATATTTTTAAGTTCTTGTTTTTCGAACAATTTTTTTTCAGTCAGAGTATCTTTGGTCAAACTGAAACAAGATACAACGTTAAAAAAAATACATGATACCTTTTTTTATTATTTTAATCGAAATAGGGTAAATTACAAATATCGATAATTTAGCAAGCCTATTAATTACTGTCTTATTATTTACTGACATCTGACAGGTCAGAGTCCAACTTTTCAGGTACCTACATTGAAAAAAATAATTTATTATTTGTATGTTAATAGTTTAAATTATATTTGCTTTTTTTCAGAAACTGTGATTGAACTCTTGAGTCAATATTAGATTTAAAGGAGCCATGGCATCGCAAATAGCAAAGTCTTTCATTAAAGCAGCTCGACCCACTTCATCTGTGAAGTTTGGTAATTATAATATATTTATAAAATATAGATATCATATATTATCAAATATTTAATATTGTATTTTGGATATTCATCTAAATAACTTTTTGAACCTTTAATTATAGTTGCGTAAATAACTGTAACTAAGTTTGATAAAAAAGTAAACTTTGGACTTTGAAAGTAAAGTAAAAAGCTTAAAGATTTATAGTCAATAAATGAATCAAAGAAATGTATAGGGAATCCATGATAGTTGATTTCATTTAAGTAGCTAATGGTTGTAATTCTGTTGGTCCATTCATGGAACCAATCACTTTCTCTTCCTGTGTTGTAAACACAATCTGTTACAAGACAGATTCAATATGAAAGGAAGGAAAAGTGAAAAGAATTACAAATGTAGACTACAGGTCAAATAAGTTTAGGGATGTCTCATTAATACTATAATTTGAAACAAAAACAAATATACATTAATTATGGAATGAATAAGTTGAAAGAAACTTTAAATGGTATGTTCATGAAAGAAATAATAATATGTTAATGAAAGAAACTTTAAGCGTAAAATTGTAAACACCAGCATATTTATGAACAGTAGCATGTTTTTAAAACTGCACTTCATATTTTAGATACAGCCTCTCGAGCTCTCAGTATAGGAGCAGCACTACAACAAAAGAAAACCCTCCCAGACAAGACAGGCAAGAATGTGGTGCTAGTAGATGGAGTCAGAACCCCTTTCTTGGTTTCATTCACTGATTATGCCAAGATGATGCCTCATGAACTAGCTAGGCATTCATTGCTGTAAGTTTATTCTATATTATGTGAAATGTGCTCATAATACATTAGCATTTACTTTAATAATTATGATCTTTCTATCCCTTTTAATTTTGGCTAGATTAACTATAATTCTTATTAAAATTGTACATTTTATTTTTGTTAGTGGTCTCCTTCAAAAAACTGGCATACCTAAGGATGTAGTAGACTACATAGTGTATGGTACAGTGATTCAAGAAGTGAAGACATCCAATATTGGGCGTGAAGCAGCTTTAGCTGCTGGCTTCAGTGACAAGACACCAGCTCATACTGTTACCATGGCCTGTATATCATCTAATCAGGCTATCACTACAGGTGAGAGAATGACCATTTTAGTTTAATATCCATAACATCCCTGCTTTATATTTATATTTTAAAAAGAGCAAAAATATTTTTTTTTTCTCTTGCTTATTTGCAATCAGTTGTCCACTTTAAGCAGATATGATGTGAGATTCTGTCAGATCAAGTGCATCCTCCAGCGAGGACTGCTCCTCTTTGTATAAATGCCTTGACATTCACTAGAATATGTCTTTTCTCTTGAGGCGCGTTAGATAACTGCGCTTAACTAAACTCGCAGCAAGTACATTAGGGTGGTTTTCCAGGCGTTTTTGGTAATTTTGTGTTGAGGCCTGGATTTCCTCTTTTACAGTGGGCATATTTAGTAGTTTGCGGATTTCAGAGTTTGTAAAGAACCATGGAACATTAGCTATTGTTCTCAATATTGCATTCTGCATTCTTTGCAATATTGCGATGTTGGAGTTGCTTGCAGTTCCCCAGAGCTGAATGCCATAAGTCCAAGTTTGTTTTAATATGGACTTGTATATTAAGAGTTTATTGTCTACTGACAACTTGCTGTTTCGACCAAGCATCCAGTAAAGATTTCTGTTCCGTATATTTCCGTATATTTAAGCTCCTCTCTCTTACTCTTGATATGCTGGTTCCACGTCAAGCAACGATCGAGGTGTAATCCCAAGTATCTGACACTGTCTTTGTGTGGTAACATTGAGTTTTCAAGACATACAGGACGACAGTTTTCCCTTCGTAGTGTGAAAGTGACCTGCACAGATTTTGTTGTGCTAGCTTTGATCCTCCACTTTTAAAGCCACTTTGTGATAGCGTCGAGACCCTGTGTTTGTCACTGTGTCATCGGCATATGTGGCAGTCATTACTCCGTCTACTTGCGGAAGATCTGAGGTGTATAGGGTATACAGAATTGCTCCCAATACCGAACCCTGAGGCACTCCTGCTCTTATATTGTAGAATGTGGAGGTTGCTTCGGACTCTCTAGCTAAAAATTCTGTCTGTTACATAAGATTTCAGCAAGATGTAGAAGCTGTGCGGCAAGTTTATTCTTATCTTACATAAAAGTCCCTCGTGCCAGACTCTATCAAATGGTTGTTGGATATCTAAGAACGCAGAAGACCAGTACTCTTTTTGTTCTAGAGATTTTCTTATTTTCTCAACAACTCTGTGTACTTGCTCGATAGTAAAATGTTGCTGCCTAAAGCCAAATTGATGGTTTGGGATGGTATTGTTAAAAGTCAAAGTCAAAATTTTTATACTATGGAAGTAGCTAAAGTGAACTAAACAAGCCGTGTCTATATCAGTTAATTGGCGTATTTTCTTAACCGCGTATGCTGCAGAGCTGAGTCTATTGGCCAATCACTCAATATGGGGGCCCCATTGTAATTTAGAATCGTAGGTGTCGTAAATTTTATATATTTAGTTTTCTTACTATTTAACATTAGATTATTAGCACTGAACCATTGTACAATATCAGAGAGAGCATTGTTTACATCGTCATATTCAGTTTGATAGCGTTTCACTTTAAATATTAGTGAAGTGTCATCAGCAAACAATACTATCTTGTTCTTTTTTTCTACAAGGTTTGGCAGGTCGTTTATATAAATGAGGAAGAGAAATGGTCCAAGAATAGAACCCGGGGGGACCCCCATATCCAGACGAGTATGACGAATTGTTTTCTAGTACAGGCAAAAGTCTATGAAGGATCAATTTTTCACAGACCTTTGACAAGATAGGCAATAAGCTGATTGGCCTGTATGAGGTAGTTTGGTTAGCTGGTTTTCCTACATTGTGTATCATAAGGATTTGGGACACCTTCCAGAGGTCTGGAAAGTGCTGAACTCGTAGAATTCCATTATACAGCATGGTTAGAAAAACTACTGCCTTTCTTGGGAGTTTCCTCAAAATTTCTTTTGTAATGAGGTCATATCCTGGTGCCTTTTTATCTTTGAGATTATTAATTATCTTCCAAACTTCTTGTACAGTGACAGGTTTGGGGGGAAGCGACATTTGTAAAGGCTGGGAAAGTATAGATTCAACCTCTTTCTCAGAATATGTAAAGCAAAGACCAGTAGTCTTTGCTTTACAGATTCTGAGAAAGAGGTGAAACATGAACTTTGGACAAATGTTTTTTCTCAGACACTCAATAAGAAGCTGAATTGAAATTCAGCACAAAACTTGTGCAATAAATAAGAAGGAAACGCTATTATTTTAGTACCTGCCTAATTTAATTTCCTAAAGGTTAGGTAAAAGAGGATCAAAGGGCTCATTATCTACCAATCCATATGTGGAATCATAAAACTGGAAATTAAAGTTTATACGTCACAATAAAATCCTACCTTTTCACCAGGTATCGGTATGATCGCTGCCGGCGCATATGACGTCATTGTGGCTGGTGGAGTTGAATTCATGTCTGATGTACCAATCAGGCATTCCCGCAAAATGAGAGCTTTGCTACTCAAGCTTAACCGCGCCAAGACCCCTGCACAGAGGCTGTCATTATTGGCATCTATTAGACCCGATTTCTTTGCACCTGAGGTAATTATATTTATTTATTTAATTCAGAATTATACTACATGAATTATGAATTATACTACATTACATTAAATAACATACAATTAACAATTCTTCATTACTGGTACTAAATTAGAAATTCATTGCTTTTCTGACATGAACTTGCTGCTAGCATAATCTAATGTTTGTGAATGATTACGATAAAATTATAATTTGTAGCTCCCAGCAGTAGCAGAATTTTCGTCAGGTGAGACAATGGGGCACAGCGCGGACCGGCTGGCGGCCGCTTTTGGTGCGAGCCGTGCCGAGCAGGACGAGTACTCGCTGCGCTCTCACACGCTCGCCTCTGAAGCACAACAGAAGGGATATTTCACCGACTTGATACCTATTAAAGGTGAGCTATACTTGTTGAAATATTTTTGCGAATTTCTCAACTAATTAATTTCTGCTATTTTCTACTCTAATCGCATGGATATAATGGATCAGAGCTCGTTTATCACAGCATTTGAAAATAAGCATTCTTTCTGGCGAATAGAAATAAGGAGCAACAATTCTAATTTGTTGTGGATTTCAGCAAAGAAATGTATAGTAGATGCGGTCAAAGAAACTCAGGCAAAGAGCATCTCTAGAAAACGGCAACACTGGATGACCTAGACACTTGGCGACTAGTAGAAGAACATAGAAAATTAAAAGCCAGTAGCGCGAGTGCTGCCGAAACTCAATGCTAAGAAATCGCTAATTCAAGCTGCCTGCAGACGAGACCGCAATAACAATTTAGGCAAGATATGCGACGAACTTGAACATCATGCCGATAAACTATAGACCAAGGACCTCCACGATAAGGTGCGTCTTATTACCCGTCGATTTAGATCTAAAACATGGACGATTGAAAATACCGCTGGCGTAACGGTTACTGAAATTAAAAACGTTGTAAATGTCTGGAAAGAATATTGCAAGTCTCTTTTCATCAATCACACCTTTATACAAGCTAACACATCTTTTGCAGACCACATAAGCGATAAGACATCTCAAGAACAATAAAGCTATTGGTGTAAATGAGATCCCAATTGTGGTTTTCAAGACTATTGGAGAGACAAGCGTAGATTTTCTACATAACATCTGTAGTAATATATGGGAGACTGGAATATGGCCCGATGTTTTTGGGGCCCAATCAATATTTATACTGTCGCACAAGAAAGGTTCCGCCAAAAAATGCAACAACTACAGACTCATCTCTCTCATATCACACGCAAGCAAAGTGTTACTGCACATCCTCAATACACGACTGCAAATCTACCTAAACTGGCAAATAGCACCAGAACAGGAAGGATTCGTAAAAGGCTGAGGCGAACAAATCTTGATACTGCGACAAATCATAGAGAAATCCAGAGAATTTAACTTACCTCTGTTCCTTTTGTTGATTTCCGCAAAGCATTTGATACTGTCATATGGGAACGCCTCTGGAAAGTTCTGTTGGAAATGGGGGTACCACAACATCTGGTATTCCTTATACAACGACTATGAAAATGGTACAGCAACAGTTAGAGTGGAAAATGTCCTTTCTGATAGTTTTAAAACTGAATCCGGTTTTCGACAAGGATGTATATTATCGCCACTGCTCTTTAACACCTACACAGAGTACATTATACGAATTGTTTTGGAGAAAAAGGTGTGAAACTACAAGTCTTGAACTTGGACTTACTCCTAATAGAGATAAGACTAAGATAATGATAGTAGACAGACTTGGATACAACAATACAGAAATACGGAGTTTAGCAAACTGCGAAGTAGTAAAAAGTTACATATACCTCGGCTCTACTATTATGAACACAGAAGGATTTGAAGTAGATATCAAATGACGATGTGCTATCACAAGGTCGGCAGTAGAACGACTTGGAAAGATTTGGAAGGACCGACGTATAACCAAGAATACAAAGGTTCGTCTGGTGAAATGTCTGGTTTTTCCAATCTTTCTGATCGATGCTCTGAAGATGTGCTGTTGAAAACGGCATCTGAGAATACCGTGGACAGCATTCCGAACCAACAATTCTGTACTCAAAGAACTTCACATACAAGAGAGACTTTCGTCGACTGTGCAATTACGAATACTAAAGTTGTTTGAGCATATCTCTAGAAACGAGAACTCGTTGGAAAGGCTTATAGTGCAGGGCCAAGTGGAAGGTAAGAGCTCACGAGGTCGTTCACCAACATACCCTTATCTCTAAGGCCACAGAGTCAACCATGGTACACGGTGCTCGCAACGCTATTAAACGCCAAAAATGGAGAAGAGACCTTGGACCAAGAAGTTCGACGATTGCGAGAACCCCGTCATCACCTTGGCCACAACCACTCTGTCAAGAGTGCCTGACTAAAAAGATTTTCTACTCTAATATTATAATGATGAAAGATTTGGTCGTTTGTGTACTAGTTTATATAAATAGTTAAAAAATAAAATCTATTTTGCTAATTTTGTCACAAATTCGCTCTTAATATTATCTTAAGTAACTTTTTACATTTTTTATTTACTTTATACGTAATTTTTTTGTAGTGGAAGGCAAAGATGGTCTAGTAGAAAAAGACAATGGCATCCGAGTTTCAACTCCAGAGCAACTGGCTAAGCTGAGACCCGCTTTTATCAAGCCACATGGCACCGTCACTGCTGCTAATGCATCATTTTTGGTATCTATAAAAAATCAATTTTCATAATTATGCATTTTATTATTTATGTCTAATACTAATCTGTCATTTACAGACGGACGGTGCATCTGCTTGCTTGATCATGTCTGAAGCAAAGGCCAAAGAACTAGGACTCAAACCCAAAGCGTATCTGCGCGATTTTACTTATGTTGCTCAGGTATGTATTTTAATACAAATTTGAAACTGTTTGTTAGGTAAAAAAACTTTTTATTTAATAATGTAATAGAAAAAACAATATTTTATGATGTTACTAAGATTTTTTATATAATATGAGTCATAGAAAACTAATTAAAATTTCATCCATTAAATAAAATATTTTTACATTTCTTGATGTAAGATTCAAAAAGTAGAGTAGAAAATTTAGTGATGTATTTTATAATTGTTTCAGTTTCTATGTCTGTTTATAGTTGCAACTTTCGGTATCGATAGGAAAAAATTGCTAGTGTCAATATTATAAGTTTTCTCTCATAGGATCCCGTAGACCAACTCCTGCTGGGTCCTGCATATGGCATTCCCAAGGTCCTGGACAAGGCCGGACTCAAGCTTACCGACATTGACACTTGGGAGATTCATGAAGCTTTTGCTGTAAGTAATATTTTTGTTTATTGGTGAATTTTTAAATATTGTCCTTCAATTTTTTTTTCTCTCTAATTGTTTGTCCTTCAATGCTTTATATACTAAATATTTTATTTAGGGTCAAATTCTGGCCAACTTGAAGGCTCTGGACTCCGACTGGTTTGCGCAAACTTATCTTGGCCGTCAATCAAAGGTTAGTAAAATTATTTATTTAATCAATCCACTTATGCCCTTAATAGAATGCTTAAAGCAAGAGCCTTTTATAGAGCCATGTAATTTAGGTTCTAAATTGTTTGAAGACCAACCAAAATTATCATCTATATTTTTAATAATAAAAGCATTAATTAGTACAAAAAAATGTCATAAATATTTTACATATTTCTAACAAGTAAGATAAAGTTAATCGTAAAATATAAATCAACATATTATTTCATAAAAATTTAAAATTTATAGTAATTTTACAGAGGAAACTTCAGGAGATAATTTTCACTAATTCTGATATATAACAATTTTGTACTTTTAGGCTATTTGCCTTAGTGAAGCCAAGGCTTAGGGTTGTGTTTCGTCGGAGCCTTGGTTTCAGCTAGTTCAAAATATAATTGTCGGATAATAAAAATCTTCAATTCAAAGTATTGAGAAATATTCAATTTAATTTATTACTCTTTTTTGTACAACGTTTTTCTTATCGTCTTTTCTTCTTTACGTCTTACATACTTTGGCATTCTTTCTTCTTTAAAACAAATAATCGTCATTTGCCTAATTTTCAGCCAATCCCACATACAACCTCTTTCATAAATCTACTTTACTATTTAAATCTAAAATAAAATCAGTATAAAGCAATAATTTATGTTTATTTCAAGGTTTTCTGTTTAACATGTATTTTTAGGTCGGTGCACCGGACTTGGCTAAGTGGAACAAGTGGGGAGGCTCTCTCTCCATCGGACACCCCTTCGCTGCTACTGGGGTCGGTATCACTTGATTTATATATCATTACTAGCTGACCCGCTTCACTTCGCGAAGATGTACTGGACAAAATTTGATCAAAATCGTTTTAACCTTTTAACCTCCGAACTTCCACAAATATTTCAATATAAAAATAAGCCAAATAAGTCCAGCTATTCTTGGGTTATAGCGAGACACACAAACAGCAATTTATTTTTATATATAAGATTGTTTTACAAACAAATTATGTCGATGAATGCACTTTCTTATGTCGAAAGTACGTTAGTCCCTCTTTCTTAATATAATTAATACTAAATCATGTTAAACAAATGCAATGATATTTAAAATGAATACAATGAATGAGATACAATTTTTGATTGTTAGGTTTTATTCATGTTTAATATTTAATAGACGTTTTTCGTAAACCGTAAATATGCTCTGAGTGTTAAATTTTACTTTTGTGAAGTTGGGACGGATCCCTAGCTATTTATTATAATATTGAATAATGACAACAGGCGATCGTCCTCTTTTCCTCAAGTCAACTCATGGACTCCGTTTCAAGTCTCAGTTTATTCAAATTACTTTTATTAAGATATAAATATGTCATCAATAACAGACAAGTCTTTCAATACTGTTGTCTTATACGTATATTATATATTGTAATTTACTTAAATCGTTTTTTTGTTCTTTAAATACATAGTATAGTTCATTAATATCAAAACTGAGGAAAGTCCCAAATTGGTGACAAATGATAGATAACGTAAGTAAATAAAAATGTACTATTTTAGACTCGTTTTTGAATTATAATTTACATCATTAATGTGTATTGACATCATCGTTGACGTATTATATTGTTCTTCTATAAATAATTGAAATTGTGTAATATTAAATGCAGGTCCGTCTCGCCATGCACACTGCGCACAGACTGGTTCGAGAGGACGGGCAGTTCGGTCTCATCTCCGCGTGCGCCGCCGGGGGACAGGGCGTCGCCATGTTGCTCGAGAGACACCCTGAAGCTACCACCAACTAGATAACGTTTTCTAACGAAACGTAATGTACACGAATATATCGAATAATTGTGTTACTTTAGTCCATTATCTGTGTACGCGCAAAAGGTGTTGGAAACTATTAATAATATACCCAGCATAGGTTCTCCCAATTATTTCTTATTTTCTAGTGTCCAGTGAATTCTTCACATTAAGTCTAAATTACTCTATTTTGAAAGTTTAAATCTTCTAATCTTTTTACAGAATACTAAAAACATAATAAAATAATATTTTCTTCATATATATATTATTTATGAACATTGTACGTTTGGGGCCAATCACCCTCATGCATCATTAAATACCTTTTTGAAAACAATCTTCATGCCTATTTTACTCCAGAATATTGTATTTTTCTAGCAGATTTTAGAGATTGTCTTATATATTGAAGCCAATAAAATTTTTACGCGAGATAATTCACCCACTTCCACTTATGTTTTAGTTAAACAATATATTCTTTAAAGATTAGTTTTATCCGTGCAAATACGGGTTTTTAAATAATCTTCCAAGTCCAAGGCCTTGTTTAAAAAAGCTATATAGTATGTAAAAAGAAAATTTACTTCTACCAATATTGGGAGATTTATATTACAATATAATTATTTAGATTTTATAGATATATATTTCATTATTGTCAGTTTATTTAAAATGTATAACAGTTCGGAATTTGGTCACTATGAATGTTCAGTTTTTGTGTCTCATACATAATATGGACGGTTAAATATTTATTGTTTACTAGTTGGTAAGAGAAATCTGTGTAATCTAAAGACTACGAAAATTTATATAAATTTTATAGACTATTAAATTTATGTAAAAAATTGTGTATCTTTATATTTTAAATTTCCCGACTTCATTGCTTAACCTGTATAGCCATAGATGAACCAAACAACTAATGCATCTTTCGCCTGCGCAGTGAGTGGTCATCGACGCACAGCGACGTTGATAAATAATTTATAATATCGTCCCGAAGTAAATTGCGAGATAATATTGGTATAACAGGCAAATAACATAAAGAAAATAATATGACATTACTTTCCGCTCAGAATAATATTTATTTTTAAACATCACGCATCAAATTTGACATGACGTGTAATGAAAGTAATACCACAGAACGCGTACTGAAACATTACAAAAAATAAATTATGGAGATGGAATAGCGAATTATATTGTAATGAAAATACTGTATTTATTTAGAACCGATGATATTTTCTTTATATTAAATAATTTTATTCTATTTGTTACTCATTACTATTTATAATTTTGCTTAAGCTTTTTTGTTGTTATTTTTTAACTGCGTAATTTATTTTTTTAATATAACGTTATTCTATATTTATTGCAAAAGAAATATTAAATTTACGGGCCAGTGCGAATAAATTGTTGGTTTTATTTAAAAATCCCCAAATTATAAGGAACATAGAGTGCACTTTCCATATTTGAGCAATCCTACACTCAACTAAGTAGACTATATCGTGCCAGAGCAAAAACGAAGAGCGAATCGAACGCAGAACATAACTCCTAGTACTGTAATACAGCACACACACAGAACTTGAGTCATGAGTTCTGTTTCGAGTAACGAGTGCTTTAGTTCGGCCGAGTATTGCGTAATGCTTCAGTACCCGGTCGAGTAACATCACGTGTAATATATTTACCAGGATTTTTATTTAATTTTTGCTGCTATCATCTTAATTCAAACCATAACACAATATTCAAAATAAAAATGAGCAAAATCGGACCAGCATATCTCAAGTTATGATTTAAGTAACCAAAAACATTTTTATCCCAGCTAATATTCACATCCATCTCACTTGAATCACTTTCTGATGATGCGAGCTGGATCAGTCAGAATCATGTTGTAAATTAATTTATCTATAATGTTGACTTTTATCTTTATAAATATACCGAGTGCGTTTTTGTGCACCCTTGCACGTCTCTTCTTTGACACGCCTTAATTTCGTCCGATGTTTTAAATTAACTATCACCAATACAAATGCAAAAATAAAAAGTCGAAAACCGAGATAAAGAACAAAAAATTCAGGTTAATTATTTTTATTCGATGTCAAATCGTTTGTAGCACCCTCCAAGTGCCTATCAGAAGTCATAAGGGCAGATTTTACTCGGAACTCCGACTACACTATTTAAAATTTCCTTACTTTTAGTGCTTTACATGGAAGAATAAAACAATCATATACAGAGCAACAATTTATTGAGTTGCTATACTATTTATATGTTTAACCTATGAGGCTGACGCTATACAAATATGCAATTTTTACACGCGCCGCAAAACTAAACTACGAAAAAAATACAAAGCATAAAGGAGATTATAAACAATAGACAAACGGTCTACGTTAAGAAGCTATGCTTTCTGAATGTACTTACATTTAAATTGCGCAAAAGTAAAGATTTTCGAATAAATCAAACATTGTTGAAAAATGTAAAGCTGGATTTAACCAAAAGGTTGTTGTGTTTTATGTTTTCAATATTATCTTTAAAAACCAAAATTCTATTAACATAGGAAAATCTTTACCTCCTTGCTACAGGATTATATAGGGATGCAACTGATCTTATACATAACGTCATATATGTCTAGTCACATTAATCTTTCGGTGTCTTAAATTAATTTAATAAATGAAATAATATATTTTTCTATATAACTAAACATGAAAATTATACTTTTATTATTATCGTTAAATCTAAATTTTCTATAACTAATCTTTTTGGAGGGAATACACTGTTGTTGAAAAGCATACATTTTTAAACTCGAGTGTATTCATTTCTAACTATATTGTAAGATGTTTATTTTTATTAAGAATATTAGAACTTAACAAACGCAATATTTAGTTTGTAAACCTAAATAATATATTTTTATTTTATATGTCAATAAATACAAAATGTCATACAATAAAACGATTTTTCACTGTCGACGGGTGAACAACTTGTTATAAACAATCAAAATACAACACGAGACAATTAAAAGACATAATATAAATATTAATAACACTTTAATTATGCAATTATTGCGTTTGAGCTTAATGTGACAAAATATGAGAGTAAAAGTACTTTGTGTACAATATATTATATAATAAACAAAACATTAGTGTAGTCATAATTATGTTTAGTACATGTAATCAACTGATAACAATTCAAACAATTATTAAAATATAGCTTTTATGACATAGCAACCATGAAAACCTTAAAAACTTCATATAAATGATATGATTGTTAAAAAACTTTAAAAAAAAACAGAATCAGACAAATTTTGAGTGAACTACTTGATATTAACTGCAAATTTATCATTTGCAGTTCTAGGCACCAAAACACTGATCACTAAGTATATGTACAACTTTAATATTACACTATTTATAATTTTTATATATTTAGTGATTTCATTGAATACAATAAATGAGATGTTAATAAAAATATTTCTCTCTCTAATCCGTAAAAATACAGAACACTCGAGGGTTTTTACATTATATATAATATTATTCTGAGCTATAAAATAATTTTGCTGAATTGCTAAACCGCTTTCGTGAATACTAGCAAATATAACTTGAACTTTGTTATATATTAAATACAACTACTAGTTATAATATAACGCTAGCTGAAACTACGAATTGTATAAAAACATGTAAATAAAATTTGAGTAAATTTTTCTTTGACACTATATTTCACAATCCTAGTAAGCATTTCGATCTTATTATATCACATAGCTCTCATCTTATGTACATGCAATTTGGCCTAAAGAACTAAAACACAAAATTTGAAAACTCTATAGGCATGATGACAATAAACAAGAATTACTAAAACTGCATATTTACATAGTAAAATAGTACACATACCCATGATGTGATATAAGCGAGATAAATATTTTGAAAAATGAAACTACAATATCATAAATCTGCCATGTATCAAACAAAAGACAATCGCGTAAATTACGTCACGAATCAGTAAATATATTTTTTCATAGACCTTTAACAGCTAATTATTTCACCGGTGAACGTTTTGGAAATAATTCGAAAAAAAATCTAAATAGTTTTTCAAATTCAGTCATCACACCTATTAAACATATAAACTGATATATTTAAGAACATATTTATATATCTTAAATGCAATTGCATATTTTCAAAATGTGCCCAAAATTTTCCCTTTAAAGTATACCCTCTTTTACCATAAATGAAAAATAATCAAGATATTATATATAGACCAGTCATGGTCATAAAATCGTGCAGTTGATTGTCAGTCATGACTGACAGTTTACATATTGTATGAAAATGTTTTGTTGTAGCCAACTATGATGGAAATACATTTAAAATGTGAAGTGAATAAAAAGGGATCATAGGAATTAAACCACTATTAAAACTTTAATGAAAACCAATCACAACTGTTACCAGTTACATTATTTAACATTACGGGGAAAAGTACAGATAAAATATGAACTTTTTTTTTGTCCCTTCATTACTATAAAAGCTATTTAATGTAAGATTGCAAAATTTATTGTTTATTGATAATCTACCAAAATTTATAAACTTATGCTTCTTATGATTTTCAAATGATATACATTTGATTTGATTTTAAAACAGTCAAATTTAGACCCAATAATGAAAGATACTTATTTCTTATACATGATTATATAAATACATTATAACTGTGACAATGACTGACAACAACCATCCCCCGACAAATAGGAAATTAATTGAGATTTTGTTGTTAAACTCAAAAATTTGACACTTGTTTACCACTTTACCATTTCTCACTAATATTACTCAAGTTGTTACTTGCACATAATCCTGGCAGTTTCTAACACTTGTTCACTAAAGTCACGGTCATAATTGACCGCAATTCGGTGCCGGGTCGGACCCGCGTGTTTGGATGCTACTGAAAGTCCGCTAGAGACTGTCTCCAGGTGGCGTGGAAGGGGATGCGCAGCAGCTTGAGCTTGGTGTTAGGTAATTGTGCAGAGAGCAATCGCTGGAGGGTCGGAATGGGCAAGATTTCCACCTGGAATAGAGGTGCATGTTTAGCAATAAACCTCTACTTAATATAATTCAATCATACACAGGATATAATGTGACTTAAAACTCTATGTGATCTGTAAAGGTATAATTATGGTATATATATGTAATCATTGTCAGATAATAAATAATAATGATAAGTAAAAAAACAATCTGTAACTATCGTTATCGGTATCGTCTGGAATCCTAAATATTCATTTTAGGGAAGGATTATGACAAAATCAATACATTTCAAAAACAATAACAAATTCACCTACATTTCATGTTTACTATTGTAATTTGTTTATGATTAACATACCTATATGCACTTTTTATTCAGACAGGGTTTTAAAAAACACAATTTATACATGTATGGATATCTTACGCAAATTTCAGATTCCTTATATACATTTTTACTAAATTATGGTAAAAAAATAACAGTTTTGCAGAACGTAACCCGATAATAATACCTGTGGTGGTCCAGCGACCGTACGGTGGTCGTCCGGCAGACGACAACCTGGAACAGGCTTCAGCACAGGAATGCATTCGCCAACATCTCTCCTCTTCCCTTCTCCCTCACCCGCTTCACATTGGTCGATGAACAGCTCCGTCACACGAAGTAGTTCAATGGTAACACCCCACATTAAGTGTGTTAAAGTTTCTTTTAACCGGAGAACACCACTAAGCACCTAAAAACATACATCTTTTAAGATAACACGACATTTTCAATACAGTTCACAACCTCGTAAACAAATCAGTAGTTCATCAGACAGACAATAATATTACAAATGGTTGTTTTAGCTTCTACAAGATATAAAAACCCCTCACATTTTCATAAATATACTACTTTAAGTTTTTATTACACGTGAGAGTTGCTATATATATATTTAGCATATAGAAATTACCTGTTTATTCGTAGTTGCGGATTGTGAGACATATGTTGGGATGATCAGTAGTCTCTGAATGTTTTTACATTCCGCAAGAGCATCGTCGAATCCAACCTGTCCCAAAATATAATCAATAATATATTTATCATATTTCTAGTAATTCTAGTAACAATACTTACTAATGTAAGCATTGTTACAAATGAATGGTTTACCTTAACATCAAAATTAACGAGCTCGAGACTGGTGAGCTTTGGCAGAGCAGCGAGTGCGGTGAGCAGCTGCGGCGCCGCACAGTGCGACACGCCGCGCTCCAGCCGAAGCCGGCGCAGCTTCACCAGCTTACCCAGCGCTGCTGCAAACGTCGCGCCGAAAGAACATTCACCTGAATAATATAACTCTATTTACTAATGTTTTTAAATGCTACGAATGAATGTGTTTCCCGCCTTATCTTCAAGACCTTTTTCCCCCAAAGATATTACACATATCTTAAATCTGATTTTACAAGTTTACATTTTATAACGGAAGTGTACGACTAATAAAAAACTAAATTTTTTTTATTTTAAACAAAACGTGTATCGTAAACACGTTGACCTAAGTTGCTATTTTATTAAAAAATATGTTTAATGAATGTTAGTCGGGACTAAAAAAAACCTAAAATATTATATTAGGCTTTAAGTAAAACAAACATTGTACTTATTTACAATTTGAGAAGGTGTTGCATATAATTTTTTATAGTTTTCTTAAATATTTTATCAATTACATACCGAGTTCCAAAGACTCGAGTTGTTCCAACTGCCCCACAACTTCGCACGCGCACCAACCTAGTTCTTTGATGCTGGTCAATGATAGGTGCTGTAGCCGCGATAAAGCTGCAAGAGGCGTTAAGTCCCGAGATAACGACAGCCCCGTTAGACTCTAGAATAATACATGAGATTTGTTTAAATATTTTGGTTTAATTTTGAATTAATTTCTCTCAAAAATATTAAGATGAATAAATAAATTAATAAATTATAATAATTATATATATTTAATTTATTTTTAATAACTGCACTGAATCGGAAGCGGTAATCATATTTTTTTAAATTACAAAATAAAGTAGTAATAATAATCTTTGACTTAAAAACTTTTTAAACTGTTTTATTTCTATTATAATTTTTTCTTCCTTCTCACTTTTCTTTGTCATCTGAACTTATAATTTCTGACAACAACGACAATGTTTTTGGAGTATAAACTTCGGCATGCTGTATAAAAATATATATTATTTTGGAGAAGTATATCATAATAATAAAGTAACTGCTATACCTTGAGGCGCAATATTTCAAGACGAGGCAACAAGGCTAGCGGGGCGGGATCCAGCCTCGCGTCGCGTATGGCGGGCGCGTTCAGTGTGTGCAGCCCTGGAAGACTCGAACACGCTGCCTCCACTGCTCGGGCTGGACAGCGGCACAGCTCTAGCCTGCAAATTATTTATTAATATTATATCTTCTCATCAAGTGTCTGAAACTCATATAGAAGTCCCACATCCGAGTACTTGTTTCATTTATGTAATTTATATGTATAACAAAACGTTTTTTTACCTCTCTAATGTATCAACAGAACCTATGTGCTCGGCAAACTGATCCCAGAATATAGCATCATTAGGTGGTAGCAGCATCTTGCGTAAATCTAGCCATCTTGTCCCGTGACGTTTTAGTGCTGCACATAAGCCTGCCCAGTCGCTTACCTGCATACAAATAATCAAACTAAAATCTCTCAGTACACATTATCATTATTTACGAAATTTATAAGTCAATACAACACTAACATGAGAATTTTTCATCCGCACATGTCGCCAAAGCGCTGGCGTAGCTGCCAATTGCTGCCACAGCTTGCACACGCGCGCGCTCCGCGCTATGTCGCGCATACCCAGATATTGGAAGATCTGAAATAAATATATTGTTTAGAAGTTAC
Organism: Limenitis camilla; assembly: GCA_905147385.1. Lineage (NCBI taxonomy): Eukaryota > Metazoa > Arthropoda > Insecta > Lepidoptera > Nymphalidae > Limenitis > Limenitis camilla. The sequence goes on from LR990231.1 coordinate 6,352,173, forward strand.
ATTTTAAATACTTTTTTGGAACCAAAGTCTATAAATATATAAACACTTACCTGTACAGTAATTTTGCTCCCATTTTCGTGATTGCAGAACGTGGTGAAATGATCAATATCATCTAACCGTGGTCTTCCGCGTCGACGAGGCGACTGTACTGTCGCAGGAGGCGAAGCCGCGCCGTTAGCGAGTGCTCGCCCTCGAATTGGTTTTGTTTCGCTTTAGAGAACAAAATAGTTAGATGGATGAAACAAATGAAAACACACTAATACATAAAAGCAAGCGTTTTTTTCTAAATAAAAGATTACTAGCAGTATGGATCACATACTACTACTAGTATTCCTTTTATCCCTCCTAGTAAGCTAATAAATAGCTTGTGTCAGGAGTGAGCCACGCCAGTAGTCCAATGTCCGGGATTTGAACCCACGACCTATCGACCGTGAATTCAACGCCCGAAGCACTGAGCTACTGACGCTTCGTGACGCTTGTGATGACGCAAATAAAAAAATTGCAATTTATCACATTTAAAAGGCTCAAAATCCTGTCAATATATGTACATGGATCGTAATTCGTAAATCTTCTCTAGTCAGATCGCAGTACTTGCCTAAATGTTTTATAATAATTAGTAAGTGGTTCACAGCAGAGTTTGTTATTATTTAAATAACCAATTGCCTCTTATTCACTACACATATACTTATATATTTAAAGTAATATTAAAAATATGAAAAGACTCACCCCAATTTTCTGTTGAATATTCATTGACGAAAAAAACAATAATGACAAATAATCATTTTTTTAATTATAGCTTACAAGGTTTGCATGTACCGATGATCAGCTTATACAATCAAAATACATTTCATGATGTACTTAGCTTGTTTAAAAAATAAATATTTTGACGTTTGTACAATTTGCCAAATATATTACAATAATTGATGAATGAAACTAGGAATAAAGTTAAAAGAACATTATTAAGTGTAAAATTGTCTCTATACAATGAAAATAAATCTAAAATATTTGAAGTACATCAATGATATTTTAATAATAAAAAAATCCCCAGCCTCAACACTGTTTCTTTCTTTTTTCCTTCAGTTTCATAGATCCCTTATTGTTTTTATTCAATAAAACCATAGTGTACTAATAATAACTATTACCTAAAAGTTAAAATTAAATAATCTACAAATTTAAAAAAAGTTTTAGTGCATTAGCTAGTTTACAAGCTCACTTCCAGTCTCTTTGTAGTCAGCTAGGATATTGAAAATATTTAAATGAAAGAACTAGACTTCCTCAGACAATTAAGTTTGTCACAAGTACTGTGATAAGGGAAAAGTACATTCACTCACTTCATCATCTGCCAATTTTACCTGATCCTATAGAACCCGTTAAGGATCAAACGAGATTCTGATGACTACAAGCAACATTCTTGTAGCTTACCCTAATAGTTACAGGCAAAACTATTAAGACTGTTTTCCATATTGCTAAAAGCTATTGAAATATTCATCAACAACAACCGGTTCAGTTTTACTCTCGTTACAAAATCTAAATCTTAATTAACTAGTTTCTTTACTAATACAACAAATTTTTTAATTGTTCTGTTATCACAAAGTTCTATAATTATTGTGATATAAAGGCGTTTATGTTGCTTTGACGATTTTGGTCATCTGTAAGAAAAATCATTTTTATATATCAATAATAAAATGAATAAAATAAAGAAAGTATTGGAAACTGGATCTCACTGACATGTTATAATCAGCACATACCCCTTATATTTGAGGGTGGTGTTTCATATTAGAAATAATAATATTTCTTCAAATGATTACCAAAATCATGTAAATATGTCTATATCTATGTTTTTTGTCGCAATTACTACTTCCCTTAAATTCTTTCATACATTTAATTTATTTGTAAGTTATATCCAGTGTCAAAAATAAGATTCTCTTTTATTTATTCATTAAAAAAATTAAAAAGTAGTATGCATTACTGATGCAGTGCTCTCGACACAACGATGAATCTCCTCCCATTCAATATGGCCAAGGACTGAGGCAGCGTTGGTCTGCACATGGGCGGTGCAGCAGGCACTGGTGCAGGGGAGGGAGGTACGGGTGGTGTTGGCGGACCACCCGGTTTAGACACTGACCATACTCGTTCACCGTCTGGACCTCCACCTGCCACCTAGTGATCAAAGTAGCGAATTTCAAACATTAATTTATCTATATGTAGATAAATTTTACCAAGGATGAATATAGTGATGATCTATGACAAAATTATCACACACATACCTTCATCCTCAATAACACTCTCTTATCATTTCTTGGAACTTTAGCAGGCACTGGCAAGCGCCTGGCACCTTGGTTTCCTACATTGACGGATAATGATTGTGTATTGGTTATTTGATGGAGCCCTGTGGTGCCCACACCTGATTTGTGTATAAGAGGTGGCGGATCAAGTGCAGATGGTGAAGATGGATTGCGACAATTCTGAAAAATTAAGTATTAAAACTGATGTTGTTAAAAGACATTGAAGTGCTTTCAGTATATGCGCTGTTTATTACCTTGCACAAAAACCGTTCCGGTACTGTGCCTGTAAATCCCACGCATATGGGATGATAGAGACAAAGACACGCGTTGCACGTCAAGGATGGCACTGCGCCTCGACCGCAGGTCATCGAACAAGGTTGTTGGGTTTGACGTGCTACCTGTCATGAAGATATTTCGATTTAGACTAAGAGCGGATCCGTCCTCGCTTCGCAGAGATGTATTAGGCTACCGGTAAGTTTTATCAAAATACTTTGAACATTTCTAAACCCTCCTTGGGCTTCTACAAATATTTCGTGAGTTTTAGCGGGACTATCAAACGTCAATACATTTTTATATTTAAACTGTATTGCAAGACAGTCAGAAAAAGGTCATGCCACATTTACTGCAATTACGCACCCAAAGTAACATTCATACAAACAAACCCGAAACAACATATAAGTTTGATTACCCTATTTATTCCTGATTACATAGATTTAATTATTAGCGTAATAAAATACAGATAAAATGTTACCTGGGCGAGCTGAGCGTGAGGTGGGTGCTGCATCGCGTGCGGCGAGGGTGCGGCGGGGCGCGGCTGCAGCGGCGGCGGGCCCCTGCCGGACCACAGTGTTACCTGCGCCGCGCGACCTCAGTACCCGCACCAGAGGGTTAACTGCGTTTTGTCAATTAACCCTCTTGCGCGAATTGATTTCTCTTGTTTTATTATTCACTTTTGATTACTGATTTAAAACCACGTAACTTAACAAATCTGATTGTTTCATTTGATTGTTAAACATTAGAAATCATATTAAACTTGGTCACAAAGTTTAATTGTATTGCAATATTTTCATTTTTTGTTTTTCTTGATAGAAGTCTGAATTTAAAACAAAAATTGAAAATATATTATTTATTATATTTATTTAACCATTTTAATAAGTACCTTTTTTGCTGTGAACCACTTTCAATAAAAATTGTATAAAGTAATCCTTGAGAGTATAAATAAATGAATAAAAATATGTTAATGATCATTATATCTCAGCAAGAAAATATTTTTTATTAATGTTAAGATATATTTATGTCAATATCACATACAATGACAGAAAGAAATTTTACATTAATTTATACTCTCATACAATAAAAAAACTAATCAATTCTCTCAGCCCATATGGGTACCTGGGTTTCTTCCACGCAGCAGTATTGTTATTATCTGCTGGAGTGGCTGGTTGTGGTTGTTGAACTGGTGGTGGTGGTGGTGGTTGTTGTAGTGTTGAAGGTTTCTTTGCTTTAGGTGTTGTTGTTGTTGTACCATTACTGCTAAGCCGTGTACCCATTGATTTTACCTTTTTAAACAATAAAGTAAAATAAAAATAAATCTATGTTAAAACATTAATAAAACTTTATATGATTTTTTATACTGTATATACAGTTTAAATAAATAACATTAAAACTTATATTATATATATCTTCTTCGATTTTATTTAATTTAAAATACTTTTTCATTTATTATAAAAATACCTTGATTTTAGCAGGTGGAGATTTAGGAGTAGCTGGTTCTGGACTGGCCCCTTTTGGCGGTTTAGGCTTAGGTGTTCTTTTGCTATCCACTACAGGCAGTGGGGCTGCTGGTACTGGAGATTCCACACGTCGCATTACTTTGGCATCACTAAAACATATTTTGATTTAAAAATTGGCTTTTTATCATCATTATATTTCAGACACTGCCAAGGATTTGGGAATTACTGAGACCCAACATTTTTTTTAACTTACCGTATAATCTCTTTTTCAGGATCATCAACACCCAATGGTTCTTTGAAAAATGAAAAGTTCTCCAATGTGAGACCAGTGCCATGTAATTGTTCAGATACCTAAAAAAAGATACCATAATAATTACATCAGTATTATTTTTATTTCCAAAGGGATAAAAAGTCTTCATTTCAATATTTATTCTAAACAGAAAAAATTCAAAAAACAAAAAAAACAGCACTATTTAATTAAAAAGTAATATTTATTGAAACCTTCTCTTTTTTTAATATACCTTCTAGCAATCTTTTAAAACAAAGCTATTTTTACCTCACGAGTAGAACGAAGCTTTTTCCCTAAAGGAGTGTAGTAGTATATATCAGCATTTCGCCTATTATGACTATCTGATGTAGCTCCGCTAGCTCGATACACTAGTTCCCGCTTCCAGCCTCGATCAAGTGGTACACGTAGAAGAGGTGATGACATTTCTACTGTACTGCGTCTGCCACGACCAGCCGGTGATGATGATGCCTATTCAAAAGATGATGACTTTTTTAGTTTTATCAACTCAACAAATAACTAAAACAAACCGTTCTATGTCCACAATATTGACTATTAATGATGTTTGTCAGCATCACGCATACGTTCATCGTACGCCTACGCTGAACATACGACTCGACTTAACATAACAGACAATATATAAATTTTACAGAAATAATACATTTAATTTAATTATTTTAGATTTATAAAAAAATCTTACGTCTGTCGATATTGCGCCGTCACCATCAGACCTAGTTGATAAAGCTGACGAGGGTCTGGAACCATCTAAACAAATTAAATTATTAATATAAAAAATTGGTTAAAATACAATTTGTAATATATGTAATCCATATGTTATTTTGAATAATATATAATCAAAATAATTAAATTTTTCTATAATCTATTATAATAATAAATCTTAAATACAAACCTTCATATTATGTTCAGATTAATTGATTTTGAGTCATTTGTTATTATCGGAATTTTACTTTATATTTTTTGAAATTAAAAAGAGGCTGTTGCTATGAATGAGAGGAATCAGAGATTAAACTTTTCTTCTTATATCTTTAACAATATTAGTGTTATTTTCGACTGCGTAATTTTAAGACACTCCTTTATACTACACAGGATAAAAATCAATTGGAATACATATTTATATCCTATATAATGAAAAGGAACAGCTCTTGATGAAGAGCATGCTCTATATACTGAGAAATACATCAAGTCTACTTGTCGTTGAAGTTAGGAAAAATTGTCAAACAGTTGGTACCATTCAAATTTTTCCAACCAAGTATTGATCTAATGTATCTCACCAGTTGGTTGGTGTGGCCGCTTTGCTGGCTTCACATCTTCGTCAGAGAAACTTCTCACAAACGCGCTCACCTCCGCCTCGAGATGTTCAGACCACTTGGTACACCCACCTGTGTCTTGTCGAGCTCGTTTGCTCGCTCTAATAGCAGGTGCAGCCATCACGCTACGTAGTGGAGTGTACGACTTGACGGCAGCTGACACTTCCGCTTCCAGCCGTTCTGGAACAAATAATTAATTAACGATTTTTATAGCAAACCACACTAATCTTATGTTTGTATATACAATTTCATACAAATTCATACATACAAGTAAGCAATATGTAAATTTAAAAGTGAAACTTTCTCAATACTGTGTCATTGAGGGCTAGATTTAGTGAAAATACACTGTTACTGTAGAGCTTTATTAAATATTTGATATAGTAAATAGGATTCTGTGCTGCTCTTATATAACCACACTAGCTTCAAATTTAAGCCAAAAAAGAAAAAACAGTATTGTAATATGGAAGAAACAAAGACATACTGAGAATTAGCAAAAAAAACTCAGCTAAATTGTTTCTCTCACATTAAAAAAAAATTAGATTGTACATTTACAAAATTTTGTCCCTTTTTAACATGGTATCTAAAACTAAACAACAATAAAATTTTACTCATAATTGTTAAAAAATAAGTTCATAGGAATTAAACAAAAAAGACTAATTATACCATGATAAGTGGTTTGCATTTACCCATATTCTTACCTAACACTTGACAATATCCTGTCAAATTGTTGCACTCAATAAGGTTGAACCCTTTGAATCCATCATCATTAGATGTGGAAATTCTGCATTTTACCGTTCTTTCCTCTTCTGATAAGCATGTAATTAATAACAATTGCCATAATTTATGAAACACAACTCTGTTTATTATATAATTACAAAATTACACATAAATATTATACTATGCTGCTGTAAAAAAATGTTATAATTTAATCAACTTACCGACAATGCGCTCATATTCAGGAAATTCATAATTAACTGAATTATCGAAGCCTTTGAAGTCTTCATCTCCTTCATCACTAAAAGCAGCAGAGGCTCTCCGTTTCATGCCTCGAGTATATTCATCGTCAGCCTTTGGTTGCTCAGTTTCTGTTACATATGTTGATTCTTCTTCACTTTCAAGCTCTTTCTGTTTTTTTATTTCAACATCTTCCTTTACTGAAAACTCTTGCATCTCCCCTTGTATTGCTTCATCTAAATAAACAAATGATTTTTTTTTAAATTAAATTGTGTGGATCACCACCTATAAAGACAACATAATTTGAAATTTTATGACACAATTTTGAAAGCAATGTGTAAGAAACAAGGTCTAGCATGTTCACTTAAGGTGAATTTGGTGGGAACAACAATGTGAAAATTCTTACAAAAACTAGAAAAGGTTCATGAAAAGCATTAACTTCCATAAAACAAAACATTCCTTTACACACTATGAATAAGAAATAAAATTCTAATTAATATTATAAACTCGAAGGAAATCCTAAAGAAATTTGGTACAGAGGTATATTAGAGCTTAGTGTTGTATTGTGAAAAAAAGGATTGAATAGTTTGAATTAGGGGTTGAATGCATGTTGAGGTGTGACTTTGTAGTCCAGTCAAATTAAACCAAAAAATAGGGGTGAAGTTACAAAAATTCTCACATGGCTGAAAATTGGTAGGATGTTCAAAATACTGTTATAAATGAAATGTGAAAAGTCCTTGTCAATACAACACCTGGAAAAAAAATTACTTAGGGTCAAAGGTCACAAAAACAATTTTTTCGCTATTTTCAGCATAATGGTAAATTTTATCATAAAATTAGCTCAGACAAAAATTGTAGATCAGATAATTATCTATAAAAAATGTCCAAATAATTTTTTTCCTAAGAGCCACCGTTTTAGAGAAATAACAATTCAAAAAGTTGAAAAACTTATAATTGTCATAATATGTATAAGTACACCACATATATACATCACTAAAGCTGTAATACAAAATTTATTTCAATGTGCTGAAGTTTTTAAAAAGAGTAATTCAACTCCACAAGAAGTTATCACCAAAGGAATTCGCTTTCTTCTCTCCATGTATTGAGCTCCTAAAAAATTATGTGCTTTGATAAGTTACAATATGCACGTTAAAAATACTCAAAATAAAAATCTAGTACAGTTAGCTTGTCTTCCACCAACCTCAGCAGCTGCTCATTAACATCTTTTTCGGGTATTACCAAGTTCAAGTGTGGTTTGGTTATCAATTAGACCATAAAGACTGGTGTTGGAATTTGGTTGACAATTCATTAGAGCCAGTTCAAACTTTACTCCCACCTGCACCAGAAAAAGTGATAAACACAATTTTCAGGAGACGAGGAAGCAGAAGTTTTAGACAATTATGATTTCGATGGATAAATTTTCCTTTTTTTTTTAATCTACTCCCATTATACTTTTATCATGTTTGATTTGCCAATATGTTTGATTATTCAATAGTTTAAAATAAACAGGATCACAACAGATCAGTGGTATAGGCTTACTGGAGTAAACACCTCGATCAATGAGGACTTTTCATATTTGATTTTGAATAGTATTTTGAACCTTCAGCCGAGTGTGAATTTTTGTAACCTTGAATGTCTAAATTGACCAGATTATTGTTGTCTGAGAATTAGTCCCATATAAAATATGTTGGTGTTGAAAATTAAAATAGAAAATAAATTGACTAGAGCTACAAAGATTAAAATGTGAAATTAAACCTGGTAAATACCTATGTACATGGTAAATTTAAAATGAACAATAGCATAATATGCAAAAAGAATTACCATATTACAGCACATCATAATTTAAGAAAATTTATGTATTATTATAGTACTATTCTTTAGTAGCTATAATTTCATCAAAATCGATTACTCATCAAATCATTGTCACAACCATATTTCAAAACATATTCTTATTGAAAGAGCCATATAGATTTTGAATATATGTATGATCCTTACTGCCATTAGATTTCTTAATTTTATTGCAGTATAAACTCAGGCACGGTTAACTTCAAAATCATAACAAATGAGAATATTACTATAATTAATTAATACATATTTTATTCACTAAGCAATCCACAAGAATAAAATTGATTTTTTATATTAAGTGCAGTAAAATTGTATCTTAGTTACCAGAAATGATACAGAAAAAGCAAATAAATATATGTCAACATCCTAAATGAGAGGTTATGTGAAAGTCAAATTACCTTTGATAGATTCAGCTATAGATTCTGATTCAGTAGCTGGTAACTCAGCTGGGAGCTCCGAAGTTTCACCAGTAACCGTTGCTTCCATTTCATCCTTGGATGCAACAACGCTGTTTAATGTATTAGGTTCTTGGGATGCGTTATCACACACCGCCATTTCCTCCGACATTGTTAAATCTAAATATACTACAAAGATCCACTGTCAAATCGTAGTAACCACATACCAATAGTTTACGACACTTCACTATTCCTGTCGACAAATTATCAGTATTTGTGCGCGTCACAACGTAGATTTCCCGCTATATTGAATAAGAAAAAATCTTAGCCTTCCACTAAACTAACAACTTGATTTAGAATGGTTACTTTCACCACCAATTCTTTAGAACGTGTTGTAGTCTCAAATTACACAAATAATAATTTAATAACTGGAAAAATAGCCAAAATATTGTAACTCAAATCCAAATACAATTTGGTAAGGAAAATGTCGGTCATAAACAACATCCGCTCGAACGACGCCACACTGTTTCTCTATGAAACACGAGTCTACATATAGTTAAACTATCTATGACTGAATGTTCAATTTGTGAACAACGTTTTAAAACATACATTTTATTCAAGTCACAGCTTGGGTTACATTACGTAAAATAATTTTATTTATTCCATTATTCATATACTAACAAACCAAATGCCAATACCACCTTATTTTTTTAATTTCATTTTAATAAAATATCGATAGAATACTTATAGCTTGGCAAAACAGAGGGTGACAGCGGTAGTGTAAAAATTTATACATGCGGTAACATTAATGTACTTGTTACATTTTGTCAAATTGCATATACTTCAACACGAATAAGATTGATACTTGAATATTACACATAAAAATGAAATAATTACTTAAATACCGTTGTACAGCTTGGCAAACAAGAGTATGACGCGGTGACAACGTGTAAAACGTGTAGTTGGATTTTCTTCAAGAATTATCGAGACTGTCTCGCCCCCCTTCTAAGAAAAAATATGACATGGTCGACCCCCTCCCCCCTAAATCGTCTTACGTAATAAATAAATGACCCCTTTCTTTTCGCAGAGAACAGATTTCCCCAATAATTAATAATATACCCACCCCCCTATATGATTTTGTCAATAAGGCTTTTAATCAACAATAAATAATAAAAATTAATAACTCAAGTAACTATTAGGTACTACATTCAAATATCATAAAATGGTAAAAATTACAAGTATCAAACAGTGTTAAGACGTAGTATTTAGGGTTGCCAATGATAAATAATATTGGTGACCTCATTTATTCCACAATCTTTTTCGCCAAGCTAGTTTACATTTTTTTTTCAGTAGGAATAGGATATTCTGTATCGGGGCCGAAAGTGGCATGGAGTATTAACATTCGTGTTTTTTTATTTCACCTAATAATTACTTGAGATTATTTATTTTTACTATTTATTGTTAATTAAAAGCCTTATCGCCAAAATCAGATACGGGGGTATATTATTCATTATTGTGGAAATCTGTTGTCTGTTCTTTTGTAAACAATTAAACATTGTCTATCTCAGACAAAATTAGTTCCGCTACAGACTCGGCCACACTAGAGGTGTGTCATACTCGTCAATCTACGTACTAAGTCTTACAAGTACGAGTACTTGTAAATACGCGTTCCAAAGACTAGCTCCAGGAGTATGAGTATCTGCGTCTGCGTGAAAGCACTTATTAGATACTACGGAAGTATGGAGGGTTGAAGCTAACTATAAGTTGATATGAGTATATTTAAAACGACGATTTTTTTTTAAATCGCAGTCTATACTCTGTACACGGTTCGAATATAATAGTTTTCGAAAATCTATTCATATAACAAAATTCTAACTGAGTCTACCCTGTACAATAAATATTTTTTGGAAAATTATTTAAATAGTCATGATTATCGAAAGAGAGGCCAAATCTATAGTTTTTAAAATCTTTGTCTACCTGTCTGCCTGTAATCGCATCACGAGATCCCACTGGATAGATTTTGATGAAATTTGGTATGATGATATCTGGCTATACAACTTCACTACTATCGCATCTACTAATCGAAACTTTATTCTAATCAAAATAAGATAGAATTTCGTCTGATAGACACACACACAAACAAACCGAGAGTACGGAGTATGAGTTATTTCATTTAAAAAACAACCTTAAAGCTAGTATTTTACAGTCGAGAGCTGTTATTCTCATTCACACACACTAACGTCGAGCGCGTCTCGCAACGAGTACGAGGCAACTCACACATGCTTACATCGAGGTGAACTCGGTGAAGACGTATACTCGCATATTTCTCAGGATTAGGTAATATTAATATATTCGTCTGGCAATAATATAAAATTGTAACTAATACTTCATTAATACTTTTATTTATCTCAGGTGTGTAATATTACTTGTAATAGGTTTTATAACTAAGTCTTTATTATTGGAACTGGTATAGTAATATAATCTGTGTACAATGAATCCGAACGATATTATCCGACTTATTTTGAATGGTCATCACAGAGATTATGTGAATATGAAATATAAGCATATCAGAATTTGGCAGAGTACTTATTCACAGATCTTTCAAAATACTCGGCATACTTCAATACTTGTAAATACTTCAAGACGCGTTTGGACGCTAATCAGAGACTTGGAACAAAGACGTCTTCGCTGAAATCTAGTCTTGAAACCTGTTCCAGTATATACGCCACACCTCTAGGCCACACATCGCAAGAAAACTTGATATATGAGAATACAACGCATAGTTTTAATCATTTTAAACAGCTAATTTATGCCACGATCGTTGAGAATTTTAGAAAATCCATGAAAATAACTTAGATGAGCGCATATTATATACTCGTATATTATATAATTATATGAAAATTTCAATATGATAAATAAAATGAGTGTGGAAAATTATTCAAATAAAAGACTTGATTTCAATTATACATTTTATTCTTAATATTCAGTAGTCATTATTAGACATTTTTTTAAACAATTGAGCCAACGTCGCAATTTTTTGGTTTTAATATTTACTGTTCCGGTATTCTCAGAAAGAACATACCAGTAGTTTAACAAAAAATATCAAACACTTTTTAAGATATTTAACTAACACGCTATTAAATTAAAGAATAACATTTCGACACACTGAATACAGAGAGAGCCGAGTGAAACAAATAGTGATGTATGCCAATCAAATGCGAAACTCATATTATTTAATTAAAATAAAGAGGCAAAATGATACTATCTATAGCTTCATTTTGCAATCAATATTTGTACAAAACATTGGGGATTATTAAGAACAACTAAGAAAATATAAAAAAGATTTTTTTATTTTCTCTTTCTAGAACCTTCTTTAGATGCTTGAGGTTTACCAAACGTTTTGCCTTTTGGTTTGCCTTTCATAAACTTGCCTTTTCCTTTCATTTTTCCATTTTGTAAAGGCTTACCCTGTTGTACTCTATTAGCGTCGTACCGTAGACGTTTGGTCGACGTTTTAGATGTATCAGTAAAGTCATTAGCGAAATTGGTTTGTTTCTTTCTCTTGTTATTATTTTTGTTCTTACTTTGGACTGGTCGGTCATCATTATCATCTACTGTTCGAATTCGACTCATTTTCTTCTTGCCTTTTGCCATTCTTGATTGTAGTAATGCAACCTGAAAATAGGAATAATTTTTTAATCATGAAATCCAAATTACTTATTACATCTTTCTGCAAATACTTAATTGTAAAAAAAAAGTCAAAACATAAGTTAAGTCCATGATGAGAGGTTCAGCTAGTGATACGAAATGGAGATTAAACTGTAAAGTCAGCTGATGCTAATGCCATGCAACAAATGAGTACATTTGTAATAAAATATATTATGAAACGGTTTTTTTTATATTTTACCTTCTCCATCTCACGTTTTACTCTCTCTTCAGCGGAGTCTTTAGGTGTGTGCTTGGTTAGCTTTTTCTTCTTCTTTTTACTGTCATCATCGGAATCGTCATCATTTTTGCGTTTCTTGCCTTTATTTCTTTGTAAATTTTCACCTAAAGTAAAACATATTCAATACAACTGTGACTATTTTGAAGGTCTGGTCTTAACATTGGTTTAACAAGCTAGTTTGGTATTTAACACTCGTGGCACAAAAAAGGGCCACACTTTCTGAATATTCAACTTCTGCCAAATATTGATTTGACTATAGTTAAAAATTGATTCGGATAAAGCAAATATTTCTAAATATTGTGCTTTTGCTTACCAATGGACAACATTAAACTTTTAAATTGATCAGAATAGTCAAACTGTAGGCAAAGTTTGTTCTAAAATATTTTTATTTTTACAAATTGAATAATCAGAATAATGTTTTAATTCACAAATGAACATATATTTAATTTTATATATAGTCATATTATAAAATCTTCATAATTCAAAATTTTATGTGATCCATGATAACTGTCAAATTTGAAAATTAAAAAATTAAAGTATGTAGAGATCTTAGTCCGTTACCCTCTTAATAGTAAATTATATAAGGGTTTTTTATCTTTATACTAAATATTATTTATCACCTTAAATAATATACCTTTTCCAGGGTGTTTTGTTAATGCAAGCCTCTCTTTCTCCTCTCTTTTCTGTTTGGGAGTCTGGAACCAGTCATGTTGTCTTTGTGTCTCGAATTTTGGACCCTCTTCTTTTTTGATTGCTCCTTCTAGTTTAGTAGTTTGTTTCTCCATTTTTTTCAGTTGTTTTTCTGCATATTCTTCGTCTAAGATAGCAGCTAGAAGGACGTTTATTGTGATTATGATAATGGAAAGACCCATTACTAACCTGTCAGGCTTACTTTTACAATTATAAAAAAATCTAGAAGTTATATATAAGATGACGGTAAACAATGTTTACATTAATACCACACTTACCAATCTCTGGCTCCAACCTAGTCATTTTTTCTCGATACTTAGCAACGATATCTGGCGGCACTTGTCTCGACTTGACAGGGCGTTTCGCGCGACGCACAATAGCCTTTACCAATGCCCGCTCCGCTTCTCCCGCGAGTGATACTGATACACCTGCTCTACCCGCTCGAGCTGTTCTGCCCACCTGGATAAAAATGTAGCAGAAGATGAAAGATAATAATTTATTGTCACTATTTTTAAACGTCTAAATGCTAAGATAAGCATACCCTATGAATATAATGTTCCAAGGTAGCAGGCAATGTAAAGTTTAGTACAGTCTTGACTCCTGGTATATCCAAACCACGGGCTGCTACATCAGTAGCAACAAGTACATCTACTTGTTCCTCCTTAAACCGCTTCAATGAATCTAGACGTTGAGGCTGGTTGAGAGCTCCATGAAGTTCCGCTACCTATAAATAAAATACTATGAATGAAATTAATGCAAAAAAAAAAGGTAATCTAGATAAATGTCCTGTTTTAAAAATGGCATTCTCATACTTGTTGTTGTTATTGTATTCTTACCTTAATGCCTAATAATCCTAAGGCCACGTGCAACCTGTGCGCCTGTTTCTTAGTCTGCACGAAGATTACAGCCCTATCTCTAAAAGTTCGACATACAAGTGCTGCTAGTATTGCTTCGCGATCTGCTTCCCGCTCTTTACGAATTCTATATAGGCGAAACATATGAAATGTTGATAAGACGGAATTAATAATTTTATTTAAACATTTAAGAACTTTTAATCATTGGATTTTGAATTTATTAAATGTTGTAAGCGTACCTAACAAACTCCTGTCTAAGATTGAAAGCTACATCTTTATTGGAATCAAGGAATAATTTAACTGGTTTATTTAAGGATACTGCTGCTAAGTCCTTTACTTCTTCACTCATAGTTGCTGAAAATAACATGGTTTGACGTTTTGGAGAGCACTGACGAATAATTTCTTTCATTTGTTCTGCAAAATATTCGTCCAGCATTCTAAAAAATGTTTTCTTTTATTTAATACTTAATAAAATTCAATTACATATCTCATTACTTTTCAAAGAATTCAAATTTAAAAAAATATATTTTATTAATATATTTTGCCACTTTTTTATTTTACCTGTCAGCTTCATCTAAAACTAGAACTTCTATAGAGTGAAGGCCAAAAGATGGTGTATTTCTGATATGATCAATAAGACGACCTGGAGTAGCTATCACTATGTCTGGATTACGACGTAACACGCTTTCCTATTTGAGAAAATATAACGATATTATTAATGATGATAATATCACTTATAATAACCTATTTTATCAAAATAATTATACCTGATATTTAACATCCAGACCTCCTACAGATAAACCAACTGTCACAGACGTGTTTTGAGACAACTGTCTAGTTACAGTATGTACCTATAAAAATCATATTAAAATACATATATAATAATTTCTATTATGAAAAATCTTACTCTCATAAAAGTAGTGATAATTTACAAGTAAAATTAAAAAGTGTTAATAAGATGTTATATTAAAATAATAACCTGTGCACCCAATTCACGTGTAGGCACCAAAACAAGTACTCGTGTAACGCGGTCAGCAGCCGCTTTGTACAACAATCTCTCAAGAATGGGCAACATATATGCTGCTGTTTTACCTGTACCTGTTGCAGCACAGGCGCATATATCTTTTCCTGGAAAAAGGTGATTAATCAATATAAGTATTATTTAAAATATTCTTTTATTTAATCATAATATTACTCTACTATGGTTTAATATTCCTATTCCTACCTAATAAACCAATGGGTATAGTTGCTGCTTGTATAGGAGTGGGATGAACATAATTAAGTGACCCAATAGCCTTCAGCAATGGCCGTGATAGATTCATCATATAAAACGTAGCTTTCTCATCATAAGGCGGAGCCTCTTCAAAGAAATCTGAATCATATTCTATTTTTGCTCCTTCATCTTCTTTTAACTCCTTAAAATAAAAAGGAATTTATTTCATATTAGTAAAGAAATACCAGCAATGAAGAGATAGACACAGATTAAATATTGAGATATATATCATTAAAAAAAAGAGCAATACATACATCTTTTAATTTTTGTTTTTTAGTCAACTTCTTCTGTTTGGTCTTGATTTCATCTTTCTTCAACTCATCATCAGATATTTCTAATTCATCCACATCAACATCTGTAATAAGTAAATTTGAATTACTATGGATCACTATAAATCAATATGAATCACTATAAATTTGTCGTCGTTGTCGTCTCAGCCGATGGACGTCCACTGCTGGACAAAGGCCTCTCCCATGCGTTGCCACCTAGAGCGGTCATGTGCCCACTGGATCCAACGACTGCCTGCGATCCGCTTGAGGTCGTCGGTCCACCTAGTGAGGAGCCTTCCAACGCTGCGCTTTCCGGTGCGAGGCCGCCATTCCAGCACCTTTTTTCCTCAACACCCATCGGCTCTTCGAGCTATGTGCCACACCCATTGCCACTTCAGCTTTCATTTCTGATTTGATCTCGTAGAGATACTCCGAGCATAGCTATCTCCAGCGCCCGCTAAGTGACTCTGAGCTTTCTTATGAGACATCATAGTAAGTCATAAGTCATTATTGGCAACACGCACTGTTCAAAAACTTTTGTTTTTAAGCACTAAGGTATGTTGGACGAGAAGATATAACATAGTTTCCCGAAAGCTGCCAATCCGATGTGGATTCGGCGGTTGACCTCTTTCTCGAAGTTGGACCGTATGGCCTAGGTATACATATTCATCAACAACTTCAAGCACAGAGTTCCCAACAGTTACTGGGTGGAGCGGAACATGACCATTTGATATAATTTTCGTCTTACTCATGTTCATTTTTGGACCCACCTGCTGGAAAACTCTACTGAGATCATAGAGCATATTGCTAAGATGGTCAACTATAAATTCAATATAAATAATTATATCCCCAAAGACAAACCAAATTGGAGCTTGACATTTGCTTCATCCATATTCCAAGCTCTTCAAGCATTTTATTAATATACCATCACTTCAGGTATTAAAAACATAATTATAATCGAAATTCATAATTCACACTCAACAATGCTGTTTTTATTTAATGACCGACTATCTGCACTTTAATATTTACACTAAATAATCTATGTCACTCTGGAATAGTGTAGCTTTCTATCGGGGATAGCATTATCAAAATTGGTTTAGTACTTTGAGAGATAACCACCAACATCTAAAATGGCCACATTATGACACTTAAATGGCCATATAATTATAATATTTATGGCAACACCTTACATAGCCTATGTTACCTGGGTAGGATGTAGCTTTCAATCATTGAAAGAATTATCAAAATCGGTTCTATAGTTTTGGTGCCTATTCACAACAAACAAACATATAAATATAAAACAAACAAATCATTCCTCTTTATATAATATAGTGTGGATATGAATATTATTTAAGTTTTTAGTAATAAATATCTATACAAACCTTTTGTTTCACCTTCTGAATCAGTGTCTACATCAACATTACCCTTTACTTTGGCCTCAGCCCTTTTTTGTTCTATTTTCTGGTCTAAAGTTCTTTTAACATTTCTTCGTACATACTTTTGTAAATCATCCCATGGATCCTAAAATTATCATAATTATTATATATTATTATCATAATTATTATATATTATTGAATAATTGGGATCTTCTACAATCAAGTTAAACTTAGCCATCCAAAGTATGATTTTTTTAACATAATATATTGTTAAAATTACCTTGTTGTATTCTTCGACAGATGCAACAAAGTTAAACTTAGGATCAAAGTCAGCTTTTCTCTTAATTTTTTGTTTTGTTGGTTGGTACTAAAAAAAATAAAAAAGTTTTTGATACACATTAAAATCATAAAAAAAATTTTTATGCCACTGTCTTTACGAAATATTTTATGGTTCATTTTATGTAAATTATGTCCAGTAGATAGAAAGAAGAAAGTAAAGGTACAATTTTAATAATTCTTTGTTATTCTGATTTTTACTATATAATAAATATTTGTAAATAACAAAAAATATTAGTAAATATATAAAAATGTACATCTTCTTCGATGTCAGATTCTTCAGAGAAATCTTCTACTTCTTCATCATCATTTATAGTTTTTATAAATCCTGGATATCCTTCGACTTCCATTACGATCCAACCACATAAGTGTTTATTGTATTAAAATTTCAATTCGAATAAATTTCAGTATACAATACACATACGGAATTTAAATTTTGAGGTTAGTTTCGAACCTATGTCAAAAACACATGTTATTCAACGACAACACAGATAATATTTAATATACAGAAACATACCAGTCTGTGTAGTTATACCTGCGCAGCTTCACTATCTAGCCTATGAGTTAAACGTAAATACTTCATGAAATTAAATATGCGCCTTCAGTAGATACAGTGAACTTAAATATGCTTTATGAATTAATGTTAAATGTTAATTTTTAAAAATCGATATTTTATCGTACATCGTCTCCTTGATTGACTAATTCATCCCGTCTGTCAATTGTCAACCGTCATTAGTCATATCTCTGTGCTTATTAGTCTGTAGTCATTACACAGTACACATATATCATCTTTGCAGTACACTTCGTTCTTTGCGTCACAGCCAGGTCATTTTTTAATTTGTGATGTTGTAATCAATATTTACCGACTTATAATTTAATAATTCTACCTGTAATGTGCATCATTCTATCCTAGGATCTTCTGGAACTTATTGTAAATGCTATGATATAAGTAAAATTGTGTGTAACAAAGGAAGGTCCATAAAAATGGCAGATCAACTGTTAATTCACGATGATATAAAACTGTATGTACACATATTGAGTTTAATTTTTTGTACATTTAATTTATACAATAATAACTGCTAATTTCATTAGAAGTAACAGTTAAATTAATAAAAGCTTTGCATTCTTAACCATATGATCACTTAATTATAAATATTGCTACTGCTGAAGTTTAATGAAATTGATTTTTATAAGTAACATTTTTTGTATTTTACTATTCAATTTTAGAGTTATACCGTTAGGTGATATGATATTTTATGAATATGGTCAATCAAAAAGTTTTAAACTTTATTTTAGGTACACAACATCTGACAAATTTTATTTTGAACCAACCATTAATCCTACTGAAATAATGGTTATTGATAGAGTTACTGGAGAAGCTACAGTTAAAGGTATTATTAATTTGAAAGTTTGTATATTTATGTTTGTTACTCAATCAAAAAAAATAGGTGAATGGATTTCAATGAAATGTGACACACAGATACTTAATAACCTGGATTTAACACATTCAACAACAATTTTTCATATTATGAATATGCCTGCAAGGTAATAAGCATTACAATGTTTTACAATAGTAATGAAGTTTCAATCAGTCATATATTCAAAAAGAGTTCATACTAGTATAGGGGCAGAGGAGACAATGGCCCAAATTTGAGTTTAAGTGCGGAAACAGGAGTCTACTTACCATTACCATAGTATAGAGGTTTATGCCAATTTCTTAATGTATCTCTTTAGATGACGAAATGTAAATAGTGCAAGTCATTTAATGTCATGAACTGTCTAGTTTACTGTACTAAATTATTACTTGTATTCATGAAAGATTTCTTTTTCCTTATTATATCTGAAATATTTTTTTGTAGATTTTAATTTAGTGAAGATCCCCATCCCACCCAATGCTTACAAACCAGTGTGTGGATTCCTTGGCTCCATCAAGCTTATCTCAGGAATGTATTTAGTTGTAGCCAAGTATAGGATATTAGTGAGTAACTATATATTTATTCAGTTTATTTTTTGTCTAATTACTTTTAAAATACTTAAATAAAGGGTCCAATGAAATGCAAGATTAAATCATGCAATTTATAATTGTTATGTATCATAAATTATAATAAAATAACATATATTAAAAATTTATATAAATTTTTAGGTAGGCAAAATAAATGGCCAAGACATATATCAGTTAGCTGGAACTGATGTAATTCCATACTCACGTTCAACTACTCATCTTACTAATAAACAGGTAAGCCAAGTTATAATACTTAATAACCACTTAACAACATATACTAGTTGGTGAATATATTTGTTTGAGAACTTTTAGTTGATGTAAATAATTCATTTATTTTGGGTTAATAAATTTATGTTTATTGAACAGATTGAGGATAATAACACTTATGAAAGAATGGTAAAAGCAGCATTAGATACACCCGGCATATATTTCTCTTATGGTTATGATTTGACTCATACTCTGCAGAGATTGTATTCCGTACCCTCAGACTTTCATAAGGTAATTTAATTTAAATATAAAATGTAATACCAGCTTAAAGAGCTCATGAGTACTATAGTGTTATCCATTTCACATGTGAATAATACCTAATTATATTTTATTTAGATGTCATATGCAAGTCGAGCAGATGCTCGTTTTCTGTGGAATGGACATCTTTTGAAAGAATATTCGCACCAGCAGTTTGCAAGATTTGCTTTACCAGTAATTCAGGGCTGTATCCTTTTATACTTCATGCAAATATATTTATCTTCCAATGACAATTTTCTTCATAGTTTTTGTTTTTATAAATTTGAATATATTTTGACTTTATAGAATTAATTATTAATTTGAAAGTCATTTTGTTTTTATGAGGAAAATTTTTTGAGAATATATTAGATTAAATAGGGGAGTTTCAGCTTATTATACATGTTTTTCATCTAAGTAATTATTTTTCCTTAAACAAACAAAAGTTGTTGCTATAAACCGGGTAACAGTAAATGGACATCAACTATCGTGGTCGTTAGTATCCCGACGTAGTGTGGACCGCGCTGGGACGAGACTCTTTATGCGTGGTATTGATGCTCAGGTTGGTTAGTTTTTATTATAATGATATATTTACATAAAAGATACAAACAAATAGGAATCAGAAGCCAAACTATTTATTATATCAACTTAATTATTTAAATACCCTCATTAGGTTTAACATTGATTAACATACAAAATATAAAATATTTATAAACATAAAATATCTTCCTCTTATATGATCAGGTTGTTTCAAGCACTTTTTAAAAACCTTTAGAAATAAATTATCTCATTGAACAGTATCCGGTATTCCAATTATGTTTGGCCACATTTCTGAAGGAGGAATCTCCATTGGTGAATCAGGCAAAGAATTTGAATCTGATTCAGAGGATAACGGTCTTTGTATCTCCTCCACCTGATTTCTTTGTTCTGCTTCATTCATGTTGCTAGATAACATTTGATCAACATGTCTACGTAGTAAATCTCCATCTTCTGTTCTCACCATATATGAGCAAGGACCCTCTACCATCTCCACAATTGCCCTCTTCCATTTCTCACCTGGTCCCTACATGCGAATCAAGACAGGTTGATCAACAGTAAATAACCTTCTAGGCGTTCTTTGTGCTTCCTCATCCAATTGATTATCACTGTGATTTGGTAATGCATCTGGATGCAACATTGATACTGATGTTTTGTACTTGCGGCCATTTAGGACTTCTGCAGGACTTTTATTTGTAGTGGAATATGGAACAGTGCGCATATAATACAAGACCTTAACAAGTTTTTCACTCCATGGCATATTTAAATTTGACAACTTTCTTAACTTATTCTTGAAAGTTTGTATGGCTCTCTCAATTTGCCCGTTAGAAGCTGGATGGTATGGTGGTGAATATAGATGTTTAATACCATTCTTCTTCAAAAACATATTAAATTCACTAGAACTAAACGTTCTGCCATTATCGGACACCAAAACCTCTGGAAGCCCTTGGGATGCAAATATTCTTCTGAGGACTGTTATTACTGCTGTACTATTACTTGATGTAACTATCTCTGCTTCCAGCCACTTACTACAGCTATTTTTTGCCCTGAAATGGACCAGCAAAATCCACATGCACTCTACTCCAAGGTTTTTCAGATACTGTCGTAATGATGGGTCTGAGACGGATCGTGGCCAACCATGAAGTATATGAAACATAACTTTACGTAAAAGAGGATCCTTTTTTGTCTCGACTGCAACTCTACTTGCATTTAAATTCCATCCAACTGGTGTTTCCTCCAATCGGAGGATCTCTTTGAGAGGCTTTTCCTGGATTGTTGCCACAGGAGCAGTCCATCTACTGAGAGCATCTGCATTGCCAATTGCTTTTCCCGCTCTATATTTAATAGAATATTGATAGCACCCTAATTTTAATGACAAACGCAACATACGGAGATATCTGTTCCGGAATAGGTTTATGAGGATTGAATAAACCAATTAACGGTTTATGGTCAATTATGATACAAAAACGACGACCCTAAATATTCGTGAAATTTTGACAGACCAAAAATTATAGCTTATATAATTATTTATCAATTTGTCCATAACGTCTCTCGTGTGTCTGTAATGTTCTTGATGCCATCATTACTGGTCTCTCCGAACCGTCATCCATAACATGTGCAATAATTGCTCCCAGGCCATAATCCGATGAGTCACATATGAGAAGTGAATCTATATCCAACTCGTACCCAACTAAAGTTAAATCAGATGAAAGCAGACTTTTAGCTGTTTCAAAAGCTTTTTGTTCCGGTTCACCCCATGTCCACGGCCTCTTTGAATCGAACAAGCGGTATAGGGGCTCTAATAACGTAGCTTTATCAGGCAGAAATTTCTCATAAAAATTATATAAGCCTAAAAAGGCTCTTAAAGTTTCTTTATTTTTGGGTGCTGGTTTTTCACGAATTTCTTTTACCTTAAATATTAGTTTTTATTAGTTTAGTAGTTTAGTTATTACGCTAATTTGTAGTGTATAAATTATTACTTTTTTTTTCTTTTTCTTTAATTGTACTTAGTGTAGAAATATTTAGTTGTAATTTAGTGTATATTTTTAATTTTTTCTTTTGTAAATAATATTGTCATTAATTTGTTTAGCGTTGCCTTGTTCCAATAAAGAACTTTCTTTCTTTCTTCTTCTTTCTTTCTTTCTTATCTGGTGCCGGATGTAACTCTGCTAAATCAATCATATGCCCCAAGAATGTAATGCTCTCTGCACCAAAAATACACTTTCCAACATTTAGACGGAAACCCATTTCATGCAATTTATGAAGAACTGCATATAAACGTTTTTCATGCTCATCCTTGATTTTCCCCATTATAGCAATATCATCCAGCAAACATGCAACTTTATCTATATTTGCAAAAGCTGCTGACATTACTCGCTGAAATATAGCCGGAGCAGCACTAACACCAAATGCTAATCGATTCATTTTCATTAATCCTATAGGTGTGTTAAGGGTTAAAAGCGAAGCCGTTTTCTCATCCACCTTAAGCTGTGTGTAGTTTAATCCAGCTTAAGTTTAAATCCAGCTTGCTAAAGATGCAACCACCACTAAGCTTAACAAATGCCTCTACTGATTTAGGAAGTGAAAAGGAGTCTACATCTATTGCTGCATTCACAGTAGATCGGTAGTCTCCACAAATACGCAACGATCCATCATGCCTTGGTCTACCATTTTCTTCATTTACTTGTTGCTTTAAAGGAAATGGTACAACTCGAGCCTTCAAATATCTTGGAGTAGCATTTGCGCGCACATGCGACTTGAAGACACAAGAAACTTGCGGTCCCTTATATTCCCCAAGGCCCTCAGCAAATAAATCAGGAAAATCTTTCATTAATTTTAATATTTTATCCTCAGACCAGTAGAGTCCAGCAATTTCAATGTTCAATTTTTGAAACCAATTTCGACCTAGAAGACTAGGTCCACACCCAGCCACAACTATAAGATCACATCGGGCTTCTTTAGCGCCTAACTGGACATGTACATTTATCTGCCCCAATATGAGTAAAGGTTCACGAGTCCATGTTACAAGTTTAATATTAGTAGGGTTCAGCGACGGAGGAACAACCCATAACTTCTTGTATGTATATTCAGATATGATGCTTCTAGATGCTCCAGAATCAATTTCCATACAGAGTGTAGCACCTTCAATCATAACATCTACTGTTATCGCTTGATGATAAATTTCAGAGCAGACATATACACCCATCATATTTTCCTCATTTCACAAAGAACGCGCTTTATTACGGTTATTTGTCGTAGGGTTAAATTGTCCCGGAAATACGAAATACGATATATATAATTAATTTTCCGCAGTCGCCATTAAAAGATACAAACAAATAGGAATCAGAAGCCATGCTATTTATTATATCAACTTAATTATTTAAATACCCTCTTTAGGTTTAACATTGATTAACATACAAAATATAAAATATTTATAAACATAACATTACACATACTACTAATAATACTACATACAGTTATAGAGTTAAAAATTGACTTAAAAATTAAGTTTTATTAAGACTAAATTTACAAATATTGAGTTTGATTTTGTCTACATTTTGAACAATAATAAACTAATATTTTTAAACAATATAAATTTTTAGTTTATTAAATAAATGTGTTGAAAGGATGTTTAAGAGATAAAAGTGAATTTTGTCTATATGATTATGAGTTATTGTTATGTCTAGGCAAGAAAACCTTAATAAAAACTTTTTATTTTAGGGAAATGTAGCAAATTTTGTTGAAACAGAACAGATAGTAGAAAGAGGAGGTGAAAAATCGTCTTTCGTTCAAACTCGAGGATCCATACCCTTATATTGGAGTCAGTATCCGAATCTAAAATACAAGCCTGCAGTGGCGCTATCGCCCGAGGATCATGTCACAGCTTATACAAGACACATGAGAGATCAGCTGCAGAGATATGGCAACCAAGTATTGTTGAATTTGGTAAGTTCACTAATGTTAAAACAACCCAATCTGACTAGATTCATCATCATGAACATAAATGATTTTCCTATTCATTTTATATATCCAGATTGACCAACATGGCAAAGAAGAAGCCCTAGAGCGCGGATATCGCGCAGCAGTAGCGGCGGCAGCATTGCCCGCGGTCAGGTACGAGCCCTTCGACTTTCACGCTGAGTGCCGTGGCATGAGGTATGATAGACTCAACGTACTGATGGACAGGATTGCACATGAACAGGTCTTTATTATATATAAAATCACTTTTATTATTAAAAATTACAGTTACAAACTTCTAGAAAATTTACTCGCTCTGTTATTAAAATAAAGTCTTTTAAATTTAATGAAATAATGGGAAGTTTTAAAAACAAAAAATTATAACATAAATATTTATCATTGCAGACAGAATTTGGTTATTTTCTTTCCCGTGGGGGTATAGTCCTTCTCCGTCAAAGTGGCGTGTTTCGTACGAATTGTGTTGATTGCTTGGACAGAACCAATGTAGTGCAGAGTCTTCTTGCCAAAAGGCAGTTGACCGCCATATTGAGACTCCTGGCTGTTACTACAGCTGATGATCAACATCCTCATTTAGATACCCTGTTTAATACCGTAAGTAGAATAATTTATGTATGCTACAATGATTGGTTGATGTTTCATGTTTGTGTTAGATAATCTATACAAAATAAGGCATGTAATATATGATAAGAGTGATAATTGCTTGGAAATAATGAGTGATGAGAAACAAACACGCATTAGCGTAAGTATTATATTCTTGAAACTAAACTACATCAATAAGCATTACATCACGTTTTCTCAACCGCAATATATTGGGAATAATTTATCACCACAGGGTGAGGTGAATCTGTAATTGTTAATTGTAAATCATATTTTTTTCTATAAGTTTAACTTTTTTTGTATAATTTAAAATTATGAATATTGGTCTGATAAAAAATTTCATTCTGCGAATCTTAACAATAAAATCATCACATCTGTAGACTTGGGCAGACCATGCTGACATGATATCCACTCAATATTCTGGGACAGGGGCCCTAAAGACCGACTTTACTCGCACAGGCAAGCGCACTCGGATGGGATTAATAATGGATGGAATCAACTCCCTCACTAGATATTATAAGAATAACTTTAGTGACGGCTTTCGACAGGTAACTTAGTATAAAACATATGTATTGTTATTGTAAATAACTTAAAATTATACTTTCATAATCAATTATAATACACCAATATTTTTTGTATAGTTTAAAAATATTTTCTAGGATTCAATAGATTTGCTTCTTGGAAAATATGTAATAGTGGAGGGAGAGGGCAACACTGCACTGTGTCCTCTTCGTCAGGACAGAGATTGGAAATATTTAACAGTAAGTTCTCTTTATATTTTAAGGTACATACATTAAAAAAAATTAATTTAGTCGTATAGCAGTGATATTTTTATTACTGAATTTTCAGAATCTTAATTATTGTTTGTATATTTGTTTGTTGTGAATCGGCTCAAAAACTACCGAACCGATATTGAAAATTCTGTCACCGATAGAAAACTACATCCTTTCCGGGTAACATAGGCTATGTGGTGTAGCCATTTAAGTGCCATAATGTGGTCATTTTGTAAATTGAAGGATTTCTCAGGAACTAATCCGATTTTAATTTTTTTTTCACAGATAGAAAACTACACTTTTCGTGAGTGACGAAAGTGATGTAGTGTTGCCATATACATTTTTTAATTAATAGAATATGGCCGTTTTGTTACCAATCCGATTTTTAAAATTCCTTTACTGATAGAAAACGACACTTTTCGTGAGTGAAGAAAGTGATGTAGTGTTGCCATATACATTTTTTAATTAATAGAATATGGCCATTTTGTTGTTATTAATTCGATTTTAAAAATTCTTAACTGCTAAAAGTCTATATAAATAAAAATATTTCCGGAAATACTTCCGTCTCTCTTCCTTTTATATACTATCATTCTCTCTCATCCTCTTTTTTTTCTCTCTTTAATTTTTATCTTTATCTCTGTTCAGAATGTTCAGTCTCTTTTCACTTTCTTTCGATTATCTCTCTCTCTCTCTCCTTTATCTACTTAATTTTATTTTTGCTCTGTCCTCTCTTTTTTATTATTTATTTATTTACTCTTTATTGTAAACCACATACTACAGGAAAAAAATAATAATAATCTTACAACTAAAATTTTATGGTGGCTAAACAAACTATCATCTGTCGCTTTTCTTTTCTTTTTCTTTCTATAATTTTTCTTTTTATTACTTTATCTCACTCTCTCTCTTTTTTCAAATAATGAATAACTACACAATTACAGAGTGACAAATTAAGGACATCAATTATAATATTGCGTTAAATACCCCGAGCGAAGCGAGGGCAGGCCACTCATGAGAAATATATTTAATAATAATAATAAACTTATTTAAAAGATGTATGATTTTATAAGTTTTAGATACTTGATTATTTGTAAAATATTACTTGCTATTTATTATTTTTTATTACTTATCATTTACAACACTTTTGTTTCCAGTTCCCCTCAGTGCTCCTGGTAGCGGTATCAATGTTCTGCGCAAGCGCCGCATTACCAGCTCGTGGTACGGAGCTGCTGTTGTACCTAATGTTTTGGGGTGCAGCGGTGGGTGCTACACTCTCATTTATCTTCAAGTTAGTATCACTTTATTTGAATTAATCAAGTAATGTTAGAGTTTCACATTTTGTGATATTATTGCTTTTACAGCACAATAGATGATGCATTGGTATTTTATTCAAACTTTTTATTAACTTGCCATGTTTATACCATTTAAGTGAAAATTTGCAAGCAACTACAATTTTTAAACAATATCCTTGTATCTAGTATATCTTAAATTCATAACAATAGAATTTATGATACACTAGATATAATCCCCATGATCTGATGATGAGGTAAGTAATATGGGTCTGATACTCTAATGACCAAGTAGGGCAGTTGAATTTGGGCTAAGAGGTTTTGTTATAAGATTTCTTAATAATTAATAAGTATATAATATTTAGACACGGTAAAGAGTTCGTGGATTGGCCCCGTCTTGACAGCGTACTAGCGTCGTCCCGCGCGCCTCCGCCGCCATTATGATCCACGACCTGCCGCTCGTAGTCGTCGTCTGATCAACATCGACGCCGTCGTTTGATGCTTCACTTCATAATAGGTAATAATGTGACGAATGTGTTATGCTTTCAACTTCATCTTATTGGAAATTGTTTTGGTTATTAAATAAATTAAAAGGACCCATTCAAGTTAGGTGTTGGATTTATTAAGTCTGTCTGTAATTATAATAGTGGGTTAAGAGGAAATATTTTGCATTTTGAAATGAAAACTTTATCAATTAATAATAATTCTTACTCATAAAAATGTCTCAGTGTGTCTGTCGTTCTGTTTATATTTTATTAAACCGATGTACCAGTCTAAAATGAAGAAAATATATAAAATGTTGCTATATAATTATTTTTTTTAATGGACTTGTTATCCAAGATAAAATTTGTAGAAAGAATCATTGGCTGTCATTTTAAAGCGCAATAGCTTTAAATGTACGTTTAATAAATATTCTATAAATAACATTTTGTTATTACGTTTTCTGTGTTATGTTATTTTTATAGAGCTTTAATTATATTAAAAATGAAGATTAACTCCATTTACCTAAATTGAGATTTCAAAGTTTGTAACAAATTTAATAGTGTACAATTATTAGATTAATTCATTATTTGATTGTTAATTATTAATAGAAATCTAATAAATAAAATATTAGACATCTTATTAAAATTGTGAACGACACACAAATTGTGAATTATTACCTCACTATAAATGCATTTTCCTATTAAATCCTAGTATATTGATTATATTAATGGCAAACAGTTGTTAAACGCTGGTTTTTAATTTTGGAGGTTTTAGTTATAAAATAATTATATCTTTTCTATTCAAAATTACTCAACATTTTATATTTTAGGTTATATTATAATAATTATATAGTATGAGCGCCAAGCTTTCACGTAGAGGTTAGAACAATGCTGCGTTGTATCAGGAATTGCTGTAGAATAATAATTATTCTATGCTATGTTAAAATAAGAAAACGAATGAATTAACTTTATTAATGATCATTGTTCTTCTTCTAACCAGGGCACAATAAAAATATGTTTTGACTTGATGCACTATATTGTGATAATATTTACAATCATTCCATTTATGTTTTGTGTTACATTGTTTGTGTCACTTTTTGAAATAATAATTCGTTAAATAATATATAAGTCCATGTCATTTTAGTCTGATATACAAAACCTATTTTTTTATCATTAATGCAGATCGGTGCCAAACATAAAAAAAGTTTTGGATTTGGTTATAATTTGCAAAAAGTGACACAAATTGAATATAAATCCGATTTTGCTATATACGCTGCTAGCTTTTATAGATCAAATTATATTTCGATCAATTATTTGTTGTGAAGTGATTTTAGTAACAAGTAACAAATGTTTTACATAAATATCTAATGTAATTAAATATGCACATCATATTTTTAGGAAATACATTAAACAGACATAAATCTTTTTCTTCTTCCATCAATAATTCTTAACATTGGATATATTTTGAAAAATGTGAATTTATATTATTTAACTAGTATACTATTAAAACTCGCTAGTATTTATGTGAAGCATTTTATGATAAGACGACACGCGAGCTGGCTTTAACAATTATGATTTCTATAGAAATAACATTTATGCTTAAAAATGATATAAATAAATAAATTGCTAATTAAGGTTTATATTAAAGGTGAATTACAAATTTGAACAAAAATATATTTTTTTGATTGTACTTAGTTATTTTAATATTTGCTAGAATGTTGTAGAATAAAAAATAAATTTATAATGAAGCTCAAAAATATGTTGTTCTAAAATTAGACCAGTGACTCAGAAAATGTTGGCATGTGGAATATTAACAGTATATCACATATCATAGTAATTGTAATATACCAACTATAATGTTGTTTCTATAGAAATATTTGACTTTTGTTATATTTATTTTAAATGTATTTTAAGTATTGAGTTTCCATTTTGATGTATTAGCTATAGGCAGGCGTTTTATGATTGTAAAAGTCTAATTTTACAATGGTTTTACTGTATTACATTAAATATTCTGATTATAATTATTGGTTTTTTTTCATCGCCTTATTCCTATAAATTTTTCATTACTTAATATGCTGAATGAAGTACAAAGTCGAAAGAAAGATTTTTGAAGAAAACTTGTGTACAATAAATATTTTAGTCGAACAGTAGGATACTCCAGCTATTAATCAATAATAATTAATAGGACATCCGCACTCAAGGGCGCGTATTTCTCGATCTTATAGATCGCTCAGAAATAAGGCCGTAAAATTTATTACAATAATATTTTAAGGAGGAACATTATTAATAAATAGTTTTTTTAATATTTCGATAATCGATATTTATTTCGAAGTATCAAGTTCGATATTTTTTAAGAGCTTAATACATACATAAACCAGCACTACTGAATCATTCTCTTTTCTATGTCTTGTTAACCCATGATTTCCACACTCCCACTACTAGTAGAAAGAGTAAGGTCTCAGTAATTCCACTATAGTAGCATGTATTCTTTTGCGAACTGCGCCACACTCCGATCACATTACCTAAAATATAATCACGGTAAAATATCGATATTTTCTCTACATATATCAATGAATTTTTAAAAATATCGATAAGATATATTTTTTATTTGCCCATCCCTACTATCCTTCTTATATTATAATCTGTGGTTAGTTTTACTCTACAGCAGTGTTGCGAACGCGCGAGTAATAACTCGATTTCCGGGTAATTTTTTATATATACATAAATATTTCCCATAAGTATAATTTAAATATTTGCCAATAAGTAATAATAAATATAACAAGTAATACTGGATATATAAATCCATTCAGTTTATCAGTGATGAACTGTAGAATCTAATATCAGTATATAATTATATAATACAACTATTGATAAAATGTGTAATAGTTACACATCAAACTAATATAAATGTGTTAAAGTTACACATCAAAACACACATAAAACAACATGTCGAGTAAAACCAGATATTTTTTTTAGAAAATGGGTAATTTAGAGTCTTCCAATCAGTAGCACTGCTTCAGAATTTTCAATTTACATTTATTTTAGTTGCGAATGCGTAATTACAGTGTTGTGTTGTATTTTTTGGTGAAATTATGACTGTATGGTACATTTAAAAAAAATATATTTTTCTATTTAGTATTCCATGTAAATAATTAAAGTTAAGATGAAATTACGAATTAGTTTGTTAATTTAAAAAAAATGTGTTGAACCTGTGTTTTTATTTGAGAGTA
The DNA here is from genome assembly GCA_905147385.1 of Limenitis camilla. NCBI lineage: Eukaryota > Metazoa > Arthropoda > Insecta > Lepidoptera > Nymphalidae > Limenitis > Limenitis camilla. Next base: position 6,383,129 of record LR990231.1, read on the forward strand.
TCGCGGCGCCAGAATGTCTGATGAACTGGAGGCTCGTATGTGGGACGAGGGAGGCTCCAGATATGAAGCTCGGGGTCGTGGAGCGTACTACGAATCTGCTTTCGCTTCTTCAGAGCATTTGGACAGGGCTCCTTTATTATCAGAGGTAAGTAAGATGTTTTCGCAATATTTACGAAAAATATTATATGCAGCTTTCGTTTTATTGGTTCAGAAATCATTGATTGTGTACTGAATAAAAAATAATGACGCTTAGTACATTCAGTATATTAGTAATTAACTATTGAATCTTATACTATATTTTGTATTTGACCTTACAGTTTTTTTGTCTCTAGTCTATATATTCATACTTGGTGGCCTGCTCCTTTATCACTACATAGTATAAAATAAGGTCGCTTCCCGCTGTCTGTCTGTCCCTATGTATGCTTAGATCTTTAAAACTATGCAACGGATTTTGTTGTGATTTTTATTAATAGATAGAATAATTCAAGAGAAAGATTTATATGTATAATAAATGCATATTATAATGGAGAAAGAAACTGTGCGAACCCAGAACGGGTCGCTGCTTATTATTTTATTGCAGAAACTGAATTTTTCTGGGATAAAATGTACCTATGTGTTAATCCAGGTCATAAAGTATCTGTGTGCCAAATTTCATTGAAATCTAATTGACTAACTTAATAAATATTGAGTAACAAACAATTTATATTGACAAAAATGCAACAAAATATGCAGATGCATACGACAACAAGCAATTTTTTTGTTATCCCATGTGAATTTTTTCAACTTAAAAAATAGCATGTGTTAATCCTATTTGTTAATTATTTGGGTTATCAGTCCCAATTGTACAGAAAAATTATACAGATAATACTTGTTATGTTTTACTAGTTCTCCGGAATATTGTTTTCTTTACATCATTATTAAATTGCTCTGTGGGTTTATGATGTAGTTCGTCAACTTACTACATTATCCAAAAAAATTATGCTAAAAATAATCGTAAATTTTTTTCCTAGCATTGTATGAATTTGGATTACAAGCCTATCTGAAGGTTTAGTGTTAATAATTTTTTCTGTTTAATAACTTTATTTTTATTCTAACCAATATCAATTTGCAATTTTAATTTGTTACTACATATTCATACACGTGTCGACATAATAATATGTAAATTATGTATTTAAGGTGTTAGTGTCATACATTTTACATATTCTGATGTATAATTTGAATTTATTTACATAATTAACATTATATATTAACTTAATAATTTTTTTATACATTGTGTATTGATTGTCTTTGTGTTTTTACTAAAATCTAATTTTTCTAGTTAAACAAATTATGTATATGGACATAGTAAAACTCATTTACCTCTGTAAAAAGTTCTTTTTATCGCTATAATGGTGTCGCGGACAGCAGCGGATTTCCGCTTTATACGATTGCGCGATGTTACAATCTAGACATAGTTGTATGTAAGCCAAGATCCGAAAATTTATTTTCTATACCTAAATTATTAATTATTTGCATAATAATAAAAAAAATATTCGTCTTATTATCAAGCAAGCTGTTAAAAAAATACATATGGCAAAGTAAACATTATTCTTAGTACCAAAGGAATTGTTTACACGTTCATAAAAGTTTATAGAATCTTAATTTGAAAGTTGTTTGGGACTTCGTAATAAATAATTGAACAATTATTTTTTACTACCCACATTTATTCAGTTATGCAAAGTCGTTACGTACATAAACGTCAAAAGCTTCATTGCGTTTTCGCGACTCGTGGTGGCTTACAGCTTATAGTACAATTTTCAAAAAGTTTCGCTACTATCAATTAAACGTTTGTACTCCGACAATGAAGATATTACAAGTAAGTAAATATAAATATACGTACATATATTAATATTATACGAAAGTTTCGAATAATTCATAAATTAATATAATCAATAAGCATTGTGTAGTGATGAACAAGCTCTTTACATTTAAGTAAGATAAGCCAAAGTAATTTATTTCTTTTATTTTCGTTTAATACGAAATTTTAAAATATTTTAGTGCTTGCGTTTTTGAGTAGTTTATAAATACAGATCTATACATCAGCAAAATCAAAAGAGAATTAACTAAAACAAACCGAATTTAAGCCAACGCCGAGTCAAATAAAATGTTTCAATTACGGCTTATTCACTTGAGTGCTAATCATGACACTAAAATCACTCGCGTTTCTTCAATAATATAGTATTTAGACGAAAAATAAAAATAAAATATTAGTTATTTTTTATTGGCATTCCTCCAAGTCAGGAACATAAAATGTTTGTGTGCATAGATCAAAAAGCAAATACAATTATGCTAAGATGACCATCTGCCCATCCCATTATAGGTAGTATAGCTTTGACGTTATTGAATAAATTACAATGTTTGATCCCTTGAATTTGAAGTTCTGCCAAGGCTGAAGATGAATACATTTCATAAGGCTCTACTGCTATAGCAGTAGTAGGTGGGAGTGCATATATTATCTATACTATTATACTAGCAGTCTACCCTCGCTCGCTCCGGGTATTTAAAGTAATAGTAAACAGTGGACAGTTGACAGAGCTATAGATAGTAGAAAAGTAAGTTACAGAAGAGGTTTAGTATATGTATCTGTATGTCTGTGTGAGGCATCGTAAGTACGTCTAAGATAATTAACCGATTTTAATGTTTGAAAACCAATTTAGTCGCTATAATCTGTGAAGTTGTTCGTTTGAATACTATCAGCTCATTTCTAACTTAACAGCTGCGTAACCGTTTAACTCTTTAAAAAAATCTTACGATTTTTTTAATTTAAGTTTTATTTATTATACATATTAAATGTACATATTATGTTGAACTCATAGATTAATAGATAGCTTGGCTTCAGAACAATGGTTGTGTGAAAATGTACTATCGGATTAGTTAAATAACGATGTTCACGTGGGTTTCGAGTGCAACGATTTAATAGCATTAGTTTATTAGCTTTGTTTCGTTATATTATTAAATACAAAAGTTCTAAAGAAATGAACCTAATAACTTCAGGAACTTACATAACCTTACCTTTAAAATTTGCTTACTATAAAAGCATATTGATTTTTACTTCATTTAAAAAAGTATTTTGCGTAGTACTGAATGTATTTGTTCCGAAATATTTCCGAGTTCTGCACTTATTCCTGTTTCGTTAATTGATTTCGTGCTAGAAATTCACTGGAAGTCGAGTGCAACTTGCATGGTTTAACACATTGATATCCGTGGTTGAACTATATTTTTAATAGTTTATATTAGAATTAAAAATTTTTGTTTATGAAAAAGTGATTTGACTTAAGTTTGGGTAGTTATCTGAAGTAACCAAAGAATAGCTATGAAGAAAGGTCAACTTAAAGTATTTAATACTAAATTATTCATATTAATAAACCATTTAACATAGTATCTCAAAATAATCGTTTTGTCTGCAGTTATGAAATTGTGTTTACTTTTTCACTACATAGTATAAAACAAAGTTGCTTCCTGCTGTCTGTCTGTCTGTATGTCCTGTGTATGCTCAGATTTTTAAAACTAAGCAACCGATTTTGATGCGGTATTTTTTAATAGATAGAGTGATTCAAGAGGAAGGTTTATATGTATAACACATACATATTATAGTAGAGAATCACTGATAATTTTAGGGGTTTCTAATGTGATGTAAATAAACACATTTTTTTGCGCTTACATTGCAACCGCTGTCTAAACCCTACTAGGATATACCAAAATAATGTACTACAGTATTGTTCACCTTAAAAAGGTCTACAAAAAAGTCCGCGATGTATATGTATCTATCTCTTAGGGATAACCCACAATAACCATTTTTTATCCTTTACTTTACGAGATATAATGATTTATTTACCAAGCGATTTTAAACAGTACAGCATTAATCCTTATCCAATTAGTACCTTAAATACATTATACGTTTGATATAGATCAATATGGCCTTTTTAGCGTGTAATTTAAATGAATATTTTCGAAAATATTACCGATTTTAAATAGCATGCATTCAAAACATGTTTATATTGTCTAATGACAAAACAGCTGTGAACGTTTGTATACAGGATGGATTTATGAGACGGGTCAGTAAGGGCAGCTATCTTAACCGTTATAGTTACAGAAAAACGTTCCTAGGAGACCATCCATAACTTTTTAAGATATTCTGAACTACATTCACAGATTTTTGAGAAAGTGTACGGTCAGCGAAAAAACTGCTAAAATAAAAAAATATTTTTTTTTATGCCTATCGATCCTGCTTCGTATGGGGATCAAATACTCTATGGTGACGTTTAAGGTATGAGTAGTAGAAATGTCGGAAATCGCCAAGAACATTTTCCATACATTTTGTACTGAAAACGATAAATCAACTCGTAATATTTTTATTGCCAAACAATCCTATTTCTTACTTATCCTAAACAGATTCTTTTGGACCAACTCAAATTTAAATACAAAAACTACGGTACGACACAACATGTCACACTATCTTAAAAATAGGTGATTTTCTAATTACCATAAGAGGTATATTATTTAGTTTTACTTGTTCATGGCCTGTTATGGAATGCAGCTAAAGAATAATGATTTAAAAATAACCATGGACTTTACTGATATATTCCAATTAGCAAGTATCACAGGTTTTTTTACTAGACTTATTATGTAATACTGGCGACGCGCGACGGAGTAAACTGTTTTATTGGCGCTGGCATGGCAGGCAGAAAATCTAGGCTTAATAGGCCAGAGGACATGCTCTTACCGGCTTATGGAACTAAATAATGTTCATCGTGGGTAGTATCTTGTGTATTCAAAGTTTTACTTATTTTATGTTTTATTTGTGTTCGTTTTGATAGAAACAGAAAAGATTTTTGTTTACTTTACCTAATTCGAAATAGATTATCGGACGAAGAGATTCGCAGCTTTATTAAACAGCTATATAACATTGTTAAAATACTATTTTACATATTTTACAGGGACAGCTAAATTCGTTACAGTTCAATAGACCATACGAGAATTGAGATAAAAAAGGTCGGTTGAAGCTTAAAGGGGCAAAATCAATATGACCTTTAAAACATTTTTATACCATTTTGGATTACAGTCGCTAGTTTGTAGACTTCGCAGTAACTTTTATTTGCTTATTGTACAATTTATCGTTTTCTCGATATATTGTAGTGCAGGCGCCATAAACACAGCTATAAAATGTCCATAAATTTTCGCCCGTATTTCGAAGTATATAGGGTATGTAAAAAATCTATGAACTAAATAAATAACGTTTGGAAAACACCTGTTAGTGTTCAGTAGAAGTTGGATGAATGTTTTTGTAATTCCTAACTTATTTGTAATACTTACAGTAACTTATTTGTATAGAATTGCAATCATTTGAAAGCTTTGTCTACAGTTGTTATATAATATACAGCAGGTAAACGTACCCTATTACAGTTAACCTGCCTTAGCCAGTGGAGCGTAGAGGTTCAATGCTGTTTACAATGTTAAGTGTTACAAATGGCCTGCCCCGGTCCGCAACCTCACTTGGGTTTCCTTTTATATATAAACTGGGGCTTTGAAGTAGTTTAAACTATACATAGAACTTTATTGTTTCAATTAATTGTATTTTAAAGATTATTTACAATTATACTTCAACCATTATTATGCAGTTTTCGTCACAAACCTTTTCATGGTCTGTAAAATTTTGTCTGATAATAATTCATTAATTAATTATAAATAAATATTATAATATAATAGTGTCTTTTCGTATATAAACGATTTTAAATATGATAAAGACTCAAATATGCTGTTAAAGATAATATAGCTGACTGATAAGGCAGTCCTTTTATCTAGGCTATTCAGTTTTTTCTCATCGAGTCTGTCAGGTGTATTCTTTGTCAAAATCAATAACTATTATTTTATAATAAATGTTAGAAGAATAATCTAAAAATACAGTAGCTAAGTTTCTTTACTTCAAGCTATTTTGATCAAGTTGCTTCATGCTTATACATTGTATTGATTTCATTAAAATTATTAATATTTAACAAATCTATGGTTAAATATAATGAATATAAATCAGTCAACAACCGTATCGATCTATTATTGTGAATATTAAATATTCAGACCGATAAGATTATACTCGCTTCATTGAACCGAAAGATGAAATGTGCTTTGCTTTAAGTTATGGCGTGGATGTGGCTCATTCACACGACGAGGGATTAATATTAAAAACACAAAATATGAAACATACAGACACATTAAGATTGCCCTAATTAGCGAGACATACTCTCACAATGTCGGTGTAAAATATATTATGTTTTTTTTATTGTTAAAAAGCAAACTAGCAGATGGTCCACCTGATGGTCCGTCGCCCATGGACATCTGCAACACGCGAAGAGCTGTTGATGCATTGCCGGCCTGTACATCCTCCATTTAAAGACTCTCAGAATATAGTCCTTTGGGAAAAACACTTGAAACTGATCATTCCACAACTTGCACGTGCATGGTAGGAAGGATCTTGACTCGCCTACATTTGTGGGGTGACAGTGTAGATGGAAAATGTCCCAGCGGCGATGTGTGTGATGACGGAAAAGGGTCGGAGGTACTAGATCGAAAAGTTCCTCGGAACATTCCCATTCAGACGATAGAGGACACGTAGGAGCCAACCTCTCTCCGGAGACATAGGTCATCGAGATCGTCTGTAAGCATTAGATCGTCGATGATACGAATTGCCCGGCGTTGGATGGAGTCAAGTGGATAGTGAAAGAGAACAGTACTCCATATGTGGAGGAACCTGGGATTTGTAAAGTAAAAGCCGGTGGCCAGGTGTGAAGTACAATCTCGACTTGTTAATCATCCCTAGTTTCTTCGAGGCCAATTTAGCTTTGCTCTCCAAATGATCCCGGAGTTGGCCTTCATTCAAATCAAATCAAAATTATTTATTTCAATTAGACTTTTTTTAAAATTACTTTTGAAACGTCAAAAATTGGTCGGTAAGTTAGTTTGTCTGAAGCTACCACCAGCTCGGAAAGCAGTTTTCTGTTGAGAAGAGCCGGCCAGAAACTCAACAGTCGCTCTTTTCAAAAAGCCATGTTTACATAAATTGTTATACAAATCATTTAGCTTGAGAGTCAACGTCACTTAGATTCAAAGCATTCTCATAATATAAGTATTCCTGTACATTATAGTATGCTTTATATATTAATGACTTCTTGATCCAAGTTTTAAATTGTTGAAGTGGCAAGTCTAATATAGGCTGTGAAATCTTATTATAGATGCGAACACCAAGCCCCATGAAGCTATTACTGACTTTGTGGAGACGACAGTAAGGCGTTACAAGTTTATTTCTGTTTCTAGTATTAACATTATGTTTGTCACTGTGTTTTGAATACAAATGGATATTCTGGTAAATGAACAAAATATTACAATATATGTATTGAGATGGGACTGCAAGATCGTCTATTTTTTTATAAACATCTCTAAGGGAATCTCGCGCTCTTAAGTTATAAATGGCCCGAACCTACCCCACAGTAAAATGCCATAAGACATAATACTGTGAGAGTAACTGAAGTAAACTAGCAGTATTAATATCGGTCATTTGTCTGACTCTCCTTACTGCTTAGGCAGCTGAGCTGAGTCTTCCCGCTAGAGATGATAAATGGAGGTTCCACTGGAGTTTTGAATCTAAAGTTATACTCAGAAATATCTAAAATTTCATTATTTAAACGTAGGTTAAATTTTTGTTTTTTAACATTAGGTAAAGCAAACTCAACGCATTTAATCTTTTTAGCATTAAGAACTAAGTTATTTACCGTAAACCGTTGAAGAACCTGTGATAATGCACTTCGTCATAATTATGTTTATTTCTGTTTATTTTAAATGTAAGAAATGTATCATCAGCAAAAAGTACAATATCACACAAATTTTTCACATAGTATGGCAGGTCATTAATATAAATCAAAAATTAAAACGGGCCTAAAATGGATCCGTGTGAAACGCCCATTTGTAACAAAGATCCAGAAGATGTTACTCCATTAATAGTAATCTTCTGGACTCTTTGATTTAGGTATGAGGTAATGATCCAGTGAAACACCACATATACCGTAATAATTAAGTTTTTTTAAAAGTGTTTCACGTTGAACACAATCAAAGGCCTTGGATAAATCACAAAATACACCAATCGCATTTTGTGATTTCTCCCACGCTTCAAAAATATGCTTAAGAAGTGCAACTCCAGCATCTGTTGTTGTAAAACCATACTGTTGACTATGAAATAGTTTATTTTCATTAAAATATTCTAAAAGTTGGTTTAAAATTATCTTTTCAAAAACTTAAGTCGATCTATCAACTTCTAGGATTCCAATGCTGTTAGTAGTTTAAAGAGGAATGCCCAGGAACTTAGGCGCTACTAACCGTAACCTGTACTATAAGTATTTTCTTCTGTTGCAGGAGAGTTACACAGAAGTATCAGTGGCGGCTCCTAGCGAAACTGATGAACACTGCCACTGGACGAGACCTGAACCACCCAGTGCTGTACCACAACTTCTTATTGCATTGATACTATGTGCAATTTTCATGGTAAATAATCATACTATTTTAAAAACATGGATATTAATTCGAAGCTCACGATAAAGATTCGAAATCGATTAGTGATTAAACTATGGGCAACGAAAACATTATTACATACTGTTGCTTTTTAATATTGTTTATAAATTATCTTTAAGTTATTAGAATTGTGTATTGTATCAAATTTTGTGCAGTAGTGTTTGTGTGATGCGATACGCAAAAACTACTACACACAATATTTAAAAAAATGATTGTTTTGGCTCTGTTGGTGTTATAAAAAACCTTCAAAGTAAGTTTTCCTAAATATCTTCTATGCTATAGATCGCACTGTTGATTCAGTCTCACGTCCCTGACATTGATTGCATCGTCACGTCGTCACCTCCAACCCTTGTAAAGATTTGCCGATCGATTGCTTACGCTACAAGCGTGTAATTTTGTATGTTTAGCCTTTGTTGTCTCGCCAAGTATACATTGCATATGAGGAGATTGCATCATGAATATAAATAGTTTGTAAATAACTTAAAATTGAAAGAACCTTCCAACATGTAATTAAAATACTTTTGATTTTTGGCTTGTATAACTTATCTTACAGAGACACGTCAAAGACATAATAATATTATTCCCATATAAATTATAAAACTAATTTATATGGGAATGATAAAATACAGAGTGCATAATATATTTCCTCCTTCAACAAATAGCAACGAACAGTGTTTCATATTTAATTAATATAGTTAGCATTCCTTGTAGTAGTAGTTGCGCGACTTCTGATGGTAATTTTGATCTTCTTGCTTTTTAATTTGTATTTTAAATTGCACATCATAATATTCATTACTTATTTAATTTCTATAATAATTACAAGTATTACTGCTGGCAAAGATAGCACTACAAAAGATTTGGAAGAAAAATTATCTACACATTTGCAGACATTATAACAATGTAATGTATTTTCTTCTTATTCGAATATATGTAAATTGTCTGTTAGTCTGTCTGTGTTTGCGCATAACGCAAAAACTACTTCACGAAGTAGGATACGATTTTACAGTTATAACGCATAACTTAAAATATAGGCATTGTTTTATTTAACCAGTGCGGTTAGAATGCAATTGGGGGAGCATCTCCTTAGAGGCGAGTAACCGGTCTGGATTTCTGCCTATCCCTTGGTGGATCTAACAAAAAAAAAATTAAATTTGACGTCAGGACTTCAAAAGGGAAAGTTGTTTCCATTTTAAAAATTTAGTCTAGCGAAATTAGGGATCATCGATGGTGGGTGGTTTTCTTATTTAGTTTTTCTTTGCTCTTACTAAACGTTTACGTTTTAAATGTGAATAAAATAAAAAAAATCAGTGAGTGCTTTATATTTTTTCCAAAAAAAGATTTATAATATTATATAATAACAATAATAATTGTTTTATTTGGAACAACAAAGGAACCATTTTGGTATACATTTTTAAGTCTACAACTTATACACTAGGGTTAGTAACAAATACAATGCAAACCAGGCGTGCTTTAGTGAGTCATGTACTTACGAGGCATGTCATGCGGACAATGATTCCGCATGAGAAGCCTCAGCACAGGAGCTCTCGGGTCCTTAGCCACGGTTTTCAGGATGCTATTTCTACTCCCCCGAATCCTTGTCACAAGCGAAGCCACCTTTTTCCGGATGATAGCTTAGAAACCATCTGTACGCGATTGATCGATACACTTCCCCGAGGCACTACAGAACCGAGGGAGTTTCAACATCATCCTAAAAACTTTATTATATTGGACGCGCACTGCATTTAGCGCCCCCTCGTGAACAGCTGAACCACAGACTTCCCGTGACCTAACGTATCTTGACCTCATCATTTTTTATTATATACATTATTTGTTTGATTGATAATTTTTCTTGCAGATGTGCGAATTCGTCGGTGGTTATCTGGCAGGGAGCTTGTCGGTGATGAGCGACGCGGCGCACATGTTGAGTGATTGCGGCGGGTTCGCGCTCGCGTTGTTGGCATTCCGCTGCGCCGCCAGACCTCCCACTGCTAATATGTCATATGGGTACCGACGGGCTGGTAAGATTTCCTTTAGATCCAAATACTTTTTCGTATCATACTATAATAATTCGACTAAAAAGCATAACTTACTGTAATATACTAAATTCACAACTGTATGACGGCTTGACTAGGATATCTTCCTGGGGGTTATAGTTTAGACTCAGACCAAGTAATTATAATTATTTTGTCGTGACGGCGTATTTATTGTGAAAGTTTCAAGATAGTAATAATAAATAAAACTCATATCAATCCTACCAGCATCATAATTATCAGTATCTTTAGTAAATAAGAAACAATAGTGTTTTAAACAAATTAAAAAAAATCTTGTATAAGTTAATCACTTTGTTGATGAAATTGTTACTAAGTAAGTAACTAAGGAATTGTTCTATTAGATTTGATTTCCCAATCTTTTAAAGAAGCAACTAATTGATTATTTAAAAAAATTAAACATTAATTACTTGACACAGATTACTTGACAAGAATCAACGAATCAAATGGAACGAGCTTGTATTCGATTTATTCCAGAGTTCTTGTGTCCTTTTGGATCCAGCATCAGATCAGCTCTGTCATAATAATATTGTAATATCATCCGATTTACATCACTACATAGTATAAAACAAAGTCGCTTCCTCCTGTCTGTCTGTCTGTCTGTCTGTCCCAATGTATGCTTAGATCTTTAAAACTAAGCAGAGGATTTTGTTGCGGTTTTTTAATAGATAGAGTGATTCAAGAGGAAGGTTTATATATAATACATACATAATATAGTAGAGAAACACTGATAACTTTAGAGGTTTCTAATGTGATGTTGTAAATAAACACATTTTTTTGCGCTTAAAGATAGATCAAAATAATGTAATACAGTATTGTACACCTTAAAAAGGTCTACAAAAAAGTCTGGGTGGTATATATCTTATCTCTTAGGAATAACCCACAATAACCATTTTTTATCCTTTACTTTTTACGAGAAATAATGGCTTATTTACGAAGTGATTTTAAACAGTACAGCATTAATCCTTATTTAATTAGGTACATTAAATACATTGTGCATTTTATATAGATCAATATGGCCCTTTCCAGCATGAAATTTAAATGATTATTTTCGAAGATATTACAGATTTAAAAGGCATTTAGCCGTAACCCCTATGTCCCTCATAGGGGTTACGTCTAAATACACGTGTTAAATTGTACCCGGGCGAAGCCGGGATGGGTCGACTAGTAATATACGTAAATGCAAAATTTGTGAATTGAATGTCGGCCAAATTTAACTTGCAAAATTCGGTTTATACAGAGGGATAAGAGTTCGTAACAAAACCAAGAGTTTTATTCAAAAAATTGGTTCAATTTTAGCATGTAATTCATGTGATTGTAAACATTAAAATAAAGTGTAGAATTGTTACCATTTGAAAAGCCATTTAACTAAAACTGAAGTTAAACATTCTAGCTCTGAAGTAAAATAGGTAACTTTAAACTTGGCACTTTATAACTTTAGAGATACTTGATTAAAGAGTAAAACGAGACGAGTAGACGAAGTTGTAGATTAGTTTTATGTTAACTACGTAAATGCGATGATTGATCGTAATAAGAAATTAAATCTATAGTAAATACAGTATTACTGTAAGTTTAAATTTATATACCACATATGAAAATTTGATTTTAAAGTTAACTAATAAAATTATTGGGAATATATTATACAGTGGTTAACATATCTGTCTTTTCTATATAAATAAAAAATATATCGAGGAATATATATATTCACATGTTCTTATTTATCAATGTGTGATATCTTTATATTATCATGTTATATCAAATTAAGACCTTATCCATGTAGATTGATAAGAATAATATCCAGTAGTAATTTCTAAGATAAACTTCATAGTAACCTAGATAATATGTGACCTGTTTTAAGACTGACTGACTATATAAGGACTCTCATTTTTAAATTAACTCATTAATGTCCCGTGTCCAAATTACTAAAGATAACCATTTCTCTATAAATGAATTAAATTTAGATAATACATAAATTAAAATTGTAAAAACTACCCCCATTTTCATGAGGAAATCTTCCAAAGGTAGTAGTGGGCATTGTTCAGTTAAGATTCTGAAAGACAAGCGGGTATTATTTTACTTTAATGTATTTGACAAATATCATTAGGTTAGTGTTGCCAGAAAAAAATAAAAAATAGTGTTACTATGTATTTAGCTTTGCTGTAGCCTATAGCAATAGAAAAGTGAACCAATAGTGTTTTCATGTCGTAGAAAAAAAAAATTAAACTTCTGTCGCCTTATAGGTGACACTGGCAATTAATGAGTCAAGTCTGTTTTAAGAAAATTTAAAGTAAGCAGCAGCATGACATAGTTTTTAAAGATAAAATATCTAAGTAGTATTGAATTACCAACATGTATGATTTAATCTAACTGCAACTCGTAATTACCATTTGCCCTCTATGCACTAATTTGAAATTCAAAATGTCTTTTCTATGAACACGTTTATAGACTAATTGAATTCAATTACTACTCAGTATACATACTCATTTAAATATTGTAAGGTATAATAATGAAATTGTGTAGTGTTTGCTGTAGGCGACAGTATATGTATAAATGACGCAAAAAGAAGTTTTCTTTATTTATCTGTATCCTCAGATTGTAATTAACCGATAGGTCTGTAGCACTAATTTTATTAGAAGCTATTTACAACCGACTTCCTTTAAAAAGAGGAGGTTCTATGTTCGTCTGTATATTTTTTTTTATGTTTGTTCACCGATTTTTTCGTCAATTGTGAACCGATTTTCAAAATTATTTTAAGAGTGCAATTTCGAGATGGTCCCATTGGTACCATGAGGAACACCCTCAAATTTCAAAGGCACTTACAATGATTTCACATATTTTGATCTATAAAATTATCAGATATTGTGTATATTATTGTTGAGTTGATGGAAGACACAACTCCTCAACGGTTAGGAGTTAGAGGATACTTCTTTAAATATTATAGGGACGTACTGACAACTAATTGTATACTTTGAAGTTATTTAGGTAAGCTGAAAAAAAGAGAAAAATAATATATTTATAAATATATTGGGCTCGGAGTTCATTATTTATTTTTTGAAGTCAGTTCAATTTTTTTTAAAAATGTCCATTAAATGTTATAACTGAAATAAATAAATAATTTTATTAAAGTTGACAGTTCTATATATGATTTTGAATTTACTTTATGAGATCTTTTTAATGTTTTGCAGAAGTACTAGGCGCGATGACTTCAGTCCTCCTGATATGGGCGCTAACAGGCGTGTTCGTGTACGTAGCGGCGTTGCGTATACATACGGGCGAGTATAACATTGAGCCTGACATGATGATGCTGGTCTCTGGGTGTGGGGTGGTATTTAATATCATATTGGCTTTAGTACTGCATGGATGCGCTTCCGGTATAGGTGAGGTGTTTTTATTTATTCACGCGAACATAATGCAAAGCTTACTTATTTTATTGATGTGTTAGTGCAATATAAATTGTAAAAAAAATATCGCTACCATGATATAACTTTGTGACACAATTTTTTTAACATAAACGAGTCACATTTCTGTGCTTATTGGAATATCTGTAATATTAAAAAGGTAAATAAAAAGGTTAAATTTAAATTTTAAAATTTTCATATTGTTCAATTTTTTATAACATAAAATAGTGTGTGATGAAAATATGTATTTATATAATTTCAATATCACAATTTTTGATTAAATATCTCTACCATGTAACTCGACACGTATTAATATTTATTGAATTTTCCATACGTTTCCTGTAACGCGGATCATATTGCTGCACCGACCGACATGAAACTTTTGTAATTTTAGATGTAATGTAAATTCACACATTAATGAAATTGCACAAATTACGATCGGGAAATAATGTTTCTACGAGTTTAATTTGGTGGATGTATCCAAAAATAACCTCAAAAAACTGACCCCCAAATTCAAATCTTACATTTATTTGAAAAGTTTTAATTCAAATTCACAATACGAGTTTAATTAGTATGCCATTACGATAATTTAAATATCTATATCTTTATACTTTCATTGATAACTATCTTGAAGCTTTGGTTTTCATTTTCAACCCCTATATCGCGGAAATTAAGTTTTTTTTATGGTAGATTAGGTGCAAACGAGCAGATGGTCCACCTGATGGTAAGTGGCCTCCATCGCCCTGGACATCGACAAAACAGGAGATACTCTCGTTTTATCGATGCTTTGCATGCTCGAAGGTAGAGCGGGGAGGGGGAGTGAAGATAAAAATGGGTTACTCGGCTCTTACGAGATGCTCTCCCAGCGGCCGAGGGGAATAGTATCCGTCCCCTCACGGGTAAAAAACGGTTAGGTTAGGTTTGATAATTAGTAAAAAATTGTTTCTAACAATAACCAATATAATGTGTGCGCGTCGATGTCAAAAAAGGTCCTAGTGTAGATCTAGTATGAAAACACGTCAAGACCCTTTGACTAATGAGATATTTGTTGAAATGGCATAAATATGTATGTATTTATCTTATAATGACATTTTTAGCCCACCACCACAGCCACGGTGGTGCAGCCTGTGCCCACTCGCACTCTGAGCCTTCACGTAATTTCCGATTCTTCAGGAAAAGGGAACACAAACAGCCAAATGGTGTTGCTAACGGGGAATACACAATGAAGGACTTGGCCAGTGCTGAGGCTCATGTAACAGAAGCTAGTGCTAGGTGTGTAAGAATAATTAAAATAGAACCAATTTTGAATATTCAGAATCATTCCAATAAATTCAACATATAATTATATTAAAATTTTTAGACCTTTTAAATATTATTTTAGTATAAATTTATGAGTTAAATATATTTTTAAAAACAATTTTTATATTTTAATAATGATCCTATATTATAATAAATATTATTTCAGGAATATTAATCTACGAGCAGCACTAATACACGTAATTGGAGATCTTATACAAAGCTGTGGTGTATTACTTGCTGCTATACTTATCAAATTTTATGTAAGTACATTTTATTTCCTATTAGCCGACCCGCGCGACTTCGTTTGCGTGTTGCTCCGCTCCTATGGCTTGTAGCGAGATGTTAAATAGCCTAAGGTACTCTTTGTTACATCAGCTATGTGCCAGTGAAAAATCCCGTCAAAATAGGTCCCCAGCTCTTTCAGAGATTAGCTTAGCAGACGGACAAAAATTGTAAAAAATGTTGTTTTGGTATATGTACCGTGTATACATTCATATACACTTATAAAAAGCGGTTATTTTAATATTACAAAAAGACACTCCAATTTTATTTATTTGTATGGATTTATATTAAGAGACTCAGTTGCTATTAACTTAGTCAACTCTTATAGTCCTAATAATATTGGATCATTTAATGGTTTTATTTAACAGTCTGAATAAGAGAGGAAGTTTGTAATTGACAGTATATTTTTGTTTCCAGCCAGAAGCCAAAGTGATAGACCCAATCTGCACTTTCGTGTTCAGCGTGCTGGTGCTGCTCACTTCTGCGCGTGTCGTCAGAGACGCATTATCTATGCTCATGCAGGCTGTGCCTACTAATTTTAAGTAAGTATCCTATTATGCCATTAAATGCATTTAATCTTATATTTTTTTTATTGTGACGTGAGACAAAAAGTAAATAAAATTATTAATGACCATAACCTGATTAATATTTCAATATATATTTCATACTTGAATATAATATGTACGAATTAAATGTACAGTTCAATTTAATATCAATTGAAACTTTAGTTTTTATTAATATTCTATTTGTAATAGCGTTATCTATCGGTATGAATGTGAAATTCTGAATGCAGGTATCGAGAATGCGTGGAGGCCCTGTCGGCTGTGGGCGGCGTGCGTCATGTACACTCGGTCCACGCGTGGGCGCTCTCCACACACCACACCGTGCTCACTGCTCATATCGCTATTGGTGAGGTTGAGATTTTCCGTACAACTACTGTACTGAGTTATCACTTAAAGCTATATTAATCTTTAATTTAAAGTAAAACATATTAAAATATTTATAAAAAAAAAATATATTAAATCTTCAGATGTAACTGATAGTTACACGATAGACGATACTGACACATTAGACTGCGTCAGAATAAAAATGTTTTTTTTGAGTAAACACATCCAAAATGTTTCTTCTAGGTTTTTTTTATCTAACAGATAAAAAAAACCTAAAAGATGAGCTTGATACCTTGAAGATTGAACTGGCGCATCCCCCATGCGTGCATGGTTCTCTTTTCTTATTTAAAATACATTGAACAAAAAAATTTCTTTATTTTCATTGTAAATTGTCAAATATTTTTTTTTTCAAATTTCATTTTTCGTTATCTTGTAGGAAATTAAATTCTCAAAAGGTATACAAAAAGGTCTCTTTTACTTTTTTGCTAAAACGCATAGGAAAAAAGTTACAGGGATTTAAAAGATGAAAATTATAAAAAGTCGAACAAGTACATATCAATTTTTCTATTTAGTCAAGAAGAGTAAACAGTATATAATTGAAAATTATAAAATAAATTTACTAATAGGTTAATAAAAAAAATGTTGTTCTATTTAATAGAAAAATTACTCATACTAATACTGAGATGGTTTTCCAGATGAATTAGCTGACTGGGAGACAGTACTCCATAGCTGTCAGGAGATAGCCAAATCCCGTGGGGCTGCCATTGCGGCACTGCAGGTGGAGCGCTACACAGCCGCTATGCAGTCCTGTGGCGCTTGCAGGCAGCCCGCAGCACGTCCCTGACCCCTCACCACGCTGAGCCGTTAGCCGGTAACTATATAATATTTCAGCATTGTAGGATAAAATATAAACAAAGAATTTAATGTAAGGCATGAGCCGATTAGAACAGGAATTTCATACTAAAAACACAAAAATACAGCTAAAGTTATGCAACCCCATTCCTGGTAAATTAAAATTATATTGTGTGTTGATTCTACAATTAATATGGTATTTAAATAAATTCTGCCAACATTATAACAGTATAAATTATGTGGAAAATGTGCTTGATAGTAATAGCCTCAAACTTTACAACTATCTATACTCTACTATAAAAATTCTATTTAGTTAAGATTTTGAATATATAATATAGACAGAAACTCATTTTGTTTCACGTTAAGCAGAGATATCGTTATTTTATAGGGGCTTAATAAGGGCTTAGAATATTAGTAGTATGCAATCCATTCTGTTAGTAATCTTTTTTTTAAAGATAGATATATGATCAAGGGATTTAAAAACATTACTGTAACTATTTTACAGTTAATTTTATTAAAATATTTTTCAGATTGTGGAGTAATACGGCTGAGCGACTCACTGATCAAAAACGGCGTGCGTGAAAGTTTAGTGCAATTATTTCCAAATTAAATGTGCTTTGTGACTGTAAGACTTACTGAACGCAACATTCCAAAAGTATTGAAAGTTTATTAGTATTGTAGGAATAAGTTGTCAAGTCATTAATCACTACACATGAACATTAACTTATTTAAAAACTTATTTTCAGTATTTTGGAAAAAATATTAAAAGGCAGTTAAGGTACCCACCCTAGTGTTAGGATACAATGAAGAAGCTATTTTTTTAATTCTTTTCAAGTACAAGTAATTTTAGATTGTTTGAAAATGTAGTATTTATAGTGCCAAAGTAAAAATGCATAATAAGATTGACAATTATATTATAAATTAAATTGAAGAGCTTTTGAAAGCTTTGTTGATCAAACCAAAACACTTGTTGACATCGCATTAAGACGGTTTTAGATGTTTAGATATATTAAATATACTGTTAATATTTGTTAAGAAAGCACTGTTTTGATTATTTATTTATTATATTCTTATTCTTAAAACCTTTTTTTATTATAGTAATATAATAATTGTTTGTTTTACTAATCTATTTTGCAGCTTTAATTTTTTTTTCAATCAAAATAGTGCAATGTAAAATATGAATAGTGATATAGGGTTAATGTGAAAATATAATCTGTATGTTTGTTGCGTATTTGACATAATATGACTTGTTATAATTTTTGTAGGTACATACAGAAAGAATTACAAAGCAGTGGTAGTTTATTAAACGTTATGAGATTTGTATTACAAGCGTTATCTTATAAAGTAGTGCATGTTTACAAAAATGCGTTTATTAAAACTTTTTGACTTGTATTTGTGTGGTTTTGTTTTTAGCTTGCAAATTTTTACGAAAATATTGGAGATTCTCTTTTTAATCACTATATTTTGTTTTTTTTTCAATCATTTACATAACTTATCTACATAAAACGGTAGTAAAATTTTTTTTGAATGTGAATTCAAACAAAATTATTTAATACAGGTTCAAACTGTTATTATTTTCTTTTAAATGTGTAAGTTTTCGCGGTTTTAATAAACTTATTTTATAGGAATATGTAAAAAAATTCTCATCACAAATAACTTATGAGCTTGTAGACTTGTAACGTTTATTAAACAGGACACTACATTTTGCAATGATACCAGTTTATATAAAACAATTTGTAATTTTTAAAGATGCGGGTACATTAAATTGTATATATTAAAATGTATAATGAATAAGATATAAGTAACGTCTTCTATGTTAAGCCAAATGTTGTAAAAATTCTAGATGCTATGTCTTTCCCAAAGAAAATCGTTAGACGTCTTTCTTAGCTTTAGTTGGATGCAAGTTGTTGCTATTGTTTATTGCAGATTCAAAAGTTTTACACCCTTGATGGTAAAACTTTTAAAAACTTTGGATGTCATATTTATTTATATCGAATCAACAGCACAAAAATAAGTTTCAAGCTTCTAGCCCTAAAAATGACAATACTTCCATACAAATTTTCATCCCCTCTTTAAACCCTTTTTTCGCATTAAAAATTAGCCTATGTCCTTTCTCAGGTTCTAGATTATCTGTATACCAAATTTTATTTAAATCGGTTCAGTAGTTTTGGCGAGAAAGCGCGACAGATAGAAAGATAAAAGATTTATTTTCGCATTTATAATATTAGTAAGTATATAAAAAAGATATGTACCAAAGTATTAATTTAACGTTTCAAAAATTATTAGTAATGGGTGAAAATACAAAAACTCACACGACAACGCATACATACTGTATCATCAGTTCTTTCTTACTTCTATATCAAAAATAATATTTCCATGCCTCTCGCTCATGAAAATAATAACACTTGAATAAAAACTATTTTTTTTAATATAATAAATAAATTATAACAATTAGTAAAGTAGCTGGCAGCTAACTTTATTGCTGAGAAATAAAAATGTGGGAGAAAGTTGCGCATTGTGAGCGTGCTGCGTACCTGAATTGACAGCTCCATCCGTGACGTAGCAGAGGCGCGGGAACTGAAACGTCGCATAAGAACCAATCGCGTGCGACGCGTCTCTTAAAAGGCCGTAATAGTGACTTCTGCGCATTCAAGGTAGAACCTATACTTGTGCCGGCAGCTATAGTTATGAACCTTTATTTCTCGTTGCCATGTTAGTAAGCAAATATACCTTTATATAACGTCTTCATAATATTGAGTTTTTTAATTTGCAATAAACAATAGCAGCGAACTTTTAATATAAGACAAAATGTAACTGCAATGATGTGCTCAAATAGTGAATTTATTGTGATAGTTTTATATGTATTGTTGTATTATTTTTGTTAATCGTAGTCGAGCGATTCTTGTTAGTATTCGTCAATTTAGATATAAAAAAATTCATTATTTATAGTTTGTCCATCATGGCTTAAACGATGACAGCTTGTCACTTTGACATAACTAGGCATGAGAATAAGGTTACTGAATGTTTCAAAAAGAAAGCTGTAACACGTTTTTATTCTTGTTAAAATGGTTCACAGTCCAAATCGTCATTATCAAAGTCTGATTCGGACTCGCAGGAGCAGTCTTGTAGATTAATAATAAATAGATTAATAAGTTTCTTAATCTTCTTCCATATTTTTTCTTTTTTTTTATTGATTCGATTAAATTAGTGTATAATTGTCACTATACATTTCAATGTTACAAAATACGATATTTTCTAGGCGTGTTTTGCGCTATCTTCTTCCTCCCCCGGACCACAGTGTGGCACTGGGCGTGTCTTCCGTACCCGGGACACGCCCAGGGCGGGCAGGCCTGCTTTAGAGCGAGCCGACCGTTGAGGCGTCGCAGTAGAATGCGAATAGCGACCCTGGGGCGTCTCATTTTTGACGGAGAGGGCGCTGGCGAGTCCCACATAATCATTCGATCCCCCCAAAGGATCGGGTGGTATGCGTAAATGCATTCCCCTGCGACAAAAAAAAAGGCGTGTTTTGCGCTGACAGCTGTCATCGATCAAGCTAAATTGGACAGAGTAGTAGTATCGATTATGATCTCCATCGTAAATTGAAAAGGGATTTTGTATATATTATGATGGATAAAAAATTCTAGTAATTATAGTAAAAGCTAGTAATTTTGAAGCTATTCGTAAATTGCTTTCAATTATTACGCAAATTCGATTATTTTTTACTAAAATTAGCTATACTCGACGAGGCAGTTTACGGATTTAGAAAAATATTTAAACCTAGCCTCTAATTCCAAATCGTTATAACCAAAATATTTTTATAAATTGAGATAATTTGACTAAGTTATAATTTATTCGATGTTTTGTATGTAAATGTATTTGCCGTCCGTGTATGTAATCTGTTGTAACCAATGTACTGTGAATAAAACAATATGATTATGTCTTTTGTTTTTCTTTATCATGGCCAAACAAAAATGTAATAAAAATAATTTAAATATATCGTATCGATTATTTTTTAAGTGATTACTGACATAATATTCGAAGAACAGAGACAAAAAATAGAAACAGGCAGTTCACGCTCACCATTTTGGCGTGACGTTACATTTACAATATGAAAGAGCATAAAAGCATATTATCAATATTTTATAACTATTATTATACAACACGGTAAAGCGAATTAAGAAGTAATATTTTCCATAAACTAGAGACTAGCTGTGACGTCACGGCCATTCGAGTAAGACCATCATTGCTATTATATCTACTACTTAGATTTCCTGCTAAATTATATCCTCAAGGCATAAGTTTAAAGAATTTTTTTTTAAATATAAAAAAGAAGTTATAATTGATCTTTGTTTAGATTTTAGTCTATCAACTTGTCTAAATTTTGAAAATTTTCGAGGTTTATGAATTTATATGTATGTATAATTTTTATTATATTTTAACTTAAGATATCCTTTTTATTTATTTTTTTTACTTTCTTTCTCTAATCGTATACCCTAATCTTATATATTTAATTAATGAAATCTGTTTGCTTGGAAGAGATTGCTTTTTTAGCGATAAGGCCGTCGTTTGTACAAATCAATACGTTTTCTCATTTTTTTTAAATTTTTGCTTTTGGTTGGTATTGTTAGCCAAAAGAGATCAGGATTTCAATTTAAATTCAATACTTTTTAAATGTTTTATCTACTTGATACTTTAAATCCTCTATAAAATATTCTGAAACAGCATATTGCCAACATTAAAACACCCAATGTAATAAGACTCAAATTCCATCTGCGCAAAGGGTTTACTCAACAGACAGCCACATTCTTACTGCTCGATATCTGTATGAATTTTAAAAAAAATACAGTCATTCCACGCGCGTCTCACTATCTAGAACGTCGTGCACCGTAAAAAATATGTTATTCAAACCCCAGCCATTTTTCTTTGATAATTTTATTGTTTTGTTTACAAAAAAAATTAGCGCAAACAATAAAGAACATATTATTGAAGTGAATTTTAATAATTGCATTATACAAAATGTTCATTGTAACTACAATAAATGATTCTTTCATTACTACTTAGTTTATCTGTATATGTGTAGTAGTGGATGATGTTAGGTTACTAGGAGTGGCTGTTTTAATGTTAGCGGTAAGCTAACTGCTTCAGTCCTGCTTCACTCGGCTTCGCCTCATGTGATGTCCATTATTATACAACAGTTGCATAAATAACTATTATAACACAAGCAGGGTAAGGGACAAAAGGTAAATAAAACTGCAATGTTAACTACATACTTATATATCTATTCATCTGAAGGCAAGTCATCCAACACAATATGTACAACTAATCTATTGTTACGGCTAACGTTTGTACAGAGTAATATCACAATGGCGAAAATAATTATATTTTAAAGCTATTCTCGCATATTTTAATTATGTTCAAATATAATGTTTGTAAAGCAAAACAAAATATCTATCATAGATATCATTAGCTCTTTATGTAGTGTAATAGGCATGATGACAAACAAGAATAATGCTAAACCTGTATATTTACGTAATATGTATCAACATTTTCGTTTATTATAACTACAAAATAGACATTCTGCCATATAGGCATAAACGCAGATCTAGTGATTGAAGTCATGACTTAATTCATAAGGTTTATTGAAATCTTCTCTATTTCCGTACGGTTATTTTTGTTAATAATAGCAGTCACCATGCCTATTACATAAAACATAATTTTAATAATATATGACACTTTAGATTCAATTCCTCAAAATTTATAAATGTAAACACATTTTACTAATAGGCCTAATATTGCTTTAATTCAGTTTCATTTTAATTACAAAATTCTTAAAAAAATTCAAATATATACTTAGTTACTGAGAACAATAATTGTCTTGTTACACGATAATTTTGTCCATAAAAGTTAAATTATTTATATTTTTAATACTTCAAAATGAAGTTATTTTAGAGCTTTAAATTTTTTTAAGATCATGGCAGAATCACAATTTGTGCACAATTCAAGCGCATAAAGCAACACTTAAATATATTTTATATCACTAGTTAACTAACGCCTTTTTTCACATTTATACTAATTTATTTTCAAAACATCTTTTAAAATAAGAATTAAAATTAACGAGTTTTATTTTAAAAGATATCTTGACTAAATCTTTTAAACTGGTATCAATCCTATATACATAGATTTCGATTTAAAAATATTATTTGAGATTAAATATAGAGTTTGTAGAATATAATTTATTATTTTTCTGGAAGACAATAAATTATAATAATCAAAACTTAATTATAAAAATAAATTGGGAAAAAGATCTTATATTAATTGTAATTGCAGCACATTGCATAATTTTAATGACAGAGAAGTATAGTTGTAGGACAATCATTTTTTTTATTTTAAATGAAAAATATCATTACATAGAAATACTAGAATTTCATTTCGAAAATCAAACGTTCTGGTCTAAGCTGTAATTCTATTTTTACACTATTTTTAAATATTTTTTTTTAATTTAATTATTATGACTTCATAATTTATTATCAAATTGAAAAACAAAAAACTTGTGTATTGTTCGTTCTCTACATATTGTTAACAGTGTTTTAATAGCTTTCTAATAAATAACTGAAAGATATCATAGATAGTATCCTTTTATTTAAATATAAACATAGGAAAAAAATAGTATAAGAATTACAGATTATATTCGTCAAAACATGCAATGTGCTCAACGTTGGTGCACGTGAAAAAATAATTTGACAATTTATTTAATTTTCTTTTCTAAAACCTAGCGTTATCTACGTTAGTGCTAAATGTGTATTCAAAATGTAATTTAATTCTATGTACATTAATTAATATTATATTGCTTTTATATTTGCTGAGGTCCGACATTACTAACTATAAAAAAGGCATTTCGAATTTTTTAGGCAAGAAACATTATTAATAAATGATTTGTACACTTTATTAAATAAAAAAAAGAAACATATGTAATTAAAAAAATATATCGTAACTTAATGCCTACGCCTAATTATATAATAATGGAGTTAAAATAAATATCTTAATAAATAATAATACTGTTAAAAATAGAATTAGGTAATTTAAAAAAACTTTATTTAAAAAATGCATTAGAATACTTAAAAACAAGAAAAAAAGGTATAAATAGAAATTTTGATTTGAAATAACTGATATACGTCCGAAATTAATAACGCATCTTTATACAAAATCTGGAAACGGATTATAGATTGAAAAGAGATTCCCTATTCAAATTTGAGTACAATTAAAATAGATTCCAAATTCGAATGTTATATGCACAAAATTGAATTTAGAATATATTTTCAATTCAAAACAAAGATTTATGAAAGTTATTCTATATTTGAAATTGAAATATATATGAAAAAAGTATTGTAACTTTTATCATTCTTTTAAATTAAATTTGTTTTAGCTTCATAAAAACTGGCTTTCAGATCTAAATTTAATGCCATTCGTGACAGTTTTTTTCCACCATTAATCAAACATTTTCAAAATATTAAGATGACAAGTTTATTTAAACTATGTATATTTTTTAATTGAGAGTGGTGGATTTTAATAACAATTGATCGTCGTCGATTAATTATACAGAAAAACTTATATATATTTAAATATAATTGTCTAAAAAAAATTTTTTTATAGGGGTACACTACGGAACGAGTTTTTTAAAGTGGCCGGTAAAGTAAATCCTTATGTGCTAATGCAAAAACTGTAATTTGCAGATAAGTCCTGTTAAATTTCAAAAAACTGAAAAGGATTAATTTTAATGTAGTTACAAGTGTTTCTTCACTTATTGTTATTTTAAATGTATATTTAAAAAGTATGAGGGGCTACCTAAAGCCTAAGTTAATTTGGACACACTGAATAATGTTTTTTGATATAATATTTATTGCCAACATCAAGATAAACTACGTAGCTAATTAAAATTTTTAGTGATATAAGCATTCAATTCCATCATCTTTCTTAAATTATTACAATATATCATGATATATCAATATAATATGATACCGTTTATATAATAATTTTGTAACAGAAGGTCAATTAGAAACAAAACGGCTATTATATTAAAATGCTGATAACTAAAACATTCCAAATACAAATATTTGTATAGCATAGTAAATTAAAAATAAGTCTGTACTCAACATAAAATTATATTAATAATTGCTAAGTTTTTTATTCCAATAAAATGAGTATTATTATTGGGTAAAACCAAAATAAAAATTAAACAAAGTAAGCAAAAATATTTTACGTTTAAATATATAAATCTACATTTCTCTTACTTTTAAAATGCATTTCGCGCTAATTTTCACATTTTTAATAAATATTAAAATATGAAAAAATTAGGCAAGATCTTAGTAATTGTATGACTAGTTTTGTCATGTACTTCAATATTATTAATTTTAAAATTAATTACTAAAAATATTTACTTAAATTAGGTCGCAAGGAACCAAATTTTCTCACTAACTTTTCTAAAGTTCAATTTATAACCTATAATTATTTAAATATGGATTCCATTTTCAAATTGACCTAAGCTTTTAGAAACTTACTACCACATTAGAAAGCTTGTTTTTTACGTATCTAATTGATTTGCAATTAACGATATAAATATAATTATTTTATAACAATGTGTAAACAAGCCTTACAATGATATTGAATGTTGCATCAAATCAGATTTTATCGACTAATTTTTTTTTAAAATATGGCTTTGAATGTACTTATGCACAAAACATTCTGTCAGTGTCACATGATCGACTAACATTGATTTGATATATTTAATAAAAATGAAATGAAAGTGTCTGTGAGTGTCATAATTCTATTTAAACACTGACAGTCGATTTTTTATAAATTTTAGAGTATATTTATTATTAATCCCATAAATGTTTAACTTCTTCATGACAACTATTAATAATTGAAAACTATCCTTTTTATTATAATATTTTTCAAACGTTCTATTGAACGTGTTGAATTTAGACATTAATAAATTAATTTTTTTTCAATGATACCTTTTTAATAACGCGCTTCTGTGTCATGTGGGGAACGAGGGAGACGTGTGCTGGCAACACCGGCAAGGCGTTCACAAACAGCTTCTAGTTGTGCATCTAACATTAACGATGCTATTTGATCGTCCGTAAGCATTTCCACACTGTAAAAGATGAAGACAATAATTTTATTTATTTTTCTTTTATTTTCTTATTACAGGAAAACTTACAGCTATTTGTAGAAAATTACATAACAAAATTAAAGTTGCTTAATGCCAATTACAAGTTTTCACACACATAATATATATGTATACTAAAAAAACACTTAAGAACATATATATATGTTTAAAGTTATAGGTATATAAATAAAAAGTCTATGTAATTAAATAATAATATTTCAAATTTGAGGAAATTTTGTTCGTCTTTAATAACAGATGAAACTTCTTGACAAACTTACATAATAAGAGTAACTATTTAGTACCCAAGTTATATGACCAACCTGGCAAGACTATCAGTATCAGAGTATCGCTCATCCGAAGTAGATGAAGCGCCATCTGGTGCAGGGGATCGGCGTGAGCGGGGTGAAGCTCTTCGCGGAGTGCGAGGAGCGGATCCAGAACCGCGACGTTCACCAAACAATGATAAACCTAGAAGAAAAATGATTACCTGTAATTCTTTTCTTTCTAGTTCTCATTTGCATGTCTCAATTTAAGATTTTTACTCACCTTGAAACATCTCTTTGACCTTCTCCCCAGTATCATGAAGCAAGGCATCCAAGCTCTGTCTCCTTCCTCTCTCAAGCTCTGCTCGAATAGCTGCACTCCTGTCTCCAGATCTTATGATGCGACGAGGTGATGCCGCAGAGACTTTGGACTCCATGGGACTAGGGGGAGATGATTTGTCTGGTGATGACCTCGGCCGTAGCGAGCACTTTTCAAAACTTATCTATATTAATAACGGAATTGTTTATTCAAATCTGTAAATTAAAATCTAATCATGCTAAAATTTATCCCTGCAGAAAGCAGAAATAAATTAAAATTTAGAAATATTTTAATTATAAAATAAATCAATAAAAATAAAGCGTAAACATCTGAACTGTAAGTATGTAAGTAAATAATTTTCTGTTTAAATTTATAATAATTGTCAAGAAAATATTAAAATGACGTAAATAATGTAAAAAAATATATATTTTATGACATACAATAGAAAAAGAAATATATTTTTCCTGGAACATTCAGTTTCATTGCTACATGGTTATACACTATGCTAGGCTTGAGTTTTAAATTACCTCTTCAGGACTAGAATAATCCAGGTCTATCTCAGTCCAGGTATCAGGATCACTTCGGTCGACACGACGCAGCCATTCCCGTACATTTTCGTCACTACTGCGCGCGCACAGTTCCTCCAATGTCTCTCTTGTTTCGCTCGCATTAGATGAACTCGCCGTGTCAGTTAGTGTTGAGTGGTCTATATCTAGAACAACAAACTCGAATTGTAAATATAATACCGTTCTACTTGTTAGTGCAAAATATTTACATTAATTTATATCATTAGTATCAAAATTAACGTTTTAAATACCCGCTAAAACGCTGGTCATTCAAACCTATAATATAATTTTATTTCGCAAATATACTTATGTAGTCATTCTTTTACAAGCTTTTATTTAACTTACGACGTTTAAATTTTTTTAGTAAATTTTAGTTTTTAGCAGATATCCTCAACCGATCGGGAAGATTTTGTTACATGATACACGTTGAAGTTGATTAACAAAGTATGTATTTTAATTTCTTAATTGAATAGGGTAGACTACTTACCATTCCTAGCAGATTGTCTTCTTGATCTATGCCGATGTATTTCATCAGATATTCTCTCTAGATTCCTAAGAGCTGAAGAATACTTTTGCTTCGCTTCAGCCACTTGCTCCTCTAAAGTTTGGATCCTAGCTTTTTGTGCTTCTAATGCTGCATTGATTCGTGCTTTCTCTTCAAAGTATGGCCTAGAATTGTATTATTAATATACAGCAGAATTTAGATAGAATGTTGCTAACAATGCATAGAAGCACAGATTAACATTACTAATTCCTGTAGAATACAGGAAATAGATTCCAGAACTATTTTTTTCGAAGAATTCTGACTAATTAGAACCTAAATCAATTAATTTTCACACATAAGAAACGCATTAACATGCAATTTTAAAGCAGGCATTAAAACTTAAAGTTAATAATGCAAAATTAGGAAATATAAAAGAAAATCATATACCAAAAGTGATGCGGCTGCGACTGCGTGCCTGAAAAGATATGTGCAAACTAAACAAGCAAAGAAATAGATTAGCTTAGGATAAATCATAAATGTTAGTGATTAGACTGATGATCATTTGCATTAAGAAAAATATTTTTTGCATTATCAGATTACATTGTTTAGTTTAGTCAATAAGATTTTTTAGGGTTTCCCAATTACTAGTTTCAAAGTATGTGTAAATGAGTTACTGAATGTTGAAAAATCGTAGGACTGCCAACTGAAAATGTTACGATGTAGGGAGATATATATGATAAATCATACCGTAACAAAAAATTTGACGTTTAAAAGAATGTTTTAGATATCATCATCATTAATTTTAAAATCATATTTGCTATTTTTCTTACAGTTTTCAATAAAGATTCTTGGTCAGACTTAGTTATAAAATCTAAAAACTCACTGCAATTCATGTTATTGTTTATTCCTATATATAATTCAGCCTTTACCACCAGTACACTTAAATTATTTCTCTATTAATGCTTAAGGCAGTTAAATTACTAATTACACAAATTTTAAATTGGGAGTCGGGAGAAATAGTACAATTTCAGGAGTGTACATCTCAAAAAACAGGAGACTTGGCAACCCTAAAAAATCACGTCATTATTCACTTAATGCAAATTAACTACTACACTATTATTTTTGCAGCTAAATAGGATAAGATGATATTTTGCAAAACTAACATAATGAGTACTAGCAATTCAGATGTATTTAAGAAAAGTAGGTTGAAAATTTGATATATAAATTAATATGATATATTAAAAGCTCATTACTTTATTATTATGTAGAAAACTTACCTAGATTTAGTGATATGTCGTTTCAAGCCGTTTTGTAATTGTTGAACGAGAGCTGATGCTGCTCTATGTGCAGCTGCCTTACTGCGTTGTGTCACCGTTGCTGATGCTCGGTCTGCTTCAGCCTATTTAAACTTATGAAACTAAACACTAGTTTTGTTTGAGAACAATTCAATGGGGGATCCTTTGTATAGTGAAGAACAGAAACTTACAAATATGACCATATAAAATATTAAATAGTTAATAATGAAGGTTACTTAAACTTATACATTTATAGAATATTCTGGTAACTACAGTAAAAGTAATGAAATTTTACAGCTTTATAGCATAGACATAAAATAAAACTTAAGTAAATACAATTACCTGGTTAACCCTATGAGTAGCATGATTGAGCATCTCCTGCCAAGCTGGATCAAGGGTAAGACCCCCTGAGCCATCTGCCAATCGAGCCAAGCCCTGTTCTGCCAAGTACACCATTTCACGAGCAGCTGCGTGGGCACTGTTTGCTTTGTCGTAGGCAAGATTAGCTGTTTGAAGTTCTTGAGAAGTCTGAAATGATGATTATTCAATGTAACTATTTTATTAGCATGAACAAAGTCACAAACATGAACAAGTAATATATTCTTTTAAAGAAAAAAATGCTATAAGAATTACAAAAAACCTCTTAACATGCATAATGAAATTATAATAATTTCTTACAATATTAGCTCTAAATCTTGCTTCATAATAAGGCCTTGCTTTATGCACACTTGTTCCTAATTTCTTAGTAAGCTGCTGAATCCGAAGATGACCTTCTGCAAGCAACCGACGGAAGGCAAGCCGAGCCTCATCTAGTTCTACTTCTAATCGGTTGATCTCATCTGTTGCTGTGTTTAGTCTCTCTAACTCAATCTATTAATAAAAAGTTTTTTTAATAAAACATTAAATTTAATATGAAAAATTTAATTTTTTGTTTTGCTTTAATATCCCCTTATTCAGGTCTAGAAAATTGAAAGAATGGATTTTTCAAAATTTGAATCAAATCAAAATTAAAATTATTCAACTGGAAATCAAAATTATTCAACTGGAATTGTTTCTCAAACTTCAAACATGTTTTTCTCTAAACTACTTTTTTTGAAGATTTAACCCAACCAATTCCTTTAAAATTTGGTGGAAATCTTCTTTATATATTTGTCTATCGCGTCTGTCTTGGATTTTAAATAATTTAGAGGATTTTTCATATTTTTTTTGTTTCAGATTACAACAAGGGCTGGAATCATGTCAACCAGGGTTCCCAATTTTTTTCACCATCCTGTAATGTGTCAAATTTGTTTTTTTTTAAATTTTTTTTTATATTCTTGAAATGTCAATAAACATAATATGAAAAAATGTATTGTAAAAATGTTTTTTATTTTTTTTAAGTTTGTAAAATGCCTAAAATTTAGGCTTGTAGACCAGAATACCCTCTTAAAAGTAAAAAATCTTTTTTCTTTAATATATTTTTAACCAGTTTTAAACTTTAAAAAACAACTTATTTAATAAAAATAATTATAATAAAACAAAGGTCTTGAGGGGGAAACGAGAGTTTTTTACATAAAAAACTAATCAATACATTCAATCGAAATATTGTATATAGACTTATAAAGCTGGAATAACAAAGAATACTGTTGAGTACGCGAATTACTTTTTATTTACTCTGAATCCTATTTCAAAAGTTTCTACGAACCAAGTTGCGTGCAGATACTAGTTACATAATAAAAAGTTGAGAATTTTATTTATAGCTTTAACAATAGTCTTCCGGGTCATATAAATTGCTCGTGACTGTCACCGGTTAGCGGTCACCCACATGAAGAACGATCTATTGTTCGCGTAATTTAACTT
Source organism: Limenitis camilla (assembly GCA_905147385.1). Taxonomy (NCBI): domain Eukaryota; kingdom Metazoa; phylum Arthropoda; class Insecta; order Lepidoptera; family Nymphalidae; genus Limenitis; species Limenitis camilla. The sequence goes on from LR990231.1 coordinate 6,414,419, forward strand.
TTTAAAATATCGATTAATTTTACCTGAACTCGAGGATCTAAGGTTTCTGTGCATTCTGCGGCGCTATCGCTCATTTTCCTCTCAAACCATATACATTTTAAGCAATGTTACATTCAAAGTAAGGCTTTATTTACGTTATTGCTTTTGTTTAGCGAAACTTCTCATCGCCATCGCTAAAAAGCGAAGAATTATAATATACTATGCACGATTTTATTAATTGACAGAATGATAGGGCTGCCAACTATTATTCCACAGATTAATATAATAATGATTATAGACTAAAGTAATACCGGCTGATATGGCTGGATGGCGACATTTGATATGACCCAACGATATGACCGGCCTGTGTGTAGAAACATCAGCCGACATAATTATTATTATTTCACTTTAGACTTTATCGGAAGCCGATATGGAACATTGGCAATAACACCAACCGAACAAAACCATTTTTAATTTTTGTTATCTAAAGTATTTCACTTATCATTACAAAGGTTATTACGCTGCAATATAAAGATCGATTAAAGGAACGAATAGAAAGAGATTTTTTTTGGATATTATGGAACTGATAAAATATGATTTTAAAACCTTAATGCTTGTTTTACCTATGCACGGCCACTAAGGATGGTGTGTACGCAAAATTCGATATTGCCGTCAGACCATATCGGATTTGTCACCAATTGTTGGTAGCAATGATAGGTTTTAATCTGGCTTACATAAATTGTATATGTATTTATATAATCTGTGTCGAATTGTCATTTAACAATTGACAAGACATTTAAGTTTTCACAATTTTATCTAAGATAGCAAGTAGATAGAAACAAGGATTGTTTTTATAACGCAAACGAGTAAAATAAAAACAAAAGAAAATGGTAAAACTGGTTCATAATAAATATGATGTATTTAATTCATTTTATTAAATTATTATAATGTTTTAGGCTACTGAAGTTGAAGAAACAATCAAAAGAATTCAAGCCCACAAGGGAGTAATGGGTGTCGTCATCGTCAATCATGAAGGTTTGGTCGATTTTTGTGTTTATTTCTATGGAAACTTATAAAAAATATTGATTATTTTCTTTAATATTTCAGGTATCCCTATTAAAAGTTCTTTGGATAATGCAACTTCAGTGTTATATGCTGGTTTGATTGGTCAACTTACAGAGAAAGCTAAGAATGTTGTTCGTGAAATGGTAATTACAATATTAACTAAGTATACATATCATATTACATTGAATATAAAATTTACCATTTGTATTGAGGATATGATACAATATTTATCTAAATTATATCTTCAGTTAGATTATCATATATTCTATTTCACTGAGGAGTTTTCTAGTTTTTTTTGAAGTTATTAAATTACTTTTATCTAAAGAGGTATAATAATACACATTCATGAACTGTTATTTATCCTTTTGATAATTTCAGGACTCTTCAAATGAGTTGTCATTCCTGCGAGTGAGAAGTAGAAGACATGAGATATTGATTGCACCAGATAGAGAATTTATACTCATTGTCATTCAGAATACATCAGACTAATTTATATTTTATAAGTATAATTAATGGCCGATTATATCCAAATGTAGTTTTGTTAATTCAAATCACAACTTTTTATCCACATAGCAAAATGTTATAAAATTAAAGACAGCTAATTATAATATGGCCATGCTCATGTTTACAGATTTATTTGTTCAACAATGAATATATAATAGCAAAGTATGCTTGTAAGTAGCCTCAGAATAAAATTACAACATGAAGCCACCAATTTGATTCTAATCTTGTATGCACTAGGCATATATGTTGTTATTTTTAGTAGTATGCTTTTTGGCCCTTCTTTATTTATTATGAAAGTATGTATGCAGTTATTATGAGATGTCATTCCGTTTGGAGTATTACTGTCCTCACTGTGCAAATCATTAGTACTGTTGTCTAGATCAGCAGGTACCATCTACAACCTAACCATGTATAAAACTAGTCTTACTTTTGAAATAACAGTTTCATAAAATTTCCACTGGTCCAATATAACTTCAATAGAATTTGCCTTTTATAATTATTATTTAATAATTTTATTTGTAAGTGACAATTTATGTACTTGTGCTTAGAAAATAAGATAATTTTATTTAATAAAGTCTAGTTTAGTTTTCATCCAATCAACTCTTTTTTTCTGTAAGATTATATTAAAAAGGAATTGAAATAAAATCATATTTTAGGTGTAAATAATTTATTTTTAAATGAAGTAAAGAGTAGAGCTAGTAGGTTGTTTATAAGAAAAACAAAAATTAAACACATAAAAAAAAAACAAAATGAAAGGATAAAATAGAAAGCACTATTTGGCACAGCCTAGAATTCTTTTTAAAAAATTTCAGCATATTATAAAAACACAGTCCATCCTCACTTATATCAATGAGAATAAATTTTATAAGTCAGTTCAACATATTCACAGCCATGACTTATATCTACAAATATATTGTGAATTTTTAAAGAAGTTGGGAGGTCCGAGTTTGATCTTGGGGACACGCTTCTAACTTTTCTGAGTTGTGTGTTTTAAGCAATTAAACATCACTTGCTTTAACGGTGAATGAAAACATCGTGTGGAAACCTGCACTTGGCCAGCGTGGAGCGAGCGAGGAGATCCGACTCAGCAGTGGGCCCTTAAACGGTGACGATTTCCAAAGAAGAAGACAATTGCAGTCTTGAGTGGTATTTTTATTAACGCCCATATTTAAATAGATAACCCATACGAATTGTACAGTTGAAAGCTGTCAACTAGCCAGGTAATATGGCTAATATGAAGATTCAGTGTGTTTCTGAAATTCTAGTAGTCGTAGTATAAAATCTGAACATGATTTTTGCTATAATGTACAGTTTGCAGTAAGTATCTTTAAGTGTCAGAACTCAGAAGTACCCTGGACAGCTCTGATCCTATAGTTTGTATTTAATTTAGATTTTTTTGGATAGGAAAAACGTGAACTGAAAGCCCTCAAAATATTTTTTTAAATCCTACTAATTGTATTGTATGTGGGCTCCTGTTTCCGCACTTAGACTCTAGTTCGGTCCATTGTGCGTGCAGGGATGACTAGCTATACTAGCCAGCCCAGCTCCTTCCAGAAGCGCAGAAGTTTCCTGGAAACTTCACAGGCTTCTTGGAACGACCTCATGTCCTTGAGGATTCCAGGACAACGTGGGCAGTCATCTCTTCTGCCTGTAAGCATCCCTTGCAAATGGGGCTGTCTGTCATGCCTATAGTTAATAGATGTTTATCAAGTGGGCAATGTCCCGACATTACTCCCACCATTAAACGGAGATCAATGCGATTTAGACTGCCGACAGTCTGCCGTGTTCATCTCGCATTGTGCACGTCTAGGGTGAGCTGACGCAGCCATGAGCGGAAGAAACTGAAGGGGAGAGGAAGGTGTGGTACAGGGCCTGCCACTGTGGTTATTGATCTTCTCCTTGCTAGCTCATCTGCTGCGTCATTACCTAGAGATCCACTATGGCCCTTTAACTATTGAAGGACGACCCCGTTGACTGCCGCAATGCGTTGCAGTGCTAGGTGGCATTCGTATATTAGGCTCGATGTGATAATATCATTTCCGAGCGCCTGGCGTACAGCCTTGCTATCAGAGAGGATTCTGATTCCAGAATCTTTTATTTCTCTGGTAAAGGCTGCATTAGCTGCATGGGTAATAGCCACACATTCACACTGAAAAATGGTGCTGTGATTACCTTGTACCTGATCCCATTTTGAAGCCATCAGTGTATATATAGTACACAAGTGTCTTCATATGGCTTTGTGGTTCAATCAATTGTATTTGATATTTTCTATCAAATATGTGTCGTCTAGGGATGCTATCACTGGGTGCTGATAAGAGTGGTAGTGACCCAACCCTTTCCGACCACAGTTTAGTATGTGGACCCCCCCTGTTTTGCCATAGGCCTAGGTGATATAGTCGTTTCTGTCATGGTCGCCTCCTGTTGAATAAACAAGTCGAGTGGTGGCAGTCCTACGAAAATCTCAATGGCTGCAGTTGGGGTCGTGCCCAGAAGGTAATACATGTTTTTTCAAGCTTGTGTTCATGGTGTTTACTCCATAACAATTTGCTGTCAAGTATTATGCCCAGGTACTCGACTTCATTAGTTAATGTGAGTTCTGTGTTGAAGAGTTTCGGTAGTCTAGATTATTTATACTCCTCTTGTTAATGAACAACACTAGTTACGTTTTAGTCGGGTTAACTGTGAGTTCATGTTTGGTGCACCATTCTTCTACAACCTTGATTGGAGCTCTCATTCGATCGCAGAGTATATTTTCAAATGGTCCACTGATTAGTATAGCTAGGTCATCTGCATAGCCCACATGTACAGCCGAAGTTCAATGAGGCGTTATTAGCTCATCCACCACAATGTTCCACAAAAACGGTGATAGTGACACCTCCTTGTGGACATACTACATTAGGTATTGTAGTGTTAACAGTGAACTGTATCGCCCTGTAACAAAGCATGCTGTCCATCCATTCGGCAACCATGGGATCTACATCATACCTCTCAAGGGCTAGGCTTATGCTGGTAAAGTTTGTTTTGTCAAAGGTTCCTTCAACATCAGTAAAGGCGCCTAAGGTTGATTGTCCTGGTTTTAATCCACACTCAATCTTTGTTACGACGTTATGTAGTGCAGATTCCGTTGACTTGCCCATACTATAGGCATGTTGATTAGCGTAATCACTCTTGCCGGGCTTAGGTATGAATACCACCTTGACTTCTCTCCATTGTGAAGGGACAAAGCGGTTTTGAGACATCCCCTGTAGATATTAACAAGGTGTGCAACTATTTCCTTCCCACACCATTGTATAAGCCCTAGGAAAATTCCATCGAGGCCTGCGCTCTTGAAAGGAAGGAAGCTGTTGATCGCCCATTTGACTTAGTCACAATTGACAATTTTATGAGCTGTGTTCTCGTCTGTGTATGTTGATGTAGAATACTAATATTATAAACTCGAAAGTTTGTAAGAATGTATGAATGTTACTCTTTAACGCAAAACTACTGAATAGATTTTGATGAAACTTTACAATAATATAGCTTACACATCAGAATAACACACATATTTTATGACATATTATGAAGTATCCAAAATATAACTGTAACCGCGGGGCACTGCTAGTAACACTATAAAGCGATTATTCATTATAGAGTTATGTCTACGGGCAAGTATTCTCAAGAAAATTACAAGTAAAGAATAAGAAAACTGAAATACGAATGTTATAAGCGTTGATTAACTAAGAGGCGTTTTAAATATTACAATTAAAAATTTAATAAAGTATATAAAGTTTTAAATATTGCCACTCATAAATGCCTTATTAATATGATACACTTACCTTTTAGGGATTAGTAGGGTTTACATTTCTTTAATTTTTTTCTAAAATTAATTTTAACATGCTTTTGATGTTTATTTTACACTGCATGTATTTAAAAAAAATATGTAAATTGATAATTTATTTCAAAATACTAATGAAATCTGCAATTATTTAATTAATTTTAAGATTTTTATTTAATTATAAATATTATTTTAAACTATATATATACCATTATAATCTTATTTTTAATTTCTCTCCCTTTATTTAAAATCTTAAGTGTGTTTCATTTAAATTTATTGTAATTCAAATAAATTAGTCTTAGTAAGGTTATAGTTTAAATATCCATTATTAATATTTTGTAACTAGGTGACATAAATAAATATTTTATCTACTTCCTTTAGTTTTATATTTTGACTAATTTTTTTTTTCATGTTAATTTATATTTAATCATTGCTTCGATATCATTGTTGGTCACATCATTATATATACCTTTTATTTTCAAACTTTTCCGAAAATTCTGTAACTATTATATATAGATTTTGAGTTACACCTAATAACCATCTACCAAAATACGTTCTCCATGAGAATTAATAATTTGCACAAAAAATCTTGTACTAATATATAAATTTCTGGAAATACTCGTCGGATATGAAAAATTCTTTCAGTTAGATAGCCCATTTATTGAGGAAGTCTATCACAATTCACACTACGACCAATAAGAGTGGAGCATCACGCGGACGAAGTCACGCGGTTCGACCGGTAGTTATATAAACTTTTACATGCTGTCCAAGATACATTTGTGAAAAATTACTTCACTACAAGTTTTAATTTTTAATATTCTTGTATGTTTGTCAGCACATATTTGCTTATTATATTCTATAATTGACTGTAATCATTTTTATTGTATAATAACACATAAAACTTTTCTTATCTGTATATATTTTTTATTATCTAGTCAAATATGTTTTCTAATAATTTAAAATAATATTGATTAAACTGAATTTTTCTATGTTTACATTGGAGGCCATGTTTTTTAACATTAATTAGTAATTTGCTTTGCAATAGAACTTCACAAAGGTTTTCTTTGATTATAATTTTTATTTCACTATACTTAAAAATGCTGTAGTGTAAAAGGGTTTTACGACTTATAAGGGGTTTGGTTTTGTCCTCCAATAAATTTTTCAAATCAAAATTCGTGATTTTGTTTTAAGAATTTTTATTACTAAGACACACAATGATACATTTTTGTTGAAAGAATTTCAAAATTGGTTATAGTTTTAAAACTTATTACACAATTTTAGTGTTAATACATCGAGCGCTAATCTAGTTTTATTGTATTTAACATTTAGATAAAATATTGAAAAAGAAATATTTTAAATTCAATCGTAGTTGTCTTAATCTAGATAAAATCAAAAATATGTTTTGTTCTGCGACAAATCTAGTTTGTAATTGGTTTTTAAGTGATAAATAATTTATATTTTATTTAGAGTAGGATTGTAGAAATCTCACAATTTTCTCGAATTTTTTAAGTATTTTTCCATAATTCACAGTAGGAATAAAATTGCATAACTGGGCTATGTTGTGCAGTAAAGTCGCAATACACAAGGTAATACATGACTATTGACTGTATTTAAATTGAGTTTTTGAACATTTACACACTGATTAACTTCGATGATTTTTTTATAATTGACTCGAATTTTTATACATTTGGGGGTTAAAATATTTTTGCACAACATGGGCCAATTGTACTTTTATCTTGAGTCGTTTTTTATGTCTATAATTTTTTCTTCTTTTTGTGTTGTTTATGTGGTTTGTCTCCAATTTTTGCAGTGTTACTTTTTATCATTTTATTTTTTTACTTACCAGGTTATCACTCTGTATGTTTCTTTTGTGTCGACCTGAAACATTTTATCTTTATAAGTAAATAAGAATAAAAAAATATTATGTAAATTACATTATTTCAGTAAGAATATACTGCGCAAATATTGCTTTTAATAAAAAATAATTATGTAATAAAAAGCTAAACTAAAAAATGCGTGTGAAGTCAGGCTATCTTACACAAAATAGTGGAAGGATTAGTTTATTGTTTGATTTATAGTTTATATAATTTAGCCACAATTTATTTATAAGTGTGTATCAGTCATGTCAGAAATATAATAAAAAAAGTAATTACATCCCAGTATGGCGTTAGGAAAATAATAATCAAATAGTACATAAATCAGATAAGTCAATAAATCAAAATAGTCAAGGTTATAACATAATAATAACATAACCAATATATCCCAAAGATTAAGATATATGTAATTGTAAAATTTTATAGATTATAATCTAACGGTGTTGACAATTTTACAGTGACATGTATAAAACATTTTTTTTGTGTATTTCAAATGGTTTGAATTAAATTTACTACTTATGAGCTGGCGTTATATCATACCATGAGGCCAAGCAAGGCTTTGTGACTTTGTATCACCATTGTAAAAGAAATTCATACAATAGATGTAAAATAAAATAAAACTAAAGTATGTAAAATAAAGTTCAACAGTCAGCAGATTTAAGTCGGTCCCTCCTCCACACGCTATAATAATACGAACAGCAGATGTCTACTTGGGCGCGCGCGCGTAAGGGGTTGCGCGCGCATAGTTTCTGTTGTGCGAAGGGCCGGGACGCCGCGTGCCCACGTCACGGGATGATGTCTTGTACTCGCGGGGTTCATCCTTGTAGTAGGTGTCGTCATCATAGAAGCGCTCCTGGTTACGTTCGTAATAAAACTCGGGTTCAGGGGCAGCGCGAGGAGGGCCACGATGTACCTGATTATTTTAAATGTGCAATAAAAATAGAGTTACAGTTACATAAGTATAATATACACTAGTCACACACACTCCGGCTCAGCATGGGTGCTATCTATCAAACTCAAAATATTCAGGTGCTTATGACAATAAATATATTTTATTACTTTATTCCGCAGGAACTATGAATTTTTTTGGGGAACACAGTAGCCAAGGTTAGGTTAATCCAGTTAATAAAAATTTCTCTTTACGAAAAATCAAATTTCATAGAAATCCGTTCACCCGTTTTTGGGTGATTGTGTGACAAACATACAAACTTTCACCTTTATAATATTAGTAAGATTATAGTATTATAATACATAAACTACTAGCATATTACCCGCTTTGCTGGTGTTCTATGATGCTTTAATTAAGATAGCAAAGAAACCCACATGCAAATTAGTCTTAGCTTCAGGTTAAAAGTATAACACTTTTATATATATCTGTATACAAGATGGACACAAATATATACAAGTATAAGATTCTTTTACATGTATAAATGTTTCCAAAAAGACTAACAGGAATATGAATAATTTTATTAAATAATGCCCTTAGAACAGTCCTCTCCCCTTCATCTCTGGTATAATTACATCAGATATAATTGTATATATGTAAAACTGATTGTAAATTTAATCTTACCGGCGGTTCCGGTGGATAATCATCGTACGAGTACGATTCCATAGCTGATCGTGCCCTATCCAAAATGCTGAAAACCTTAGCTTTGGCTGGTACAGCTCTGCGAGGTGGGTAGGGGGCTTGGCCATGAGCTGGCGGCATGCGTGCATGCGGAGGCGGACGGTGTTCCACAAGGGGTGGGGGTGGAGCACCTGGAACAAAACATATTATATTCTTCCCAAGAACAGAGAATTACAATTGTGATATCAATAAAATATGATGAAGCAAAAATCACTGCACCATCACTGTTGTGAAATTACATGCATGAGCATATTATTACTATCGAAGGATGTGATATATATATATATCCTATATATATATATATATATATATATATATATCCTATATATATATCACATCCTTCGATAATCCTTTTATAGAATTTTAATATGATAATTATGAATGAGAGAGAGGCACAGGAAAAAAAAAAAATTATAGTGTAAAAATGAAATAGTAAAAAACTAAAGTATAAAATCAATGTAAAAATCTTATAAATGTATTTAGATTTTTAAGATTTACCCGAAACAAAATATAGTTTAATATTATATTAACATGGTATTTAACAAGTACATACATATAATAATTGTGAAATTTAAGTGTTTGAGAGATGTTTATTTGCTTTGGTTGTATACGATCAGTATCCATAATTGAAATGAACAAGGCGCACCTGTCATAACCACAGGGTTCTGGTAGGATAAGGATCGTGTGGACATGGAGCACGAACTGTATACCACGTTGCTATTAGGTGTGGCTAGTAACGGCTGCTTCGTCCACGTATCTGGCGACAAATGCGCCTTTCAGTATTCTTTGGTAGTTTTTAAAGCTTATTGAATTTAATAATTTTGAAATAAAATTTCTTAAATTACAATAGTATATGCTTTCTTCAAAAACTTTTTTGTAGTCAGAACTGACACTATTTCTTTTTTACTATGTCGGCAAGAGTTCTGTCATTTATGCCAACTATTGCAGTATCAGTTGTCTAGAGAACCCAACATTAAAAAGAACCTAATAGAGTATAGAATTTTATTTATTATTTTGCACTGAGATGGAATTCTGAAATTATTTCCAGTCCAGAAAGTTTGATTTTAGAAACTAATTAATGAGTATGTAATAAAACTTTTTATTCAATTATTTTGTTTGTTACTTTTTTCTTTAAGTGGACTTCTTGTTTTTATTTGGTCATTGATATTTATGTGTTCAACAAAATTCACAGGAATTAGAAACTTCTTGCATTAAATATTTATAACCTTTTAAGCTTATATTTTATCTTAACTAGGAGTACAAAAGTATCATGTTCGGTGTTTTGAATTCAATTTTATTACCATTATGAATAATTTATACTTTGTGTATTTCACATAATAATGTGTCAATTGATTAGATATTTATATAATATTAAGGTAATTTTATAAAAATATGGACATACGAATTGTAAATTGATTATCAATAGCTTAACTTGAAGTGGTTAAAAATGTTTCTAGTATTATTTTATTACATAGTTTGCAGTTAAGCTTTATTTAATTATATGATTCATAGTGCAATTTGATTGCAAATTTAAATTTCAGATATAAATGCACCAAATAAAATAATAATTACAAAAAAGGTTAAGAACTTAAACAAAAAAACAGATCTAGAACTTAAAATACAAAATTCCTAAAAGATATATGCTTGTATTAAAATGATAGTAACCTCTTTCCATGAATTCCCTCATATGAGACTGCCTCATCATATCATTGGCATCCGGTATCAAATACTTCTTCACTTCTGCTAGAGCATATGCAATTCTGGCGTAGGCCTCTGCTGGTGGAGCTAACGCCGATACTTCAACATGTAGCTCATCAGAAAGATGAGCATATTTAGGATCCAATGTGTTACGCAGCTCTTCTTCCTTTTGCCTATAGAAAAAGAATGAGATTTTCAAATCATTATTAAATAATTTCTATATTGATAATTTAACTACAACTTTATAAATGTACTTAAAGTATATACTTAGATTAATTTACCTGTCCCTCATAGATCCTCTGCCAAGAATGGCCATCTTGCACATAGTCTCTTCTTGCAACTGCTTCATTTTGCTACCTTTAGGGCCTAAAAGTTTTCCCACAAAATTTATCTGAAATAAAAAGAGGTATAATACCAAACAGTGTTAATATTTCATTTATTAGTATAGAAGCTTAAATAATATTAGAAACTTAAGAAAGAAAATCAGGTATTACCTTAGGATGCTCTTTAACTGGCACCAAAACTTTCACTGTTACTTTAACAGGCTTTTCCTTGTAGACATCCATATACTTGGAATCTTTAGGTGGTATTCGGCCTGAAGCTTGTACTTTTACCACCTCTACAACAAAGCAATAATAAATATGAAGCGATTTTCTAAAATTAATTAAGATTTATTCTATGAATATAGTTTGGACAAAGCCCTTATTTTTAAATGACAGTAAAAACGCGTCATAAGCAGTATTATGCAGGATAAGGAAAATAAAACATACTATTATTATGTATTATTGTCTAATTTCATATATGTAGCTAATAAATTATACATATACATGTTAAATAATGATAGCTTTTTTTTATTCAGATCACAATTCATATATACAGTAATAATTTACAAAGTTGTACATCCTAATCATAATATGTTGTGTCTGCTTGCCCATGTAGGGTAAGGCCACCACCAATCTGTTAAATACATAGCTTAATTATAATTATATATAAAGAAATCACTTATTATATAATTTTGGTTTGATAGAAAGATTTTGATGCATTAGTAATTTATGAAATTTCCAACATAATATGTAATTTAAAGAAATGTATTTCAATGAAGCTACATATCATCTTAAATCATTAAGAGCCAATAATGCCTGGGCATTTTGACAAAAAATTGGATTTGACTCATCTTCTTCTTCATCATTATCACATAGAGCCTCTTTTATGTTTAATTCACATTATGAATTAATCTTGTCCTGTAACCTTGATTAAGGACCTTTATGATGTTATGATTCATCAGTTGTAATGTGCTTGTAGCATTTGAAAGTAAGTAAACAGGCTTGATATTCTTTAGTTCAACACCTATAACCGTGAGTGGGGCAGTAGTCAATGAATAGAATTATGGGTCTATATTTAATCTCGAAGTTATCATCTAAAGCTTTTAACCAGTCTAGGAAACTAGCATATGTTGGCATATAAAACAGCATGACACTTAATACAATTGTATTAATTAAGCCTTAAAAATCTATTAAGTGTGCTCATATTAAGCAGGTTCTACTGTATTTTATATAATATTTGAATATGTTAAAAAAAAAGTATATGACTAGTTAATTTGCGGGATCAAGCAAAGGTGTTTTTAAAAACTAAAATACACAACTAAACTCTTAGAGCTGCAGACTGGGAACTGACTCTTTATTAAAAATATATTGTTTACATTAACTTAAACTAATGATGAAACTTAAAATTAATGTTGTCCAGCTACGTTGGTTACGCCAATGTAACTCCTCCCCCCCTGAGTGAGAAGCTCACCGAAGACATTAGCCGCTGCTGCTGATGCTGGTTCTTCGTGCTAGTCTCACTTGGTTCTTTTGAATAGTACCACGGTGACGGGAATTACTTATTTCTGGACTGTTCATTCAGGTACTATCCTACCACGACTGCGCAAGTTAATTTGCGGGATCAAGCAAAGGTGTTTTTAAAAACTAAAATACACAACTAAACTCTAGAGCTGTTGTTGGTTACGCCAATGTAACTGGCTTTAAGATTTTTTTAATTTATTAATTAAATTGATAAAGTATTCTAACTACTAATTTAATCCTAGGTACTTACTTCTTTAAAATAAGGCACAATTTTTTTTAAATATTCTTTTTTGATAATAGTAACAATGTATTTCTGAATTCCTTTTTTTTTTAGGAAATTTAGTTTTCAGGACACGATTTTTTGAAAATTCGTGAAAAACCTCGGAAATATATCTTTTAGATAATATTTACCATCCTAAGTGTATTTCTGAAATCCCTTTTTTCAGGAAATTAATAGTTTTCGAGATATGATTTTTTGAATATTCCTCAGAAAATATCAAATTTTGAATAGACTTAAGAATAAGGCACCAGCATCATAAATTGATATAAACAACAGTTTAGTACGTATGGAAAACCTATGTGAACAAAGTCACACAAGGCAAGTGTATTCAGTTATCTTAAAGTTAAAGATTTTGTGAAAATAAATGTACCTTGGTCAATAAGTCTGCATGATATCGGAAATTTAGTGTTGTTTAATTTAACTTTCTCGCTTATTAGCTCTCTCATATATTCGTCGGCTTTTTCATTGATTTTAGGTCCCTCCTCGCCATCTTGTTGATGCTCTTGATCATCTTGCTTCATCTCTTGTGACGAATTCCTCTTGAAATCACTGCTGTTATAACCGTTTTTGTCGTACTTGTCACTCATTATTTACTTCTTTCTATTTAGTAATAATAAATAGCCTGTTGGTTAGAAAACTTATATTTTATAAGATATCGGCATTACCGGGAGACGCGATCAAAAGTGACAGGTCTAAGGACGCGTTACGCGATAGGCTTGGGATAAAAATATCGATATATCAAACACCGATTTTTTGTTAGAAGTTGTTCTCAAAATATTATTACAACTTTACGTCTATTATTAAATGTAATTGCGTTGTACAATTGATCACTATTTTTTTCATCGATATATCGTTCTAGACATCGATCATTTTTATGATTGATGTACATTCCTACTACGATTGGTCTGAATCGTGACTTGTGATGTTGCCTGTTTCGAATCGATTCATCTTATCTTATATATTATAAAATGGGAAAGAAATGAATATTCATTAAATAATTTAATATAAGTATATCAAACACGACTGTTCTGCCAAATTAAACTAAAAACTGTAGAATATATACTATTCATGAAAATAAGATACAAGAAAAAAAATTTTTTATGACATCGGAGCCTTAATTATTTTCTTATTAGTCTAATTCTTTATTTATTGTCTCCAGAATACCCACTACTGGTGTTGCGATGTTACATTCTTATTTTGCGATGTAAATCTCTTATTAATTAATTAATCCAGTTAATCCTTCTCTTTCTTTTCTCATCTAACTTTAGGTATATAATAGGTATAAAATTTTGGTATGTAACTTACATCTAAATTAAAAGATGCTAGATTATTAACTTTTGCAATGTATAAAAAATTGTCAGTTTTTGGAAACACAAGCCCTTGCTAATTATATAGATACTTTTTTGTTTACTTTTAGGTACTAGCCAATAGATGGCGCTGTGTTAATCTATTCGGTAGGGCAACTTAATATTTTCTAATTCTTTGTAGCTATAATCTCTTGACTGTACTGTACTGTTACTGTAACAGTAATTATGGGCAGTCTAAGTGCCTATATAATAAATATTCTATAAATTCACGGCCGAACTAAGCCTTCGTAAGGATTTCGTTGCGCCCCTAGTGTCAAATATTGGCGTGCTCTGGGCGTCGACGGTTGCTCGCTTCGCCTACCCCACAGCCTACCTCTAAAGCTATACAAATATTGAACTTTTAAATTCACAATCAAACCTATAGCCCGATAGCTGATAAGTGATAATTTGATCGAGTTCTTGTGATATCACAAGATTTAAATTTAGAAAAAATATTTATTGGCATAATAAAACGATTTATTAATATATTTAAAAATATTTATTTTATAAGTACGTGTTGTTGAATATTATATAATAGTTAAACCGTTTTATTTTTACTGAGATCAGCATGTTTCTTAATACCTCTAGCATTTTGTACAACAATTATATTAAATTTTGAATGTGGAACCACCATTATTTCTATTTTTTTTGTAATCATTCTCAACACCAGTACGTCATCAAAGGGGTCCTGTAAATATTTAAGGAAAAGAAATTAGGATCGGAAAAAATTCCGATGACTGAAAACGAATGTTATTTTTTCTTAAATTTTATTATTAACAGATTCCTAAGGAAATTATATTGCTCATTTAATTAGTAATAATACCAACATAAAATAAGAGAATATTACGAATATCTGTAACATGATTACAATTTCTTTAGTGCTGATTTGGGTCATCTGACCTAAACGTTTCATTCCGAGGCCATAGTTCGAAGCACCATTTAGGTTAATGTTTGTTAATATTGGAACTCCTGTAAAAGTTTGCAATCTTAGTTAGTGCACAAAGACATTTTCCCATACTAATCACCTCGACCCAAAACTTTTCAACAAATAGCAGCTTGATTATAATCAAAGTTTGCAAACAGAACATGATTACATGTTACACGTATCATTTAGTTTCAATACTAGTAAGTATTAAATCTATCGAAAAGGGATATTGTCTAATTATTTTAAATACCTTGTATTGTGTTCGTTTATTATCTTAGCAATCCTACTTATATTATAAACGCGAAAGTTTGTAAGAATGTATGGATCTATGTTTGTTACTCTTTCACGCAAAAACTACTGATTAGATTTTGATGAAACTACAATAATATAGCTTATACATATATATGTTACATATATAGACGTAATGTGAATTAATTAAAATATAACAATAACTGTCAAGTAAGTAGGCAAAAAAATCTGCCATCTACGAATGCCGCAAAAATCATTGGAGTTACACGTATAAAATGTACTAGCGGCCCGTCCCGGCTTTGCATGGGTGAATATTTTTTTTTTTACATTTTGGCTCTCCCGCATTTTGGTGCCCGTTCTACTTGCCGCGTTGCTCGCTGCGCTGCGTGGCGCATCACACCAGCCCGTCCGTCGGGGTGTATTTTTTATTTCTTTTGATATTTGTATTTCGTAATATCTTTTGAATGGAATGTCCGATTTCAATAATTCAGAAAGTATTTAACAGGTATTGAAACAGTTTTGAATACCAAATAATTTATTTGAATAAGAATTAATACAAAGTTATGGATACATGGTCTTATTTTGATAGGCATTTCTATCAACTTTTAAAATGTAAAAAAGTAGATATAGTGACATAACTACAATAGTTGGACATATGGTCTTGCGAAGTTTTTTGTAAATATTGATACGTTATATAATATTGTAGAACATTCTTTTGTTAACCTATGTTACTCAGCGATAATGTAGCTTCCTAAAGAATATAATAATACGAAAGAATTTTTGAAATCAGTCCATTTGTTTTTAAGTTTGTTCGTTACAAACAAAAGCATAAAAATACAAATCTTTCCTCTTTATAATAATACGAGCGGCCTGCCCTCGCTTCGCTCCGAGTATTTAAAGCAATATTATAATTAATGTCCCCAAATTGTCACTCTGTAATTGTCATTCTGTAATTCATTATTTGAATAAAGAGAGAGAGAGTAAGAAAAAGTTATAAAAAGAAAAATAATAAAAAGAAAAAGAAAAGAAAATCGACAGATAATAAAAGAGGGAGGACAGATCAAAAATAAAGTTGAATAGGTAAAGGACAGAGAAAGAGAAAGAGAGAGAGATAATCGAAATAAAGAAAGTAAAAAGAGAGAAAAAGGAGAGAGAATGATAGTATATAAAGAGGAAGAGAGACGGAAATACTATAGACTTCTCTCAGTGAAAGAATTTTTAAAATCGGATTAGTACCAACAAAATGGCCATATTCAATTATTTAAAAAATGTATATGGCAACACTAAATCACTTTTGTCACTGACGAATAGTGTAGTTTTCTATTAGTGATTTTTTTTTATAAATCGGATTAGTAGTTCCTGAGAAACTCTTCAATTTACAAAATGGCCACCTTATGGCACTTAAATGGCCATATCTGTTTAATTAGAATATTTATGGCAACACCACATAACCTATTTTACCCGAAAAGGATAAACATACATATACAAACAACCAAATCTTTCCTCTTTATATAATAGTGTAGAATACTGTAGATAATGGAATGGAATGTTTATCTTAAAAAAAGCCCTCAATAGCATATGAGTAAGCCATTATCGACAAAATATAAATACAATAAAAATTGATAATTTATTTCTAACGCACATTTGGTAGTAACAAATTGATCCTTATATCAAAATAAATAATTTTTCACCTTAGCAGCTCAAACATACTGGCTTCCCTGCTGTACGAAACACGTCATTCGAAGTTCGATTTATCAAATTTCAGAACACCCAAACAATAAAACGTTCGGAAACTAATAAACCTTTAAAATGAAAATTATTTGGTAACGTTGTAATTAAATATCTAATTAAATAATAAAATATAATGAATACATTGAAAAAAGAAAAAAATAAAGAAAATGTTTTAGAAAAAATACGAAGTAGTTATGCACAAATAATTTATAGTTTTAAAAATCTTTATTGGTACAACAGAATACTACGGGTGCAGTTTCAGAACGTAACTTTAAAAATAGCGGGAAACAAAAATCGATATTATTTCTTCTTCTTTTGTTTTTCGGTAGGTAACTACTTACAATTAGTGTTGCATATCACAAATTCATAAAGTATGAGTGAGTCTAGTGACGAAAACAGCAATTTAACACCTGAAGAATTAAAACAACAAGTGTTGAATGCTGAATTCAGTTTTCTTCCTCAGAAATCATGTGATAGATATCTGAAAACCTATGATGTTTACAATAAATGGAGACTTGAAAAGGGCGCGAACACTTTCTCGGAGAATGTACTTCATAGAATTATCACAAACGAAGCAATCACCTACAATGTGGAGTATTTATTCGATGTTGAAAGCTACAATAAAGACAAAACATAATGTTCATATTGAAATTTATCCCAAACTTATTGCATTTTTGAAAAGAAAGTCAGTAGGACACAAATCTAAAAAGTCCAAAATTTTTCAATCTCTAATATTGAAAAATTTCTTAATGAAGCTCCGGACTGCAATTTTCTCGCTGCAAAAGTAAGGTACTACCTATATGTCTATACTTAATTAGTAATATATGTGCACGTACGCTAACCATTTTCGCTAATATTTACTAAAATACGAGTTACTTATGTAAAGAAAGTGGGTAAATACTACGTTTTGTTTGTTATACATTTTAATTACTAACATTTTACTTATATAATATTTTTATTACAAGTTATCCTCATTATTGGAATAAATGGAGCATGCCGCTCGAACGAACTGTTAAATCTGACTGTTAATGCCATCGAAAAACATTCTGACGAACTGCTATTAGTCAACCTACCCAACACAAAGACAAACATTGACAATATGTGAAAATTGTCGAGAAATATAAGGCATTACGACCTGATAATACGAAAACAGATCAATTTTTCTCGCAGTATCGTAATGACAAGCGTTCAAGACAGCCTATGGGAATCAATAAAATAGGCGGGACACCACAACAAATAGCCACTTTTTTAAAATTACAAGAGCCTCACCTTTACACTGGACATTGCTTTAGGCGAACTTCGGCCACGCTTTTGGCTGATTCAGGAGCCAACCTCACAACATTAAAACGTCATGGCGGCTGGAAGTCAAACACGGTCGCGGAAGGATATATTGAAGATTCGATCGAAAATAAGTCTAAAACCTGTAAACGCATAATACAAAGCATAAACTTTAAACCTGATCCTTATGCACATCCGCGCCCCTCTACTTCCAAAGACACAAATATCATTGAAAATTCGGTAAGAAGCCGCACCGAGTCGCCAACGTTTACTAATAGTATTGTCTCGCCACAGTCCAATAAAGAAATAGAAACGAACTCGAGTCAAACTCAAATCGCAAACTCCACGGTATCACTTCCTAATAAAACTATAAATTTTCAAAATGTAACTTTTAATAATTGCAATTTTAAATTTTAGTAGATACTTATTGTTTGCAAATATATGTGGTTTCATTTTTATTCATATTGTATCTTTTTATCTCTAATAATGTTCTCGCTGCTAAGGTGAAAAGTTGTATGTGTCACGCGAGAGAAAAGTTATTTCCATCTCGTACCTTGGAATCCCTCGCGACGCTCAGGATTCTAATGTAATCCTTCGCTTACTCGGGATTCAAAATTAGCACTCGCTTGGAAAACCAACTTTCCTCTCTAGTTGAAGAAATAACTATTATCTGGTATTTAAAGAAGATAAACTTTCTCTTTTTTCACTGCATCATTTGGATAAATATTTGAATAGTAATGACGACAAACAACCGTGTTGCGTGTAGTGCCCGATATTATGGTGTGGTGCGGAGGTGTCTATTTGCCTGTCTGTAAGTCTAGACTTTTTTCAGGAACACGTAGAGGTATGACGGAGGTATGAGAATAAAATAGGAAAAATTTTTAAACGGTACAAATTACAAACAACTTAATTATCTACGTAATAATAGTATCTCTATAGTACTCGTAATTAGGGTACTCACCGTCTTCATTTGTCATAATTACGCCTTCGACTGAGTCATCCTCCATTATTCTATCGACTACTGGATTGATATTATTTATGAAAGCAGTCTGTGTATAGAAATCTTCATTAGAATGTTATTTGTAAGCAAGCCAAATTCTTTATATAAAACTAGTCGACCCGCGCGACTTTGTCCACGTGTAGCTCTGCTGCTATTGGTCTTAGCGTGATGATATGCCTATGGCCTTCCTCGATATCTGGGCTGTTTAACACTAAAAGAACTTTTAAACCGGACCCTACTGGTTTCTGAGATTAGCGCGTTCAAGCAAACAATCAAACTCTTTAGCATTATACATTAAGTATAGATCAAGCGAGACTATGATTTGTCTAGACAAAACATAGAAATCATAGTCTAGCTTGATTAGCTGTTTGTTTACTTATTTAACAGTGGAGACTACTATTATCAGTTATTTATATTAACAAATTATAAATAAAGAAAAATAACTTACAGTCCGAACTAGCCATTCATCATGTGAGTCTTTTAATAAATTAGATAAAATTTTCATTATTAACGTAAATAAAATCTGTTATACCTATAGGAAAATATGTTTTTTAAATTTATAATGGGTAAGGACAGAGAAACACAAACAACGATGGTTCTTGCTCTTTTCTAGAAATTAAAATAATTCTAGAAATTATTGATGCCACATATCTTAAAAGTTACAAGGTTTTTAGAATATTAACTTACTATTATTTCTATAAACAGTATAGTCAATTGAATGCTTTTTCAAATATTTATTTTCCTTTATTGTTTTTTAAACGTTTCTTTTTAGATATTTTGTGCACTACACATGCGTTGAATTCTCTGTTAGTGACCACCACGATTTCAATCTTGTTGGTCTCGATGCGATACGCAACAAGTTCGTCAAAAATATCCTGTTAATTACGTAAACATTATTACATGTTAAGTATTTTTTTACATTATCTATGGTGCTGATCCAAGAGACCATATAGTGAAAACTAGAGTTTTCAAGTTATAGGTGAAGTTTTAGTTTAGTCAAAAAATTAGCTTCCATTGCACAAAATTCGTATTTAAAATACAAGAGAATTTAGAAGAGTATTAATTTTTTGTCATTATATATTAACAACAATTGTTTTTTCTCCCTCCTCCCTGTATATAGTGAAATGACATCGGCAATATTACAATGTCTATAGAGAACGGTGGCCGTTTATATTTAAGACCATCTCCTCACTTGTCCTTCATTAACCATAAAAAATACTAAAATTAGGTTCATACTCTTCTATAAATGTACTTAAGTAGTTTTTGTTATTAAGTAACCAGCAAATATAAATTATAAAAGCGGTGAAAGCATATATAGATAGTGGTGAAGACAATGGTGCCTTACTCGGGAGGTAGGGTTCGATCCTGGGCACACATCTCTGACTTTTCCGAGTTATGTGTTTTTTTAACCCGCACTGACCCCCCTCCTCTTTCTGAGGAGGAGACCCGGCTCAGTAGTGGGCCATTAATGGGTTGTGATGATGATGATCATGATATATAATAAATTAAATTAATATAATTGTATATTTACTATATTTCTTATAGCCATTTGGAATGCTGTACTTATAATCGGTAATTTTTTCGACAAAACTTGTGTCACACCCTCTGGCACTGTACATAATTGTAGATGATCTGAAAATGCCCGTAACTATAGAAATCAGATACAATGCTTTGTTGTTGTTTTTAAAGATGTTTATCATTGTAATTTGTTAATTTTTAAGACTATTTGCAAAGAAGAACTCGATAAATAAACAATATTTAAAATTTAAATTGCATCTGTCAGATTGACAGAATTTAATCTGTCCTGATTTATTTCTGTTCAGTTCAATCTTCTAAAACTACCAAGAAAAATTTATGAATTTCAGTGACTATACTAAATCACGCAAGTTTAAAATAAAAATTCTTTAACAATTTTTAACTTGTATAGGTAGCGTTTTCAGTTTTAGCTTTTAAGCAATTTAATTTACACCTTTTATTAGGTATTTTTTTCTATATCTTATACCGATCTGTAATCTAAAAGTCCGATCGCATCTCAAAGGGTCTGATTGATCGAACCTTTAAGATTTTTTGCCAGTTTTACACTATAAGGAGATATCTATTCTAAGATAGTGATATTATTAGTGATACGTGAATATTATAAATTTATATTTTAATTTTACTAAATAAACGAATGTAATCTGTAAATAACATATATTTAATTTTGAAATACCTCTACGTAAATACATAATTCCGACAACATTGGCATTGTGTTCAATACGTTTGATAGTTTTAATTGTAGATTCATCGAATTCCTGAAAATAATAGTCAAACTTAATAAAGTAAAACAATAATCTTACGTTAAGACTGCAACTAATAATGCACCCATCTTTTCGAAAAAGTGAGATCTAATAATACTAAATAAAAAATTTGAGAATAGTTTTAATAAAACATAAGGTAGCATTAAAAAAATTGATTATCTTTCAACGAAATTCTCCTAATATTTTTCCTGTTCTGCCAGACAAGACATTATAAGGAAGTAAAATATAATTTAGAAAAATAATGTGATAGTATGAACTTATAACTTCTAGCACAAACATATAATACGTGTAGGATAAGATATTCCTAAACGATTAAAATAATAAAAGTTTTATTTCCTTACACTTGGAATATCTCTTTCAGTGATTTTCTTTTTTAGATCAGGCATTTTATATAAAAGTATAGTAAATAAAGGTATAAAATACAAAATACGTCTTAAAAAGAAATCAGTTATATAAAATATGATTTTGTTAATCAAGTAGGTTTCTATATTTACAGATAAGTGATTCTATTGGAATAATATGATAAAAAATTCGAATATCGATTATATCAAAACATGAAAATTAAAAAAATATTTTTAAAGTAAAAATTATCGTTTAAGATATATGACAGATTTTGATTACACTATTTCCGTTGTGATATAATGGGATTGGTAGCCTGTACGAGGATGGAGTCGAAACGAGTTGCAATGTATTAATATTTAAATTACTAATACAAAAAGAAAGCTTTTAATCGATAGCATCATAGTATAATATCAGGAACAAAGTTTGGAAAACATTAATTTTTGTTCAAATAAAAGTTTTTAATTAATATTCGCTCCTTTTAATCGGCGCTCTGCGGCTCGAAACTTGTCATTCGTTTCATTGAACTTTAAGCTGATCATCCAGTGAAATATAGTGTCAAAATAAATGCATTCATATATTTTAAAATTTAACCTATGTTGATTCACTAAATTATAATGCACTAAATTTTAATACTTGAGATTGCAATGATATTTATTATTATGAATTGCAATCACATTGTTCTTTGGATTGCTAGCTTGCTAACGTCGGCTAGCAAGGATATATTTATCTATATCTATCATATAGTAAACTTATAGTGCGCAGAGTGAGTGAACGATTTGAATGTAACTTAGTGAAGCGAAGTCAGTTAGTCGTTACTGTAATATGAATCAAATATGATTTGAAATAATGTGGCATTGAAAGTTTTTAATACAATCTGTAATTATGTACAAAATTACAAATATGATAACCTACATTAAGTGGAAGGTAGTAATTTTCACCTATAAAAGTGGCAGTGTTTAATAAAGTTCCAATTACTTCATATAAGTAATTAATTAAAAAATGCATTGGAGGTGACATTTGAATTGTATTTTCAGGTGAAAACGAGTAACGAATGTTTTTTGGGCAAAAGTATCGTACGTACTTCAATTTTTTCAGAATTTTATGGCTTGAAATTCTATTACATTTATTTACCTCGTATAAAAACTGATAAACTAAGAGAGACGTGATTCTTTTAAGAGGTTGTCGGTTCAGAAGTTGGTACATAGTACTACTCAATCGTGTCATCTTACAACTATAACAATGTTTCTGTTAAGTCTTGGACTTGTTACAAAGGTGTAGGTTTAAAGTTTTAAAATCATGATAACGCTCACCACCATCCACCTCTTCGGTATTCGGTTCAACATTTTTCTAAATTAATGACTTACCTAGTACTTACATTAATCTAACACTGTTTATTACATTACCATTGATGTAATGATAGAGACAGTTAGAGTAACGTTACAATTAGGTACAGAAAATAAATAAAGAGGCATACATAAACATTACTCTTCATAGTAAAAAGAAATATAGTCACAACAGAAATTGTTTTCCAATATCGCAAAGTCCCCTTCCCAATCACTATATTTTGTACTTTTTATGAATGTTGTGTGTTTGTAATCGATGGATGGCGAAAAGCACCTGGGTCCTATTCATAATAGTAAGTGCTATAGAATAAACATAATACATACTTTTTAAAGGGTTTCGTAAGGAGCCCTATCAGCGATTCTTGTCTTTTGAAATGCGTATATTACGAATATAATTCAGGTAATTTGTCGCTTCTCTGGTTTCATAAGTCATATTACCGCTACATTTCATCTAATTAGGTTCGTAAGATCGTATTTTTATGTTGAAGTACTAGATTAGAGTTAGCTGAAGGCTCATAGTAATCTTAGAACAAATAATAAAATATTATTTACAAGATCCGACAAATTTTGACATTTTACATTAAAGATTGTTGTGTACTTAACCAGTATCGTATAATATTTTTAGTAACTTATTATATTATAACATTTAATTTTTTAAATTTTTTCAATGTAAAAATCCGTGGTAAAACGCAATATCTTTTGTATAGAAGTTAGAGCTTAAAAGCTTAGGTTTTCAGAACGTCGGTTTATACGAGTATATAGGAATCGGACGATGTTTTATTTAGGAGCTGGTCAAAGAGATGTTTTTGTAACGGAAGCAATAAGTATTCAAAAAATAAATAACATTTTAAGAACACCATATAAAACCTCGTAAACAAATTAATTTATATGATACGCCTTATATGTAGTTTTACTCGTACGGGGTGGGTAACATGTTTCTTATGTATATGTTTTCACCAAGGACCTATAATGACCTTTAGGAGACTTAAAAATTATAATGTCACATGAACTTATTATTTCTTTTTAAAATTAAGTATTATAAAATAATGGCCCGTAATTATATCGTCGTATCACAAACTATCAAGATGTAAACATTAATTATTACAATTTTATGAACTTCTTAATGTGGTAGTTTCGGTTAGTGATGTCTTTGCTAAAAGCCGCTGTTTATTGCTTGTAAACTTGTGCCATTATTCGTGAAAGATGGACCAAATTGGTGGTATTTTTATATCTCTTTCTCACAAGTTGAACTATAATTACGGAAGTTTGTTATTTTACCATTCTTAACGTATTGCTTAATTTTTATTTTAGTAGTAGGTAATAAATATGACTTTATAATTATATTACATTTATTATTCATTTCTACATGTTTAAAATTAGAGCCATTTCGTTGTTATTGAATAGACCTATTTTAGGGTAGGTTTAAAATATTTAAATAAATAGTGTAATATTAGTGAAAATAAGCAAAAACTTCTCGATCTGATCGGAGTCCGATTACAATTTAATTTAAAATATTTCATTTAGATTGATAGATGCATTTGTAACCTATAAGTAAATAAGCTTAAAACATTTTTATTTAATCAGTAAATAGTTTTATTTATAGATAGGTATAATATATATCTTATAGGGGTACAACATATTTTCTCTCTCGTTTTTCGGAGCCCACCATATCTTATTTAATGATGCAGTAATAGTGTCTATGCAAAATTTTAGCTTAATTAAATGGGGTTTAAAATTCTGTATACAAATAAATTTTCAAAGTTTAAGATAACTTCAACTTTTCGAGTGCTTTTCTAAATAAGTACATTCTAGTTCCTAAATCATTGTTCCTTCCAGACCTAAACTCACAGCGAAGTCATGTAATATTAAAATACAACCGAAAACTTCTCGAAGCATGAAAATTTCAAAATCAATTGGTGGCGCGAGCTGGACCAGAGTCAAGAATACTTGGAATTATATATGAGTGTCCGTACTGACTCCTGTGAGTGCTAAAGCTTCTAACTTAAAAATGTAGAGGTCATACATTTATAATATTGGTTTCCGGCTCAAAATCTTTCACTGCATTTTATGATGTACTTTATCATTAATGCAAAAGCATCAATTTTATATCATAAAAGTAAAGATTTTATAAAGACAAATTTTGGCTTCTTATAATATCTTCTTTTTATATTATTAGTACAAATGAGAATACAATGTGCAATAGTTATTTGTAAAAAGGGAGATCAGAACAAAAACTTTGTAAAAATTATAAGGAATAAAACAAATTTCATTAATAACGATTTATTTGAATAAGCGATTAATGAATAAATAAATAAAATAATAGGTGAAATGTGCTTAAACTCTTTTATTAATAATTAAAAATCTACCTATTAATGCACTTCATTAACAAAAAAGTACTTTAGATATTTTATAATTCTACAAGGGATCCTATAGATTGCCTAATTTACTTTCTAATCTGCTTAAAAAGTCTTTGATGGCTTCTATATCTAAAGAAATTTGATCTATTTTAACATTTAACTTTTCTATTGGACATTTTGTTTCTTCTACATACTCCGTTACGTGATCTTTCACTACAGTGACTTGATCGTCTAAACTATTTAGACGTTTCATTATATCATCGTACTTTAATTTATGCATACGTAGTTCAGTTTTGCCTAATTCAGGTGGTTCTATTTCTTTGATTGCTTTTTTTGTAATAGCCTCGTGCATTTCATCAATTTTAGTTCTAAAAATCTCCATATCCGATTCCATTAGCTTTAATTCTTTTTGGGCTTGAGCTTTCTCCATGATAGCATTTCTTATTCGTGTTGGTATTGAACTACGTACTCGCCACCTTGGTTTACCCGGACAAAATGATATCACATCCATTACTTTTCTTTTATTCTGAATACTTTTACTCAGTCTCTTTGGTAATACTACATTGAAGAATTTGGTGTATACAAAGCTATCTAACGTTGAGAGGAACTCTACCTGCTTTGCCAATCTTTGTACGTTTCCTAAGACTTCTAAATCATTTATATCATTCACTGCTACACCAACTAATAAATTCATAAGGACAATTGCAGCTAAAATAAGAAAAATCATAAAAACAATACGCACAACAATGAGAGACGTAGCTAATTCCTTAGTATGCTCTTGATCAAATAAAGCAACATAATCAAATTCAGATGTCATCATGACCATAGTTTTGACAAAGGCAGCCCAAGGACCATCAAATGGTATTTCGGAATGAAATTGTATCATGAAACTTAGTGAAAATCCAATTACCAAAAACGCAAAGGTGAGAAGAATCTGGAAGGTGAAAAATGGTTTTAATATGAATTACTTTAACGATAAAACTATTTAAATATTAGTAAATTATTGTAGATTACTATTATGCATTACCTTTAATACATTAGCTGCAACTTTACTAAACATAAGAACATAGTACCCCCAGTTTGGGAATCGAGATAGCAGAAACATTAGTTCAATCCATGATAGCAATAAGGCACAAGTAGCAACATGTCGGGGCCATTCAGTTGTTGCTATTGAGACTATAGAAACACTTGGTGGCAAAATTATTGCTAATGCTATGGACCAGAATTTAATCCATATTTCTAACTGAAAGAAATATCTTGAATTCTTCACGTTCATGAAAAAAATCTCCTGCAAAAACACTGATATTGAGTAATTTTATAAACTTTTTTACGTTTTTTTAAGTTATTTTATTTATTATTTATTTGTCGTCTATACATATTTCAGAAATGCTTATATTTATTTATACACAGCACAGTATTTAAAATGAGTCTATAATAAATATGCTATTATCAGCTTGACATCAGGCCTGAATAATATTGCAAAAGGTTTAAGGATTAAAATAAAAATTTCTCTTAGACTTACCTGTATGATTATTAAAACTATCGAAAAATAAACCATGTATTCCCATATTTTTGGATTAAATAATGGCGGAGGAGTTGTTTTAGTATCATTATAGAAAAACACAGCTATTGTAAATATAGTCAAAGAAGCAACGAACAAGGCGTAGAATGCAATGATTGTATAAAAAAATGGCAACAAAGCTTTCCATTTTAAATATAGAAAACTTTCTACTACAGGATGCACTAGAAGTCTTTTTTGGCCATATCTATTGCCAGTTTTAAGTAGAGCTTCAATAACTTTCATTTGTTCTATTTCGCACACTCTTGGCAATAATATTCTGTAATCTACAGTTACTTCACATTTAGTATCTTGAAAATTTTGAGAATTAGATGAAATATATGTATCAAAAACATCTTCTAAATATTCTGTTGGTTTCGATAAGTTGTGAATAATCATGTCTATAGCTGTACGCCTGTATTTTTTTGGCCCATCCGTATATCCTGACAAATCACCTCCTTCCTGTAGAAGTATTACTATAATATCCCTACTACCATGATGACCGGCTGTATGTAATGGATACCAACCTATGCTATTAACTTCATGAATTGTTGTTCTATCACTGCTTAAGATAACTTTAGCAATATTTACAAAATTTTTAACTGCCGCTAAATGAAGGGGTGTTGAAGATTTATGAGGACTGCTTGTTGTCCTTAATCTGATATCTGCTTTTTTTGATATAAGAAACTGTAAGCATTCCACGTGATTATTTAATACAGTGAAATGGATTGGCCCGAAACCTCGTCTATCAGGAGTTGTTAGATCATTTATCATATCTTCAGCAATACCATTATCATATTCTAGTAAAAGTTTTAATATATTCAGATGCCCATGATCAGCGGCTACATGTAATACGTTAACATTACCTGGCATAATTACTTTTAAAGAGGCACCTTCATTGAGGAGCGCTTCTACACAGGTAAAATGACCGTTTACAATACTTTTTACTAATGGTGTTTCTCCTTCTTCGTCTTTATAGTCTATGAAATCTTTTTGTTTCGCTAAGCTTAATATTTCATTAAGTACGTCTAAATTTCCTAAAGTTGCAGCAGTATGAATTGGAGTTTCTCCATCTTTTGCCTAAAATAACAAAATTAATATTTTTGATGAGATCCTTGTTGGATTTGTAAAGATTTTATAGAAATGTAACAAAGTATAATAATTTCTTAGCTCAAATGTGAGAAATATTGTAACGAGTAAATAAATAAATAGTTTTTCTTTAAAAAATAGATCCATCTAATTTAATTTTAAATAAGTTCTCTAATGTGATAACTTGAAATAACCGATGAATGACCTTAATTGTAACATCAGCTCCAGCTTCTAAAGCAATGCATACTCCGGGTACCCAAGCAGCTTTCACAGCCGCTTGTAACACTGTATAGCCCTCTTTATCCTTAACATCTACCATAGCTCTCAGAGGTTCGGCATCTTTATAGCTAAAGTTGGCTAAAATCTTAAAGAAATAAATTTTTCATTTAGTCCAAATATAATTTTTAACACTGTTTTAAGAATTCTTACTTTAGTAATTACTTTACCTGTAAAGGTTCTTCTAATTTTTTTCTTACACATACATGTAAAGGGGTTTCGCCAATATAGTTTAAGCATGATATTGATACATCTGCTCCTAATAATACATTTATGCAATCCATATTTTCTAATTCTACAGCAGTGTGTAGAGGAGAATTCATATTTAGTCCAATCGATTTCATGCTTTTGTACTGACATCCAGCGTTTAGTAGCATTTTTACAACTTCTGTAAAGCTTTAATTATAATGCACTCTTAATAAAAAGCAGGATAGATCATTAAATTACTAGTGTTAACTTATATTTAAGAAAGCTACTTCCTTCTGTAATTATGATGAGTTGGAAATTGGACGAGAGTATGAGGTTAGTATACTTAATGACTTTTTTTTATTTTGTATGATTGGAACAACTTTAAAATATATTAACATTTGAAACTTTAAATAAGCTTTACACATTTAAAGCACATGAAATTTAACATGCTTTTTTTGTTTGTCTCTCTGTTAGTTTTATCATTAATCTTAAACATAACAATAAATACACTTAAACTAGACATTATCGATGAAATGATTTATGTAATATTTGAAAGCTCCTACTTTTTAGAGTTAATTTCTTTTTGATGATAATATGCTGCCCCAGCCACATCGAGAGGAGAACTACCACTTTCATCACAGATGTTTGGATTAGCACCAGCAGCTAACAGAAGTCTGGTACAATGTCGACGGGCACAAGAAGCTGCTACATGGAGTGGTGTCCAACCAGGTTGGAGTAAAGGCAGCTGCGAAACAGACAATAAATATTAACACTTATTACCTTCTTAAAGAATTTCTAGTTTTATATAAGTAGTAAGAAACGTAGTAAATGCATTAGGAGTACACTGTTATTTTTCTTACCTTTGTGGTTTCACTATGATCAGTTTTAAATGAATATTGATATTATAGGCTACTTACGCTCCCTTTGATATCCATGCAATTGTGGTCAATATTATCCTTCCAAGCCTTGGGTATGGCGATATCTATCTCACCTAAGTCGCATCTCACATTGACCATTTCTTTTGTCAACTCGCTGATCTTTTTAACATCTTCCTCGGCTTCCGATGACATATCATCATTTCCCACTCGTCTTTGCATATCTTTTAATAGAAAAAGTGAAAAAATTACATATAAAATAAATCAAATATTATATTTGAAGAATTTTATTAGTTTTCTTTTAACTATAAATTAAGAGCAAGATAGCTTTTTTTTTGCTCAAACTGAAATTAGCACTGCATTGCGCTCTGTAAACAATTTTAGAATTAACTATTATGAACTGGCTGGTACGGCGTGGTTACATTAAACAAGAAGAAAGATAGAACTTCGACAGTTGTTTTTGACGCAAAAGATTACAAACGTCAGGAATTAAAGTCAATTTATTGAGAGTTTTACAATTCCTCCAGGAGTGTTTTCGGAATTAAATCATGGAGATAGCTCTCAATTTTATGGTTAGTACCTTTTAAAGAGTTACGTTTCTGTGGTTTAGGACTGCCGTTAATTTAAAATTTTAAAATGTTATTGATGTGATTAAATACTGCGTTTTTAAATTTTTTTTTAAATTTTAAGAATTATTTGACTGTGATAAGATTGCCTATTTTGTTTAACGAATGTTTCAGATTCTCTTTCTCTTAAATATGATTTCAGTTCTGTTTAATTTTTTTTCGATACTAGATTAGTCCTTCAAAACAACGAATTGTTAAATTATTTTGGAAGTATGAAAATGTTTAAATTCCAGGGGGCATTGGCAACAAATACAATGGCTAGGATCAATGAAAACGGGAACGTTGTCGGCACTATTATTGTTAACTGTGAAGGTAAGGTGTAATTAGTTCTAATTTAACGTCATTGTTGTTCTATGCAGAAACACATGCACAAATTAGTCTTAATATGTAGTTTTATATAAAGCAAGGAAAATTACGAATTTCAATATGTCAATGTTGGAAAGGTCAACCGAAAATTTAGTGCGTATGGTAATACTTTAAACTGATATTACTTACTATAAATATTAAAAATAAATGCCAAAAACAAAGTAGAAGCTACAACAACGGTGGACATTTTATAAAGAACAGAACTACGATTATTTCTAACAGTTATAATGGCGTGTCTCTTGAGAAATTATGAAACCTATTAGGTAGATACTGTAGCAAATTCTAGACATTAACAAGGAAACCAAGTAACTAAGAAATACCGGTTTATATTGTATCCATAGCGATGTTATATTATAAGTATTTTGAAGCATAATATGGTTGGTAATATTTAAGGTATTTTGTAAAATTTGAGGTATTCTAATGTTACTATATATATTTTATTGTTTTAGGTTTCCCAGAAACTACTACGTTGGACAGTTTGACTGCAGCAACTTATTCTACACATATGAGAAATCTTTCACATTACGCTTCTAATGCATTAAAGGAAATTGTTAGTAATTTTTTATTTTTATATTGTCAAATAGAAAGGCTGGCTATTTTTCTCTGATTATCCAAAATGGTACATTAATAAAATTCGTTTTAAAGCAATCGATAATACGAAAATACAATTTAAATCAATATGACAAATTCTATTATCTTCGACATATTAAATATTAAAGGTTCCTATTCCAGGACGTAACCGATGAATTAGTGGTACTGCGGTTGGTTTCACGGAAATCAGAGGCTGTGGTAGCCCCCGATGATGAGTTTCATTTGATTGTGGTTATGAGAAGATCATAAATATTTTACTATTTTAATTAGAAACATGATCAATTTAATCATTTAAATAAATTTATGTGCTATTATAATATTTTATGATTGCATGTTTGAATATAAACCTTTAAAACGAAAAATTTTAAGGATACAAAACAAATAATTTTACAGTATACATTGTACGTAGATAGTAGAAGTCATCTTATTAAATGCTATTAGTACAAAATGAAGATAAGTGTATCAATAGAACTTTTGTTTTAAATTCCCCCAATCCATAAATTGTATTTTATAGTATAAAGGACTAAATGTTATGGATTGTTTCTCTGAGATGAATTGTATCCTCATAGATCAACAAACGTTTTTTTGGCTTTCCTGGAATATATCTTAGTAATGTATTAAGTTTAATTATTCGTACCTTCCGGGAAGTCCAGTAAAATAGCCATTTGTCTGGCATTTCCTACAAAGGCAGCGAGGTGCAGTGGTGTTCTTCCGAGCCTGTCCTGTCTATTCTTTTCTGCACCAAATTTTATAAGAAGGTCCAAAGCATCGCCCCCTGCCATAGCTGCCATATGACACGCTGATACTAGATCGAGACGGCATGTTGCGTTAGCGTTGGCACCGGATTTTAATAACCTGTAAAGATAAAATGTACTAAATATATAATTTAATATGGGTTTAAGAAATAGACATAACTATAAATAACTATACAAGTGTATATTCGTCGGAAGTGTAAGTTAGGCATAGATTGGCCTTGTGTAGGTCTAACTTAAGGCTTAGACAGAAAATCTAGGCAGTGGAGGTGAGTGTTCACATATGTGGCAGGGCAGCCTATACGCTTGGTCACAAGTCCAAGGCACTGCTTGGGCTTCTGTCAGAATAGTAAGAGATGTTTAGTTATCTCCTGACCGTATTGCATTGTGTATCACCATTTGTACATTCGAATACTCCCTCCCTTTTAATATTTTAATGCCTACCTCCCTTCGTTTTTCCTCGACATATTTTAAATAAAATTATTTATGATTAACATGCACCTTATGAAATTAATAATATTGGACATGTATGACTGTTTTATTTACATAAGAAAAATTCTCGGTTAACAGTTCTTATAATATTACCTCTCAACTTCTTCTATATCGTGGGATTCAATGGCCTCAAGTAGTTCGGTATTAAGTCTTCTTAGCCTTCTATCACTGCGTCTCCACTTTTTCGGCCATTCTCCAGCGGTATCAAGTGCTGGAGTGCTGTCAGGAGTGGAAATTGCTGAAGGTGGTTCCAGCTGAAGCTTTTGTAGTTTTGGTTGTAAAGAACCAGTAGGTCTGTAAATAAATTCTGTTTTTAATATGTTTTTAATGTGAGTACCTTGAGCATCATTCTGGATCAACTAGAGACTGGTTTTGATTATATTTTTTTATGGTTATGCTATATCATAAAGTTTATATCCATAACCTGAGGGGTTAAGTTTTCACTCTCTTTGTACTAGCTACTGTTCAATGTTCATATTATCATGAAAAAAAAACTTGCGGAAAAAGTACTCGTTAAGTTTGGTTAGTATTTGATTACGTTTTTCTAACTTACTGTGTTCCACTGTTTCTAATAACAGGTTTCTTAGGTCTGATGTGTCGTAGTCTGTCTCCATTGTTAAGAGGCAAAAGCGGTGTTGCATCCTCATATTCTTCAGGTATACCCTTTTCTACATCTAGAATAGTACATTAAAATTGTTGTTAATTGACATTTTTATTACTTTGCGGGGACTATTATACAGTCCATTCATGTGTGCACTTTATCTTTTTTTTATTATAGTGTAATTTTGCATATAGTACCTAAACAGTTTTAAATTGATATTATAGGAGAGTGATCAACTATTTGTTAAAAATTAAACCTATAATAATGTATTATATCCGCCTATTATACTTATAAAGTCTAATCAAACTTTTAAAACCTACCTCTAAGTAATATCCCAGCATATGTATCTTCCTTCGACATTTATAACTTAAAAATAAATAGTACGCTTAATAATATTAACTTATTTATAATTTTAGCACATGTTTTTAATTATATTTGTTATTTTCATTAAAAATATTTTTTCACTTCTTCACTATTAAGCACACGTATTTCAATATATTATTTATTATTCACCTTATTTCAAAAACTAATTTTTATCTCACATATTGTCACATCAGAATTATTTTTTTTAATAACCCTATCTCATATATTATCACATTTTAAGCAACGTGAACATGGTACAGTTATCGCCTGACTGAGTCAAAAGTAAACAAACGTTTAACAACTCCATGAAGGTCGTATATGCGTAAGCGCATACATCACCTTCTAATAATATTACTAATCAGTCAGTGTCTCTTTATATGATAGTAAAATATTTATTCTATTTTACCTAATTTAAATATTCATAAACTTGTTAAACACACAAGCTTTAAAAAAAATAACAACCGATTCCTACTTAAAATTCTACGACATAGAAGATAAGACCCCCTTCTTGAAGCCGGTTAAAAATAAGCGTTGAAAAATATAAATAAATATTTTAAATATGATTTTTTTACATTTATCACTGTGTAAGTTGATTATTTTAACTCAACTCGAACGTTTATTTATAACGACTAAGTATAAGTAGAAGGTTGTACCAGTCAGAGGGGATCAAGAAAAAAACTTGAAAGTTTTAACGAAGAAGATAACCTAAATGTTTTGTAAACAAACAATAAATACGTCATCGACCGAGAAATTTCTAAAATATTTTACGATTATACTCTTAATGGTCGTTTACGAAGTGTGTTGTGCTTGTGTTATATTTTTTTCTATTAAACGAATTTTATTTTTTTAATGCAGTTTTTATGAAGTTTTATAGCATGGATTTTAAAACCTATTTAAGTATTAGCGAGCTAACCTACAATTAATCGTGTGAAATATTATACTGGTAAACTTAAGATTCCGATTCATGTTGTGCTACACAATAATTGTGTAACACTTTATTATTTTCGCAATAAATTATTCTTATTCTTGTAAGTTATTGTTAATAAAGCTCTAAATGTACATCAAATTTAAAACTAAATGTGGAGTAGTTGTACATGTCTATTCAAATAAAATCTGTAAACTTACAACTTCTTTATATTTGTTTAGTAGATATTATACTTAAGTGTTGACACTGTTTAACAATTATCTAAAGTACTCATGGCCCTTAAAGCTATTGTACTAAATATTCAAGTAAAGATAAATCTGTAAGACATTATCTCTAGTAGGTAATTATACAGTTTAAAGTAAAGTAGTACAAAATACTAAACAATGTAAGAAGACTAAGCGAATTTTGATTCCATTTTGAAATTTGAGTGGTAATGGGTTTTATAATAGAATTAGGCTATGCAGGATATTATTAATTCTTTCTCGTGAGGGGACGGGTTAGAATACAATTCCCCTCTGCCTTTGAGAGAGCATCTCGTAAGACTCGAGTGACCCAGCTCCTTATGGTTTTTTTAATGGAATTTAGAGGCAAACGAGCAGACGGTCCATCTGATGGTAAGTAGCCACCGTCGTCCATGGACATCTACAATATAAGAGAGTTTCTCTTGTACTGTCGAGGCGTTGCCACCTCGAAGGTAGAGTGAGAGGAAATGAAGAAAAAAATGCTACGGTTTCAGCGGACTTTGTACATGAACCCCGAGTCCACTGAAACCGCACCATTATTAGGAATGGGAGAGGGAGGGGATAATTCTGGCCCACGTGTGGCTCGATCGGAACGCGTCAAAGACACTTGGTGGTCGGATTCACATGGTGGTGGTCGCAGGCCAGTCTGGGAACAGATCCCCTACCACCAAGGGAGTTCTGGGTTACTCGACTCTTAGGAGATGCTCTCCCATCGGCAGAAGGGAAGTGTATTCTAACCCGTCCCCACGGGAAAACGGGGGGTGGTATGATAATATATCTATTCCCCGATTGGCTTGCAAACACCGACATGTGTCATTGAAGTGTTCCGATTGCGTCGCATGTCTCCTCTCCTTCTTCCATCCCATAAATGTTCGGATTCTAGTAGACTCTAGGTTCTTACTTATAGTCTACACTAAACGTAGCATTTCTTCTCTTCTCTCCCCCTTTTCACGGAGGCGACAAGCAGTACAATGATACTCTCTAATATTGCCGATGACCGTAGCCGACGGTGACCACTTAACATAAGGTCTGATCAGACCGTCGGTTGACTGTCGGTTTTGTGTATACTAAAAACCTAAAAATTGAAATCATATTGAGGAACAAGAAAAAATATTACCTATTTGATTGTACGACAAAGTAGGTATCACCACATTCGAATAATAATAATCTGAGGTAAAATTGAGCAATCTATGTAACTTAGAGGAAAAAATAAAGTATGAATCATTATCATCTAAGATCTAAAGTCATGTTTATTTCTTAGATTATATATCGTAACAATATCATACCGTCATAACTTTTTTTGCAATATAATAAGATAAACGAAATGTTAGCAAGTTCATAAAATTTCTATGGATTTATTTTTGAAACATTTAAATTGATATATACATAGTATTTGTGTTAGATTAGATTTTAAAAAGCTTTGAGTTTGCTTTGAAGAAACTTAAGCAAAACAGCCTATGATGAATATTTCCTCAGTTTTATGCTCTAATGTACTTATGTATATTAACAGTTAACGAGTTTTTATTGTAAAAAAGTACTTTTGTGTGCAATAATTATGTGGTGGTAAATACAGCTTTACATTACTTTTCTTTAAAAAACGTAAATATACAGTATTAGCTACAGTATTTATAAGTTTTTTGATTTCTTTCTACTAGTAAAGAAGTATGCTATTCCTTTTGCACGACCTAGTAATAATCAAGTGACACTAAAATAAATATAAAATCTATCCCCCTGTGAGGAAGACCTCATCCCGCATCTCGCAAATAAGAAATTTTGGTTTATAATTTAAATTCTTATATTCGTGTGTCTTCCCACGTGACTAACATTATGTTTTTGAAACTCACTTCAGCAGAGGTTATTAGTATAATTATCGAGCTAAATTCACACATACCTCTTACGTTGGACATTTTACACTTTTTAAAAATATGTCTATATATACTCTTGTATCACATCGTTATGTATTACACGTTATTTATATATTTCACAATTTTTATACAACACACATATATTTTTTACTTCACAAGTGTTATGAGTAAAGACGAGTGAACGATTGCGGTTATCAATTTCCTTTTAAGTACAGACGGTTGTATTAGGAATGGTTAGAAGTACCATATATTTATTTTCAAATTAAAACAAACATTATTTATCACAAAACTCCGGGACGACTGATCTAAATAAAGGCGAGATCTACAACAATATATGAGTAATTACTTAATTTATGGTATAAATCATCATGGCGCTGATGTAATTACCTACCAGTTGTAATGCACTTTTGCTATTATTATATCTACGAAGGATAATGCTATGATAAAAACTAATTGTGTTATACTTATTTTTTTATCAAAGCTACTTAAAGGATTATAAGTGGAATAAACACGTTAAAAATATGTAGGTAGTTTCTAATTATTTACATAAAACAGAATTTAATTTAAATCAATGTTTTATTATTTTATATCATTACTTGTTTAAATAATCTCTTTTTATGATTTATGACCATATTTAGCGATATCTATTTGTTTATGTGTTCTATAGTCAAGAAGGTCTTATCGATAGATAAGAATATAATACGATACAATCCTAAAGGATTCGTAAAATAATTATTATTGATAAATTTTGTTTTGATGATACATTGTGTTTAGTAAACTAACTAGAAATTTTTACTAACAACCCAAATACCCTTTATTTATAAGGGATTAACTTTGATCAACATTATACTAAAGCTGATTCAATAGTTAATACATACTCCTTCCTTTGATATTTATAATGCATAACAAATATTATAATTATGTATCTCCCTAATTTTAATAGTCATAAAATCATTTTAACATTAATTATGTCTCTAGACCAAAAAAAAAAATACTCTGATTCAAACTGAGGTTACCTATTTGTTTTATTTTTATAGAATCAGTTCGTTCATATAAAATATCCAGTTTAAATTATTTGTAGAGAACATTTCAACACCAAAGCCTTGGTCTATGCATATCTTTATATATCGTTTCGAAAACTTAAAATTTGTTGAGCTAGCAAACAGTCCAAAGGTCAGTATTATTGTCTAGAAGACAAACAAGAAGTTTTCTTAAAATCCATATGCTAAATAATGTATATGGATCAATTAGATTAAATTATCTCTCCTGTGGAGTATTTGATTATTGAATTGCTGATGGAAATCTTAATAAAAATACATTGTATAGAGGAGAATAATAAGGCAGTAATGATTGTTTAAATATTATTCTATTATATTCGAGTACTCTCAGAATCTGTTGGATGGATAGAGAAAAGGTGGCAAACCGATTAATCAAAACTCCCCATATCTGTTATCTGCCGGGATTGTCCTCGTATAATATCAAATATATTATAAATCATAAAAGTCAGAATTAAATTAAGTAGAATATAGCGCAATTAAGAATGTATTTTTATTTAATCTTTATAATAATGTTTTATCCTACAATTCTCTTTGCGAACCTCGTATATTTTAGGCAGCTTTTAAATAAACTCTTTGAAGTATAATGGCAAACTTCGTTCCAATAAATTGAATAGAGCACAATATATTTTGTTTGTGTAATAAAAAAATAAATAGCTGATTACCGATTGATGATCAATGGCTGCCATTTATTGAAGTTATTGATGTAGCCCGACTAACGGGGGCAGGAAGTGTTTCAAGTATCTCATTTACTCCCAGAAATAGCAATTTAGGGCCAATGCGTAGACAGTCACCGCTAAGACATTACAATTTACACCGCTGCGTCTTAAATTTTTTTGCCTAAAAGCTAAAATTACGAACCAAGGGTTCAAATGAATCGTATCACCAGTACGCATTTTTGTATTTTTTTTCTTATTTAACGATTGAATAAATTAATTTTAATTAAATTCATAATTTTGATAGAGACGACGGCCACGGACGCGTTCTTATCATGCTTTACTCACATATTCGTACGATATCTAAGAGATGGTCTACTATTATTTGTAATTTTTGACTACATTGTTACGCCTTTAAATTATTAAAGACCTTTTTACTACCTCATTCAAACTGTGTTGTAGTGCGAAGATAAACAGTGCTATCAACGTTGGTCAACAGTCATGGCACTAAAAACGTACGGTTTAGGCCATGTATAGAAGTAAGAAAAGTTAGTAAAAATGACATGTCGCTCAACTAAAACAAGTTGAGATATTAAAATATCAAGTAATAGTACGCTCTGTCCTTTGAACCCGAGTCACGTTTGTAGTTAAGCGAATTTCTAGAAATTGCATTATCCGACAGGTGCTGGGTGACGGAGATTAAGCTTTGAATTCTGAATTATTGTGACAGGGAACGACTTGTACGTACCAATGTAATTATGATTGTTTGAAAACCCTAAATAAAACATTTTTAACAAAAAATTGAACCGACTTCAAACTCTAAAAATGCACTAAAAAGTAAGAAATAATTAGCTTATTTATTAACCTCCCGTTATTAGGACAATAATATACAATAATTGATATTTTTGTAGTCGGTGCCAGCCAGGTGAACAGACGTGTAGTGAGATAAAATAGTAAAAGGTACCACTATAGAACGAACCTGTAACGAAATAGTGTGTACGATTGTACTATATAATATCACTTTCTGTACTATACTATTGCTGGAACCGACTACAAAAATATCAATTATTGTATATTAATCTCCTAGTAACGGGAGGTTAATAAATAAGCTAATTATTTCTCACTTTTTAGTGCTTTTTTAGAGTTTGAAGTCTATTCAATTTTTTGATAAAAATGTTTTATTTCTTGCTTTTTAGTGAATATGTTCTGAAACTCATTTATCGCTCATTCACTAATGCACTCCCTCATCTGTTTACTCATTCAATCACTAACTAAATCACAATAGGTAACAATCGACTAGATCACCTGAATTAACTGAGGTAGGGAACAGCAGGAAACTTCTTGCTCAAATATGGAGCAGCCCGACAGGGGTAGTACCTCGACCTTACAGAAGATCACAGCTAAATAACACTACTCTAAAGCAGTGTTGTGTTCCTGTTGATGAGTAAGGTGACCGGAGCTCCTGGGGGGGATTGGGGATAGGGTCGGCAACGCGCTTGCGATGCTTCTGGTGTTGCAGACGTCTGAAAGCTACGGTAATCGCTTACCATCAGGTGAGCCGTACTTTTGTTTGCCGACCTAGTTACATAAAAAAAAAAAAAAAAAAAATAAACAACCGCACCAAAATGGGTTCATATATCAGGTCATTACGATTTCACAGACAGACACACGGATACACTGTTAAACAATAAAACAATGTCATCTTGATCCCATTTTTTTCACACCGATAAATCTACATTAAAATCAGCCCAGTCTTTCGGGAGCTACCATGTTACAGACAGATACACATATATACTGTTAATTTTTTAAAACAATCGCAAATTAATTCCATCCACTTCCACACAGAAAAAATCGCCCTACAATCCGCATCAAAATCGCCCCACTTACGGGAGCTACGATATCTCAGACAGATACACATATATACTGTTAAACTTATAAAACCATGGAATCCTAATCTCATCTGCTTCCACACAAACAAATTGGTAAAGTTATTCGGGAGCTACGGAATAGAAAGACAGACGAACATTACCATTAAAGAAGTCGGAAAATCACTTACAGCCAAAGTACACTTTAAGACAATTCTATTAAACCCAATCACGACTAGTTTGCGTTGTCCCATGCTTGTGTTCTAGTACATACCTTCCGGTGTCATCATCAACTAATGGTAGATGAAGCCGGAAGGTCTAAGAATCTACTGGTAACATTAACATGAAAATTATTTATTTAAATTTTCTCATTGTAATAGTTGCCTAACATTCTTAGCCATATTATGGCTATCTGTGATCTTCCTCATCAGTTCCACATCATCAAATGATAAGTTCTGAATTCAAATCCTTGAAACCCTTCTGAAAATACCAAAATCACTATATGTGTGTATATAACTTTTGAGGAGTTCTGTCAATTCCTCAAGGATCCCATCATCAGAACTGGATTTTAAAAAAAATGGGACCAATCTGCAGGCATACCCTACGAAATTCAAAAGGAAATTTCCAATTCAGTTCATAAATGACGGAGTTCCGAGGTAATAAACAAAAAAAAAAAAATACAACCGAATTGATAACCTCCGTTTTTTTGAAGTCGGTTGAAAAACGGAAAATTCTTTTAGGTATTTAAAAGCACGTTTATTATGGTTTCTCATTATTATAAGACACTAGCTTAAAAGGAAAGGGTCCGGCCCTTTCCTTTTAAACCTTCCTTGGGTTTTTACATATATTTGAAAACCAAAACCATCCAAGTCGGTTCACCCATTCTCGAGTTTTATCGAAATTAAAAAATGTCAATTCATTTTTTTATATAAGATAATATCATAACCTTAAATAAAGATGTGAATGCGTGTTGCCAACAACAAAATACAAATATACGTGACAGATACAGAACAAATATGGATGATAAATATGCATGGAATTAAAGATTTTGAAATATGATGAAATTTTTTTAATCATTCTAAAACTTAGGCTTTAAAGAATGTATTGTTAGCGTTGAATTTTGTTGACAAAGATATCATCGTAAGTTGGTTAGTAGTTTGTTAGAAACAGTTTTGTCTTTTTATTAAAATTATAGACATGTTTTAACTTATTTATCTAAAAATACAATAAAGTAAAATAAGCAAAACTTAATTTAATTATGTTCTACCTGGGACCACTGTAATCCAATTTTAAGTTATAAAATAGAATTGCAGAGAGAGCTCACAAGGAATACTGGACGAGTTTAAGCGTTGAATTATTTAAAATTGCTTACATTTCTCTCGATTTGACAAACTCGTAGGTACAGTTTACACTAGGTGAGTTTATTTATATTTATAATTGCAATTTATTTTTTACTACATCAATGACCTGGCAGTAGGGATGCGCCAAGCATCTTCTGCGCCGTCGTGCCAAATATTTACAGCGCTTACTGTTGGAGACAGAAAAAAAAGGAATTCTGTCTTGGCCCGCCTACAATAATCTGATTGGCTCCCGTCTGTTGTTTTGGTGCCCCTGTCTAGAATTACTTCAAGTCACAAATATGTAATGAAAGGAGGTTGAGTTGAGCAAAAAATGGAGATTGAGTCCTATTATGCAATTGTTGAGCAGCCGTTTCTCCCGAAGCGATTTTCGGTCAAATTATTTATAGAATCGTATTATATTTTCATTTTGGCGCCTCCTGAATTTTTACGCCTTTTATCCCGCAGTACTTAGCACATGTGGGCGGCACGTCCCTGCCTGACAGTTGCTAGTTATATAGTACTTTCTATCTATATTTTACGTTATCAAAAAATACCAAAACCTATACTGTAAATACATTATGACCTCAATCGATATCAGTTTTATCGTTCAGGAGTTGAAAAGATACGATAAATATCACCAAATGATTTAATAAATTACATATTTTTTCCGATTTCCTTAACACTAAGATATTTTACTTTAGAATTCAAAAGCTTACATTACTTATAAACCGTCTGTTACCTTTCAAGGAAATAATTAATGACATTTCCTTCGTATTCTTTAAAATTTCTAGGATATCTGTTAGATGCTAAATCCCATCAACTAATAAAATATTAAGAAATACATATATGATATCAATATCGTTTTAACGATTTGTTAAATGTGATTGGACAAGTTTAAATTTAAACTTTGATTCTTATATTTGCAGAAGTAGTTTTCAAAAGTCAAACAAAAATCTTGTGACACAAAATTTTTGGTTACAAAATATTTGCAGCTTATTTACACAAATTATTAAAATCAGTGTTAATTATAATAAATAGTGTATTCGGCACCGAGTT
Organism: Limenitis camilla; assembly: GCA_905147385.1. NCBI lineage: Eukaryota > Metazoa > Arthropoda > Insecta > Lepidoptera > Nymphalidae > Limenitis > Limenitis camilla. Next base: position 6,456,754 of record LR990231.1, read on the forward strand.
TTAATTTTTTCCTACCCGATGAAGCAAACGTCTAAACCTATTATTACGCGGGTACAAAAAGTTAGTTCTTTACAGGGTCAGAAAGATAATTTTTCGCAATTAATAATAATAATTCTTTATTATACTAAATATTAAAATAGTGAAAAATTCTCCTTAAAATTTCGAGTATATAAGGGATATTTCTATTCATGTAGAAAAAACAATGTTATTAAAAATGTAAAATCTTTCCAGCTAGTCTAAAACTTTCCTACTTTCAGCATCATTCAATAAAACATGTAGCCGTGTCGTCTGGTGTGGCGCTTAGATATTTGGGGCGAGCCGAAGTAACGCCGACTTTTTCCTTACATATTGTATGCTTTGTCTTGTGCATTTTATATCATGAGCTTAAACGTGCAGACGGGATGCTAATTTTTGGGTTGAATTAGAAAAACAATTTTGTATTACGTAATTTTCATTTTAGCGTAAAGTTTGTTTTGCATTTCTCGATACCTATTGAAACGAGATCTACATCGCGCTAGCAGCATTTTTGTATTTATTTTTTTTCTTACTGTATACGAAAATGTAAATTTATTCCTACTTTAAGTATATACCATACCAGTGATTAAAAGTTTGCTAAATACATTTTTTTACATTGCTACAAAGTACAACGATAAAAAAGGCAAAAAAAACGGGTTGCACTCCGGGAGTGACGGCAGAAGTGAAAACTTGAACATTAATGTTGCGTATTTTTGAATATTCCCAAAGAACAAAATTCAAAAAAACCAAACTGTACCTATTATAGAGATCTAACTTCATACGGCGAGACCAGAATGTGTCACGGGACTTTGAAAAGAAAATATAAAAATATCTGCGATTTAAGTAACCCAAAGAACAGTGGCGTAACTACACCGTTCGGGGCCCCTCGCAAATTCATCAGATGGGGTCCGCTCCTCCAATATTAAGAAATTAAACCAGGCACGCGCCAAACATCTTCTACGCCGGTGTGCAAAATACTTATGAATGTCTATACTTGAAGAACAAAAAAAAAAGGTCGTTCGCTAACAAGTATCCCGCGTGGCAAATACCTGCACCTTATTTATAAATTTGCTCACAGCCTTCTCTGACCGGGGGCCCCCTTCGGCTCGGGGCCCCTAGCAATTTGCCGACATGCCACCCTATAGTTACGCCACTGCCAAAGAACAAAATTCAACAAAATAAAAAAAGTACTTTGCACAACGCCGCCAAAGTAGTTTTCACTTTAATAATGAATTTTGTTCTTAACGAACACTTTTATTATTATTAATTAATTAATTAATTAATATATATATAGCTGCTTGTGCTGATTCACTGACTGATTGATCACCTCTCCTGTAAAATTTTGTATAAAGAAAATTTTTTTCACTAATGGTTTCGTATAGAAGACGAAAATTCATTCAGAGGAAAAATATGGAGGTAGCTGATGATTGAAGAATTCGAAGACGGGGGAAGAGTACAGCCAGGATATTTAAGATGGGTGGGAGGTGCTCGAACAAATTTCATTTGAAACCTTATCCAATTGGCAATGAGCTGAAAAAAAATCCAAAATGGTGGATTTAAGATGGCGGCCATACAGATTTCATCGGTGTCTACCTCAGAAAGTATACAAGATGGAAGAGTGGTTTATTGGAAAAAGATAATCAGGGCCTCAAGATCTATATGATGACTAGAAAAAAAATTCAAGATGGCGGAATTTATTTATCCATACTAAATTAATGGGAAATATTCAAGAGACTACAAGTTGGAAACTATGCAAGAGACTTTGATACGGTTCATAGAAGAACTTTTATTCTGACAAGTGCTGATTAAGGACTTCGAAGACGGGGAAGGAGCACGGCCAGGGTATTTAAGATAGATGGGGGGTTCTCGGACAAAAATCATTCGAAACTTCATCCAATTGACCGGGAACGGAAAAAAACCAAAATGGTTCAAGATGACGGCCATACAAATTTCGTCGGTATCCATCTCAGAAAGTATACAAGATGGAAGAGTGATTTTTTGGAAAAAGATGATCAGTGTATACAGGTCTACTTGATAAACAGAAAAAAAATCATTATGGTGGAACTTATTTTTCCATATTAAGTATATGGAAAATATTGAAGAGACTACAAGTTGAGAACTATGCAAGACTTTGATACGGTTTATAGAAGAACTTTCATTCTGTCAAATGATTCATCGAGGGTTTCAGAGATGGGTAATGGAGGAAGGCCAGGTAATTAAAATAGGTGGGCGCTACTCAAATAAAAATACTAGAAATCTCATCCAATTGGCAGGGAGCTGGTAGACAATGGTAGAAAGTAGTAGAAAAATGGTAGTCAGTGATTGGCAGTAGTCTATTATTTTACATTCATTAAATTCTTCTGTGCGCTGAAGTGATTTTCATGTCCTGGATGTTTTTTTACATCTTATGGCTCTGGTAGATATTAAAGAAGGTGCCTTTTTTACATTCCACTGTACTGTGCTCGATAGCATATCAATCTGATATTCGCTTTAGAACATTTAGGCAGTAAACAGTGGAAAGTTGACAGAGCTATAGATAGTAGAAAATTAAGTTACAGACAGTGCACAGTAGAAGTTAATGAACGTAAAATATTAGACCGCTGTCTAACACTGCCTATCACTGACTACCATTTTCTTCCGCCGCGCCGTTTACAACTCACTACTTTTTTCTACTACTTTCTACACCTCTCTATCATTTTCTACATAACCGCCATCCGGAATCAGACAAATTGTCATTCACTACTTCACGCGGTCCGCTTTAGTGGGCCGCGCAGCCACGCGCCATACTAGTTTTATTATATAGACGCTAAAATATAATACATAGTTAAACAAGTTATGTTATTTTTGCTCTTTGGAAATTTCTGTCGAGTAATTAATATTAAACCCCGTGAGGGGACGGGTTAGAATACAATTCCCCTCTGCCGCTGGGAAAACATTTCGTAAGAGCCGAGTAACCCAGCACTTCCTTGGTGGTAGGGGATCTGTTCCCCGACTGGCTTGCGACCACCAGCATGCGAATCCGACCGCCAAGTGTTTCTGACGTGTTCCGGCTGAGCCGCATGTGGGCCAGATTTACCCTGACCTCTCCCATCCCATCCCATTACTGCTGCGGTTCCAATGAACATCGGGATCTTGCTCGGGGTCCATTGAAACCGCAGCAGTCTTCTCGTCGCTCCCTCTAATTACTCTATCTTCGAGGCGGCAACGCATCGCCAAAACAAGAGATACCTACTAGTTTTGTCGATGTCCATGGGCGATGGAGGCCACTTTCAATCGCGTTTGTCCCTTATCTTTTATAAAAAATTAAAAAAAAATTAAATCGAGTAATATTAAATCAAGTAATTAATATAATAAAAAGGTAATTTAAAATCTAGTTTAAATTTATAATTATTAATCAAATAAACTTTATTACGGACAATATTTGACGGATTTTCCATAAATTTTGTGTATAACAACCCGCATTGCATATCCCCATTAAAATTATTTACTACATACCTAATCATGAAAGGCTTTGAGCTTCCTAACTGCGGGTTTATGAATACTTGTTTTGGAGTTTCTTAAGAAAGTTTATGAAAGTGTTATATATATAAATTTATCTCGTTTTCTGTAATTACTTTAGAAGAAATTCTTAAAAGACATAGTGGTTAGATTCTGTTAGTGAACTAGTTTTGTATATGCAACTTTTTGTAATATAACATGACGAGTAGTCTTCAAGTCAAGTATTCGGTTTCACGTCTAACATAACGAAATTCTAAATTCCTGGTAATCATAAAAGTAATGTCAAATATGGTTGATTTATATATTATATATGTAGGAAACTAACATAAAAAGGATGTGTTCGCCGAGCGGCCACCGCGAGCGCGTCCACTGGCTGAAGAAGATCGCCCAATGCGATCGAAACTGTAGTACCAATCTACCACAATAATACGTGAGTGTTACCGTTTTGCATAGTTTTAAAAATGACTAATTACCACGTTAGTTTCTATAATAAAAAGGATATAGATGGATGGCCTATCTCAAAAGCTATAACTAAACATTACTATCACTTACTATTCTGACAGGTACCAGCAGTGCCTTGGACTTGTGACCAAGGTGTAGGCTTAAGGAGCTCCTTTATGTAATTACGACACTCGGCTCCACTGCTTAGTTTCACTGTCTAAACCTAAGCCTACCTTACCTAGTTAGACTAACATAGACCAAACCTAACACAAGGCTAACCTAAACCTAACTCACATACACATAGTTTTTTTCTTCTTTTGATTAAGGTATTTATATATGTGTGTAAAATACGAGGATAAAAATCTGTTCCATATGTTCACTACAATCATAATAAATTTCAATAGGTTAACAACCCTAGGAACTAATATGGCTATTACGTTATACATTTATAATACAGACATGTTTTCCATAAGTGTTTTCTATGCATATTTCAACCTTCGTGGAAGGTTTATAGTTTTTTTGTAAATTCTGAGCACGTCCGACAAGCATCAGAGCGATTGATACGGATGGTGAATAAAAAACCGGTCATGTGTGAGTTGGATTTGTGCATTCAGTGTTCTGTTCATCATACTCAATACAGGGATTTATGTTAAATGTGTACTCGCAAGCAAATTTAAGCATGACATGACAGATGTCATAACAGATTAAAGACTTTAGTCTAGACAGCGGCAGAGTGCGCTAGACTTTACTATAATTACTAAAGCTAAAGCTTATTACGTTATTTACAATTAGATAGAAAATTATATACACGAAGTTTTTTCACAGTTCTTAACTTTTAAGGATATTTCTACATCATAATGAGTTTTACAATTTTTTTTTGTTCAAATGGCTAATGCTGTTTAGTAAAGACAAATTTTCAAGTAGGATAGAGAAATGGAACGACGGTTGTCTTTGTCATAGTATTTTAGAAATTCAGAACGACATGTTGTGAATTTATTAACTTATTGTTAAATTCTAAGTCTAGCCTTTGATACTTTTCCAAGTTTAAAGTCGCTTTTGTATCTAAGAGTTTATAGTTGTTGTCATTAAATAGATTTCAGGTAAACCAAACTCAATGCGGAATCCTAGTGACTCATCCAAAGTATTGGACAAATAAATATGCGTAACGTTCAACATGAAAATTTGAGTAGGGCTGATATTTAATCTGTGTAGCCGCCATCTTGTTTACGTGGCGGGAAATTACATTAAAACATTTATTTTATACTCTGCGGTTTCTCTTAAATTTGAAATTAAATATTGTATTACTGAAATAATATTTACATTAATTATAAATAATATAAATATTTAATGTAGGTAAGGTTTGTTGTTGAACTGTGGTTTCATTATTATATTTCTATGAAAAACAAAAAAATTATAGTTTATCCATTAATAAACAATAACATTCCAAAAATGTTTTAAATGCAACTTAGACATTATTTTGGTTCTTGTAAAGTCATTATAATTGCTGTAAAATTGACGATTTATGCAGTATCGGTATTAATATAAAAAAGGTATAGATGTTCATACTTACTTTATTTGAAAATTCTTACCTGACCGATAGTCGTAAATTTTACGAATGACAATTCTATTAAAACATACCTGCACATACTCGGAACGGGTGATATCGGAATCTTCTGGACAGATCGCATTTCAGTGCCCCGTCACACTTGAGTCAATATTTTATCTCATAAAATCAGATTTTAATTCAGATGTAATTATCTGTATTGAGTTACGGTAGACAAAGAAGATGATCAATTTGCGTTTTTAACTTTTAAGACAAACACAAATATTTAAAGTTTTTTATAATACATTTACACTAATTGAAGAGTATGTAATTAATAAAATTGATAATATGGCGACGTCAGATTTAAATATTAACTGTCTTGTTTGTTTTTAAATAACTCAGTGAGAAAGGAGCTTAATCTAACTGAACTTGTCCATGGAGTTCAATATCGGTAATAGCACTGTGGAAAATATTGAAGAACATAAAATTATTGTTATGAAGGCACGAATGGGTTATATATATGTATTCCATTTATATTTCAGTAGCTACTAATATTCCTAAAAGTAATTTCCTAAATTTACTAGTTCTTCCTTTACATATTGGAAAGATAGCGAACATGAAAGAAAGTACACAAACTAGACATACATGGAGTTATTAGGAAGTTCGAAACGAAGGGAGTAAATCATATTGTAGTATCTAATAATAACAGTTAATATGATTTATAGCAAGCAATCAAAGCTGGGACAGTGGCCAATGGAAGATGATCTCTGGTTAGACTATGATAACTTGTGATGTGGGATTCAATAAAGAAATTCCAGTTTAATTCAATCGACGGTAATACGAAAAGGGAATTAAATACCTTGGACCATAAATGCTAATTTTTATATTTCCTTTTGATACTATTATAACAACTTATAATAGTATAGGTACATATAAGTTGTCTTTTTTTGGGACTTCGGCAAAACTAGAGAGTATCACTTGTAGCCGATGCCGCTGCCGTTGCCGCTTGGAAGATAGAGTAGGGAGGGGGCGCAAAGAGAAGAATTCTGAAGTTTCAGTGGATCCTGAACAAGAATCCGGATTTCACTAGAATCGCAGCATTAATAGGATGGGAGTGGGTAGATCTGGCCCACATGCGGCTCGGCCGGAAAGCGTCAGAAACACTTGGCGAGCGGATTCGCATGCTGGTGGTAAAAAGACAGTCGGGGAACAGATCACCTAACACCAATGGAAAATTTTACATTTTAAACACTGATAGTTGTATCATAGTATTGAAAGGAAAAATAAAATTTAGCTTGTTGTTGCTAATACTATTATATAAACTTACAGGAAATTCTTGATATCTTAAATAATTTAGATATTATCTTCTTAATCATAAGATGAAGTGAATCATTTTTATTTACTCATACTGTAATCGTTAGTATTGTAAATATCTATTGTATTCGAACGGAGTTGACCATTGTAAAGAGAACTACGGATAAGACTCTGCTATTGTCCTATTTATTGTGAGGTAAGCTGCTTTCGTAATTTAGGAAATTGAAACCAGACAAGAAATCGATATAGCTATTCACAAATAGATTATTTTTAGTTAAAATAAAATTGTACGTTTTTAAAAAACACTATCATCTCACTGATTTATCAATACTAACATATTTATAATTAAATTATTTTTGAATGTATGGAAAAAAATATAATATAAAATTATGTTGAGTGGAAAAATTAAATCGGAAAAAAATTAAATTAGCATATTCTGGTTCAAAATAAAAACGAACGTAAAGAAAATAATTTTAAATAAATAAATGAAATTCAAATCTAAATCTACCTAAAATTTAAAACATTCTAATTTAGATCTAATATTATGGTTTATCTGTATACATGTGTGAAAATACTTTTTTCACCTTAGCAGCTCAAACATACTGGCTTCCCTGCTTAATAAGAGTGAGGGAAACGCGTTTTCCCTGCGAGAGTGAGGGAAAGTGATTTGAATTTAGAATGCTGCGAATTATCATTATGTACGAAACACGTCATTCGAAGTTCGATTTATCAAATTTCAGAACACCCAAACAATAAAACGTTCGGAAACTAATAAACCTTTAAAATGAAAATTATTTGGTAACGTTGTAATTAAATATCTAATTAAATAATAAAATATAATCAATACACTGAAAAAAGAAAAAAATAAAGAAAACGTTTTAGAAAAATACGAAGTAACAAATAATTTATAGTTTTAAAAATCTTTATTGGTACAACAGAATACTACGGGTGCAGTTTCAGAACGTAACTTTAAAAATAGCGGGAAACAAAAATCAATATTATTTCTTCTTCTTTTGTTTTTCGGTAGGTAACTACTTACAATTAGTGTTGCATATCACAAATTCATAAAATATGAGTGAGTCTAGTGACGAAAACAGCAATTTAACACCTGAAGTGAACGAACGAAGTAATTTTAAATTTTAGTAGATACTTATTGTTTGCAAATATATGTGGTTTCATTTTTATTCATATTGTATCTTTTTATCTCTAATAATGTTCTCGCTGCTAAGGTGAAAAGTTGTATGTGTCACGCGAGAGAAAAGTTATTTCCATCTCGTACCTTGGAATCCCTCGCGACGCTCAGGATTCTAATGTAGAATCACTCGCTAACGCTCGTGATTCAATTATTAGGATCCTTCGCTTACTCGGGATTCAAAATTAGCACTCGCTTGGAAAACCAACTTTCCTCTCTAGTTGAATAAATAACTATTTTAAACACACTTGCTCGTAAAGTGGTGTTTTGTTTCACTGTTCTTGTGAATGTAAACAGCTCCATAACTTGTCAGCATAAAAGTTCTTCTATGAACCGTATCAAAGTCTTGCATAGTTTCCAACTTGTAGTCTCTTGAATATTTCCCATACATTTAGTACGGAAAAATAAATTCCGCCATCTTGATTTTTTTTTCTTTTCATCAAATAGACCTTGAGGCCCTGATCATCTTTTTCAAAAACACCACTCTTCCATCTTGTATACTTTCTGAGATAGACGCCGACGAAATTTGTATGGCCGCCATCTTAAATCCGCTATTTTGGATTTTTTTTCAGCTCATTGCCAATTGAATGAGGTTTCAAATGAAATTTGTTCGAGCACCTCCCACCTATCTTAAATACCCTGGCTGTGCTCTTATAAGTATAAGTATAAGTATGAACGGGCTTGTTTCCGCAACTCGACGTCACTGTGCGCCTATTTTGCGTGAAAGATGGGTGGCTAATCCTGCCATCCCAGCTCCTCTAAGAAGCTAATCAAACCTCTGGTGTCTCCAATAACCTCGGGGAGAGTCCTCGGTGACCCCAAGTGTTTGGCCCGGTAGTCGGTCACGCCTGTGCATTCCAGAACAATGTGGGCGGCCGTCTCTTCTGCCTCCATACAGGCTCTGCAAAGGGGGCTGTCAGTAACACCTAGATTAAACAGATGTTTGTTGAAGGGGCCGTGGCCCGTAATTATTTGAGCAATTTTGCGTAAACCAGGGTGGGTGAGGTTTAGTAACTTACGAGACAGTCGCCGGTTGATGCTAGGGAGAGCTTGTTTCGACTGCTTGCACCCACTTACCTCCGTCCAGTATTTATTATGTAGTTCTTTTGTGTGTTGCCGGATGGCTGATGTAGGCCATGCTTAGGGAAGGGGGACAATTGGTTCTGGTCCAATTGCAGCCATCTCTGACCCTTTCCTGGCCAGTTCATCAGCGGCATCGTTGCCACGAGAGCCACTATGACCTTTGATCCACTGTAGAGTTACGCTGTTGTTGTTATTACATACCTCCGTCAGTGATAAGTGGCAGTTGTAGATAAGCTTTGAGGTGATAGAATTGCTTTGTAGAGCTTGCAGTACGGATTTGCTGTCCGAGAGGATTCGGATGGAGTAGTTCTTTACCTTTCGAGCCAGGATCGCAGTAGCTGCCGTTATGATACCCATGCATTCCGCTTGGTAAACGGTATTTTGAGCACCTAGTGGGGCAACTATTTGTATATTTAGATCTTCCGAGAATACTCCGTATCCCGTACCTGATCCAGTTTTGGAGCCGTCAGTAAAGATCCTGAGATCTTTTAGATTTAGACCTTCGTTAGGGACCTCGTTCAGCTGTATTTTGTACTTCTTGTCGAAAACAAGTTGCTTTGGAGACCTGTCGTCCTGTGGTTCTTTTTGCATCACCTCTTGTAGAACCTCCGATTGGGTGGTCTTGTTGGTCTTCCAAAGATTCAGAGTCTTTAAACTTGCCGCCGTGGAAGCTGCCTCTTGTTTTATGAAGAGGTGCAGAGCCGGGAGATTCAGCATGGCTTCTAACGCTGCAGTTGGTGTCGTACGCATGCCTCCTGTGATGGCTAAACACGCCAATCGCTGGAAGCTTTGTAGTTTGTTCCTTGCAGTTATGAGATTAGTGCGTGGCCACCACACAACTGCTCCGTAACATACCATGGGCCTTATCACTGCTGTGTAGAGCCATAGAACGATTTTTGGGGCAAGGCCCCAAGATTTACCTATCATTCTACGGCACTGCCAGAATGATATAGTGGCTGTATTTAGTTTCGCATCTAAGTGCGCGCTCCAGTTCAGCTTGCTATCAAGTAACACTCCTAAGTACTTTACTTTGCTTGCTAGCTGAAGTTCAGTATTGAACAGCTTGGGCAATTTGTAATTACCGAAAACTCTATTGTTCGTAAACATTACCGGTTCTGTTTTAGTTGGATTCACTGATAAGCCGTTGTCTCCGCACCATTTTTCCACGATTTTCAATGCTGCGTTCGTAACTTCACATATAGTATTGACAAACATCCCTCGTATTAGTATTGCGAGATCGTCTGCGTAGCCTACGGTGTAGTAGTGTTTTTCGTTGAGGTTGGTGATTAGGTCATTTACCACCATGTTCCACAGAAGTGGCGAGATTACACCACCCTGGGGGCAGCCCTTCGCAACAATCGCTTTCTGTGATTTTCCCTCTACTAGTAGTATTATTCTATTCTGGAGCATGTTTCCAATCCAAACCTTTATCGTTGTGCATACTCCATGACGTTGTAGAGCATCTTTTATTTTGCTGAATTTTGTCTTATCAAAAGCACCCTCGATGTCCACGAAGGTACCCAGACAGAAGCCTTTTTCCTGTAGTGAACTCTCGATAACGCTCACCAGCGCCACTCACTGGCTGTGCTCTTCCCCCGTCTCCAAATTCCTCAATCATGAGCTATCTCCATATTTTTCCTCTTAATGAATTTTCGTCCTCTATACGAAACCATGAGTGAAAAAAAAATTTTTCATACAAAATTTTATAGGAGAGGTGATCAATCAGTCAGTGAATCGGCACAAGCAGCTAGTAAGCAGCTAGAGCAATATATTAACTAGAGGCCTGCCCTCGCTTCGCTCCGGGTATTTAAAACAATATTATAATTGATGTCCTTAAATTGTCACACTGTAATTGTGTAGTTTTTCATTATTTGAAAAAAGAGAGAGAGTAAGAAAAAGTTATAAAATAGAAACAAAAATAAAAGAAAAGCGACAGATGCTAAGATAGGGAGGACAGAGCAATAATTAAATTGAATAGGTAAAGGAGAGAGAGATAATCGAAAGAAAGTGAAAAGAAACTGATCATACTGAACAAATAAAAATAAGAATTAAAGAGAGAAAAAAGAGAGAGCATGAGAGACAATGATAGTATTATAAGAGGAAGAGAGACGGAAATACTATAGACTTCTCTCAGTGAAAAAATTTTTAAAATCGGATCAGTAGCAACAAAATGGCTATATTCTATTAATTAAAAAATGTATATGGCAACACTAAATCACTTTTGTCCCTCACGAATAGTGTAGTTTTCTATCAGTGAAAGAATTTAAAAAATCGGATTAGTAACAACAAAATGACCATATTCTATTAATTAAAAAATGTATATGGCAACACTAAATCACTTTTGTCACTCACGAATAGAGTAGTTTTCTATCAGTGTAAGAATTTTTAAAATCAGATTAGTAACGACAAAATGACCATATTTTATTAATTAAAAAATGTATATGGCAACACTAAATCACTTTTATCACTCACGAATTGTGTAGTTTTCTACCAGTGAAAGAATTTTTAAAATCGGATTAGTAACGACAAAATGACCATATTCTATTAATTAAAAAATGTATATGGCAACACTAAATCACTTTTGTCACTCACGAATAGTGTAGTTTTCTATCAGTGAAAGAATTTTTAAAATCGGATCAGTAACGACAAAATGACCATATTCTATTAATTAAAAAATGTATATGGCAACACTAAATCACTTTTGTCACTCACGAATAGAGTAGTTTTCTACCAGTGAAAGAATTTTTAAAATCGGATTAGTAACGACAAAATGACCATATTCTATTTATTAAAAATTGTATATGGCAACACTAAATCACTTTTATCACTCACGAATAGTGTAGTTTACTATCAATGAAAGAATTTTTTAAATCGGATTTGTAGTTCCTGAGAAACTCTTCAATTTACAAAATGGCCACCTTATGGCACTTAAATGGCCATATCTTTTTAATTAGAGTATTTATGGCAACACCACATAGCCTATGTTACCCGGAAAGGATGTAGCTTCCTATCGGTGAAAGAATTTGCAAAATCGGTTCAGTACTTTTAGAGCCTATTCGCAACAAACAAACAAACATACAAACAATCAAATCTTTCCTCTTTATATAATAGTATAGATAAAGGGGCGACTTTGTCTGCTTGATGCTCCGCACTTTTGGCAGGTTGTTTTGTACTCCTATATACGTATATTTGTTTATATAGTTATTTTTATGTAGGTATAGATTGTTCAATCCATGACGGCGCTGACACGTTAACTATATATGAAAATAAAAAGTGGACCGTGTGTCGTCGAGGAATGAAATATCTAAACGTATAATTGTTGATATAGTTATTAAATGTATATATAGATTGTTCAATTAATGACTTACCACCGGCACCGATGCGTCTACTATATGAGAAAATAATACGTGAATCGTGCGTCGTCGTGGATTCAACTATCTACACGTATTTTTGTTTATATAGTTATTATATGTATGTATAGATCGTTCAATTCGTGACAACGCACGTCACGTCTGCTGCATGTCATAATAATATGCAAGCCATGCGACGCCGTGGTATAAACTATCTATAAATATGTTATATATGTTATATGTTCATATGGTTGTTTCTTTCTATGTCTGTAAGTTTGTATATTTCAGTAAATAACCAATTTTTTTTCCACGCAAATGTGTTGAAAAACGTCGTATGTACACTTGTGTGCTTTGGTCATTACAGTCGAGGAGGAGGGGTGTTGCAGCCCAAGCCGGAGGCAAGGGCGTAACGGAGCCGAGAAATTAGCACCCTTCTATCATAATGTACCTACTTTTACACATTTTTTTAGGTGGATGGAACCATCTAGAATATATTGTTAAATGAGCTGATAGTTAGAATTAAAAACTATTCTTGTAGTCTGATTTAGGTTAGGGATCTAAACAATTTAAACTTAGTAACTAGGTCACCTAAACGAATAGGACTCAAAACTATGTAAACTTAAGTACTTTATACCTACGATAAAGGGATTTAGTGAGATCTGAATTGTCAGTGCCTTAAATACTTTAGGACATATGTAAATCAAGTTCTAACCCTCTGTCTGTTGTGTAACACAATTTGGGTTTGTGTAAAGTATGATAAATATCTGTAAGTAGTATACATACTGTAATTGTTGATGAGGATACAACACAATACATTTGTTTTATTGGGGTCAAATAGTATTAATGCAAGCTAACAATGTAACTAAAATTAAAAGTCGATTTTACCCTACTCATAATTGTCTTATCGAAATATAATTTTGTGGTGTGGGTACCTAAATGATACGGTGAAATCATTTCTTGCTGTAGGGATCATAACATTCATTTTAATGAATATAATATATTTCAGTAGATGTTGAGGGTCTGATGATAGAGCCAAGGAAGTGGCTACTTCCATAGTATAATGTCTTACGGCATTCTACTTTGGGGTAACGCAGCCGGCATAATCACGATTTTTGTACTGCAGAAGAGAGCTATTCGCGCAATCTATGGTCTCGGCCCTAAAATATCTTTAAGAGATAAATTCAAAGAAATTAGTATATTGACTGTTGCTTCACAATATTTTTTTTAAAATGTTATGTATGTACGTAAAAATATTAATGATTTTATTAGAACTAGTGACTTGCATGACATCAATACTAGGAACAAACACAAACTCGTTATTCCTACTCGATTGAGTAGAATTAGTAATTCTTTTGTTGGGCGATGTGTATGCTTCTACAACCGGATCCCATAAAACGTTCAAAATTGTTCTATAGGAAAATTTAAAAAGTTAGTTAAAAAACGTTTGTGTGACAAAGGCTATTATAACATTAAAGATTTTTTGGAAGATGTCACGCCTTGGGAATGATGCGTTCGCTCCAGGCTTTCTCAATATATAAATATATTTGTTATAAAAATTGGCCTTTAAAAAAAATTAAATAGTAAAATATCCAAAAGAAATAGTCCCGCTGAGTTTCTTGCGCCCATTCTTCTCAGGTCTGGGTTAGGTCGTTTCCGAAAGGGTGGTAGATTCCGACGTTCAATAAGAAAATGTAAATTCCAATATTGAATAAAAAATTTTGACTTTGACTTTGATAGAAAATTCTTCAGTAGCAGTCTTAGGAAATTTTACATTAGGTACTGGAATCTCAATTTAAATATATATATAAAATAAAACGCATCAGTTACTTTATTTTAGTAAATTTGTAATAAGAGATACATGTTAATACAGAGTACGATTTTAACACAACATTGCCATTAACGTTACATCATTCTGTCTATAGCAGACGTAACGATTATTGTAGTAACTACTTATTCCATCACACGGCCTATTAATATATATATAGCTGCTTGTGCTGATTCACTGACTGATTGATCACCTCTCCTGTAAACTTTTGTATGAAATAATTTTTTTCACTCATGGTTTCGTATAGAGGACGAAAATTAATTAAGAGGAAAAATGTGGAGATAGCTCATGATTGAGGAATTTGATGACGGGGGAAGAGGAATATTTAAGATAGGTGGGAGGTGCTCGAACAAATTTCTATGAAACCTCATCCAATTGGCAATGAGCTGAAAAAAAATCCAAAATGGCGGATTTAAGATGGCGGCCATACAAATTTCGTCGGCGTCTATCTCAGAAAGTATACAAGATGGAAGAGTGGTGTTTTTGAAAAAGATAATCAGGGCCTCAAGGTCTATTTGATGAATAGAAAAAAAAATCAAGATGGCGGAATTTATTTTTCCATACTAAATGTGTGGGAAATATTCAAGAGACTACAAGTTGGAAACTATGCAAGACTTTGGTTCATAGAAGAACTTTTATTCTGACAAGTGTTGATTAAGGAAAAAAAATCCTTCGAAACCTCTTCCAATTGGCAGGGAACTAAAAAAACCAAAATAGCAGATTCAAGATGGCAGCCATGCGAATTTCGTCGGCGTCTTTCTCAGAAAGTATACAAGATGGAAGAGTGGTGTTCTTGAAAAAGATAATCAGGGCCTCAAGGTCTATTTGATAAATAGAAAAAAAATCAAGATGGCGGAATTTATTTTTCCATACTAAATGTGTGGGAAATATTCAAGAGACTACAAGTTGGAAACTATGCAAGAGTTTGGTTCATAGAAGAACTTTTATTCTGCAAGTGTTGATTAAGGAAAAAAAAATCCTTTTTTTGTGGGTAGCAGCATAAAAGCTAACATACATTTATAACAGCTCTGATAATAATTTATAGTTTAAATAATCAAATCTTTATAAAATGCAGTAAGATTACAAATACCTGTTAGCAGTGGTTCCTCTAAGTGATTACAATATAACATTCTCACAAACTCGCACTTCAAGAAACTGATCAATATGGAGTCTATCAAACACTCAATTGCACTGTTGTCAGAACATTTTAACACACAGATGGCAGAATTTCAAAAAAATCTTCAGTGTTCCAGTATTCCTGCTAGCAGTCCATCGTCCAATATAGCAGCTCAGTTTTCAGCTTTCAGAAGCTTTGTTTTAACCTCACTTGAAGCACTGCAGCTACAGGTTACTCTATTGTCCAAGCAGAGTGACCAAATAGAAATGAGAACCAGAAGGAAAATACTTTTAGTACATGGTGTACCAGAAAATAAAAATGAAAACATCTGTGATACAGTTATCAGTAAGCTAAGAGACCATCTTGATATATCAGATATAAGTCCGGACTCAGTTTCACGTTGCCATCGTATGGGTTCTAAGGTGTCTGATAAACCACGAGCAGTCCTCATCAAGTTTAAGGATATATCTTTAAGAAACCAGGTTTGGTACACCAAAACTAGTCTTAAAAATACTGGAATTACTGTATCAGAATTTCTGACTAAGGAACGGCATAACATATTCATGGCTGTCAGGCAAAGATTTGGGATATCAAAATGTTGGACAAAGGATGGTCACATATTTGTCATTGCCCCAAATGGAAAGCGGTACTCAATTACTTCTATGGCGGATCTTGATACAATCTCCAGTATGCCTGTTGTGCAAGGGCAAATCTCTGGTGCATCCAGTGTCACCATTAATCCTGACACCAAGAGTAGAAATGATGTGCAAAAATTTCAAAGTATTCGTCCCAAAAGAAACACAAAAAAATAATTGGTTACTCTTTTTACTATTTACGAAACCAGTGAGTAACTTTGTTATCAATAATATTCTTGTAGTTTTTACTTATAACGTTTGTGTATTTACATTATTTTGTAGTTGCTTTATAGCTCATCTGTAGTTAGCCGCATTATTATTGACTTTTTCTTTATTCGGTTTTAAATGTTTTTACCCTCTAGTTTATAATTATAAAATACTTATTTTTATTAATTCTAAGTTTTGGCACTATAAACAATAATAATCAAGTTGTCACTGTCAGTTAGTAACCTAATGTCAAAACAAATTGACAGTCTTGAGCTAGTGACACAGACTATAAAGTAAATAAACTTATATCAAAATTGTAATAGTAAAAGTTTTGAATTTTCTGTTGGGTCTTTCGATCAAATATTTTACTTAATATTGGTTGTAAATATTATATTACATTTTCATTTCTAGAACTCATTAAGTTGTGCCTTAAGATGTGATAAATTGTAGTTTGACTAATTAGTTAGCACTTTTTCTATTTTAGTATACTGCTTATTCTGTATGTTTGCCTTGATATTGTAACTCATTTTTTATTTTATTTTTTTTTTTTTTTTTATATTAGGGTTAAGGTTTATTTCACTAGTTTGATATAGTACTGTTATTATTGAGAAATAGAAAAAACAGTTGATCTCTCTTACATCCTGTTGGCAGGTCATTCGTATCATAACATTTGTGATATTTAATTTTTTTATTATTATTTAAATTTGTTACTTATATTTATTTTATTATTATTTAGTATAATTGTTATAATATTATATATCTTTATAATGAGTTTCAACGACGCCCTTAATAATGTTTCAGATGATGACAGTATTTATGAATCAGTTTCCGCAAGTATATCAGAAGATAGCTTCCACAGCAGTTCAGTGCCTTTAAGTTCCCTCCTCGAATCTACTTTCTCCTCCGTTAGTAAAAACTTCAATGTTGTGCACATAAATGCACAAAGCATCCCTGCGCATTATACTGATCTTTTAGATTCGTTCAATAGCAAATATATACATGCTATATTTGTATCAGAAACATTCCTTAAACCCGAACTTCCATCGACTTCATACGCTATTCCAGGTTTCCACCTTATACGTAATGACAGAACAAAAAAAGGTGGCGGAGGTGTGGCAATCTACTTACGTAGTAATATACCTTTCACAATTTTAGACAAATCTCCCTCTCCATACTCTGAAACCTCTGAACATATTTTTGTTGAAGCTTTGTTTGGTAGTTTGAAAGTTCTACTGGGAGTTTTTTACAGTCCTTCTCTACAGATAAACTACTTTCAAACTTTTGAGACGTTACTTGAAAAATATGCTTCAACAGTTGACCATACAATTATTTTGGGAGATTTTAACACCTGTTTGATTAAAAATGATTCACGTGCTAAGCGCCTAAAGAATATTATTAATTGCTGCAACCTCCATGTACTTCCAAGTAATGCCACACACTATTTTCCAAATTGTTCACCATCACTTTTAGATTTAATTATAGTATCATCTCGTAATCATGTCGATTTGCATGGACAGTTTCCAGCTGAGGCCTTTTCTTACCATGATTTAATTTATGTGTCTTTTAGAATTCGACCCCCAAAAGTCAGGCCAACAGTTGTCATGAGACGTAGTTTTAAGAATTTTAATAACAATAAGTTTTTGAGAGATTTAGATCAAATTGACTGGGAAAGTATATTTAATGCTTCGACACTAGACGAAAAGTTGAGCATTTTTAATTCCCTCTTGATTGAACTGTTTGATATACATGCACCATTAAGGCCTATTAAACTCAAACATCTCCCAGCCCCATGGTTGACTCAGGATATTAAAATACTCATGCTGAAACGCAACTTCGCTAAAGGAAAATACAAATCAAATCCTACTGAATCGAATTTAAATAAATATAAGAAGTTGCGGAATAAATGCTGTAAGATATGTCGAGATGCACAACGCAAATACATTCACGACTCAGTATCTGATAAAGATAGCGGAAAGGTCTGGCGATTTCTTGCATCACTAGGAATAGGGAGGCAGAAACGTACTATGACATCTAATATTGATATAAACGGTCTCAACAAACATTTTGTTTCAGGGTCTATAAATACCACTAACAAGTTCAATACTATAAACACCTTGAGCATACGACCTAAACCCAATGTAAATCCGTTTGAGTTTAAGCCCGTTTCAGCTGATGATATTAAGAAGAATATTATCTCCATTAAATCAGATGCCATTGGTAGTGATGGTATTAGTAGAAAAATGATTCTTATGACCCTGGATAATGTAATGCCCATCCTTTGTCACATATTTAACTTCTCTCTTTCTACTAGTACTTTTCCTAAAGCGTGGTGTCTTGCCCATATTATACCTGTTCCAAAAATCCCTAATCCAACTCACTATTCGCATTATCGCCCTATCTCAATACTGCCATTTTTATCTAAAGTTGTTGAACGAATTGTTCACAATCAACTTTCTCTCTTTTTAAATCAGCATAACCTTTTAAGTAATTACCAGTCGGGCTTTCGTCCCGGTCACAGTACAGTAACGTCCCTTATCAAAGTCTGTGATGATATTCGTTTCGGTATAGACAATAAACAAGTCACTATTTTAGCATTGCTTGATTTCTCTAATGCATTTAACACGGTTGACTTCGACATACTTCTTGCGGTATTGGAGAATCTCAATATTTCTTCAAATGTCGTCAACTGGATCCGCTCGTATTTATATGATCGTCAGCAGTGCCTTAGAGTGGATAACAAACTCTCAACCCCTTGTTCTCTCCGAGCTGGAGTCCCACAAGGTGGAGTACTCTCCCCGCTTCTGTTTTCTGTGTTCATAAATACTGTAACCGAATTACTAACTGTCCCATATCATCTCTACGCTGATGACTTACAGATTTATGTGACAACGCCGATAGAAGATATTGCTAGTGCTATAGACCTTATTAATTTCAATCTTGGCAATATCAGCGCATGGAGCAAATCTTATGGTTTAACGCTAAATGCTGCTAAGTCTCAGGTTTCTATTATCGGTAGCTCTAAGCTGAAATCAAATCTTAACACTCAATATAACATACCACCAGTATTATTTGAGAGTACTCCTTTGAATTATGAAGATACTGTAAAAAACCTTGGTATCTATATAGATAGTACACTGTCTTGGAAGCCCCAAATCTCCAATATTAGTAGAAAAGTGTTCGCTACTATTGGATATTTAAAGAAGTGGAAGAATTTTCTCCCCATCAAAACAAAAATTACCCTTGCTAACACTCTCCTTCTACCCATCATAGATTATGCTGACATAGCGTATCTAGATCTACACCAGGGGTTACTTGATAAATTAGAACGCTTGCAAAATTTATGCATTCGATTCATATTTGGTCTCAGAAAATATGATCATGTTTCTGAGTACAGGTCTCAACTGAAGTGGCTTTCAATTCGACACAGACGCAATCTCCACGCACTTTCCTTATTATACACTTTACTCTCCCAGCCTAACTCACCTGTCTATCTTAGAGATAGGTTCACGTACCTAGCTAGTAACGCTCCCACTAACCTGCAACTCCGATCTCAAAGTGATAATAAATTAAAGTTCCCCCCTTGTCATTCTGAATTGTATCGGCAGTCATTTACAGTGAAATGCGTGGAATTGTGGAATGAACTGCCATATGATATTCGACACTCGACATCACTTGAAATGTTTAAACGTCGTTTGAAACAATATTATTTAACTATTAACAATAAGTAATATCGAATTTAATCTAGTGTATTATGTATTGTTATTCTTATATATGTATATATATATATATTTTGTTATAGTATAAAATGTAGATATATTATATTGTATTATTTTATATTATATGTATATATCGTATCATATTATATAGTATCATATTTATTAGTGTAGTATTTATATATGTAAATTTGTGTAGATGTAGTATGTAGTAAAAGATGCACTACCTTTTACATACTCTTTTATTCCTTACGACAAGGTTGCCTGTAAGAGATCACTCTTAGTGATAAGGCCGCCTGTGCATGCTGTGTAGTCTACAGTAATTTTAAGTTTTCTGTCTAAATTTCTTTCATTGGTGTGCAATAAAGCATTTTATTATTATTATTATTATCCTTCGAAACCTCTTCCAATTGGCAGGGAACTAAAAAAACCAAAATAGCAGATTCAAGATGGCAGCCATGCAAATTTCGTCGGTGTCTATCTCAGAAAGTGTACAAGATGGAAGAGTGATTTTCACAAGATGAAGAGTTTATTTTTCCATATAAAATATATATGGGGAATATTACAATACTATGCAATACTTTGGTTATGGTTCATAGAAGAACATTCATTCTGACAAATTCATCGAGGATTTCAGAGATGGGTATGGAGCACGGCCAGGTTATTAAAATAGGTGGGCGGGTAAATATTTGAAAATGCGCATATGGCATAGTTACGGAGATTAAGAAAAAAATGTGAGGAAAATGACTCTTTACATGATTTTTGTAATCTCAGGTACTTTCTTTTTAAAATAGTATCTAAGGGGATGTCCTAAAATATTTACTTTTTGGTATAATAGACAATTCAAAATTCATAGGAACGGTAGTGATAAATGTGGATAATTGGTAATTAGGTCACTTACAATGTAATGAGTAGTTTTCGAATGGTAATTATGAAAAAAAAATTAAGTTGATTATTAAGATATAAAAGCTTTATTGAAATTAAAAACAGTTACTAACTTTAAACAAAAATTAAAGTTTCTTTTCTTTAATAACAATTATGAAAATCAGTTACTAAACAATCATTACAAAAACGTAGGCAACATGCCTTAAAAACATAAAATAAAAATAAAAAAACATTTTCCAATAGAATTCTAAGTATTTTTATAAGAAATAATAAAACCAGTTAAAACAAATAAAACTCTTCTAATTATAAATAAAAACAAGTTTTGAACGGTCTTAAAGTTTAAGTTTAGAGATCAATATTATTACTATAGTAATTATTAAAGCATTAGAAACGTTGATACCATATTATATGATACCTCAGTCAGTACACTTTAAATATAAACTACTCTACATAATGCAGCATAATTTCAACGTTTTAAAAAATAAACAAAAATACTTATAGATAATAAAAAAAGTAGATAAGTGTATTAATTTTAAGAAGAGTACCTAATTTTAAAACGTTAAGTCTTCTTTAGGTTGGATTGAGATCAATGATAGTACAAGCTACATTTGTATGCTTAATTTGGGACTAGATGGGCAGGATAAAATATACATAAATATAGACTATTATTATTATATAATAAAAATAAATCGAAGTTAGGTTTGATTGTGATCAAAAAAGGATAAATCTATCTTAGGTTTGTTTGAGATCGGACAAAGTTTGACTGAAAGCAGTAGAAACACGATAAAATAAAGAAAAAAAGGATGATACTGGGTCTAATAGTTAAAAATTACATCATAATACAAAAAACATAATTACCGAAAACAATTTGAATGTAAGAATTAATCAAAAAAATATTTTTTCCTTAAAGAAAATATCTCTTCGTCATCGGAAGAAGTGAGATAACCGCAAACCATCTGCTGATCACTAGTGTCACCAAAATTTCTTGTCACTGTCATCTGGGATGATGGAGGACTTGGTGGATCAATAATGAAGCTCTGGTCTGCAGATTGCCTCGAGGAAACCGGGGGTTTCTTTGATCGAAATATGGGATGGCTCTTGGATGTTAAGGAAGTATTTCTGGATCCAAATATTTCGATCGGTCCTTCCGTGTCAGATAGGTCTGCAGATTGCCTCGAGGAAATCGATGGTTTCTTTGATCGAAATATAGCATGCCTCTTGGGTGTTAACGAAGTATTTCTAGATCCAGATATTTCGATCGGTCCTTCTGTGTTCTCTTGTAAAGTGCTTCTCGTGTTAATAAAATTTTCGAATACTCCAGAAAAATTGCAATCGTCGTTACTTATGTTGTATAAATTAATCATATCACTAATATTAACGTCAGGAGCTAAGTGCAATTTGTTATCTGGTTTAATGTCAGAAAGTCTTGATACATTGCTTCTTTTTGTTGCAGGCTTGAGAACTATATTTGACGTGATATGCGTGTTCTCTTTGGCAAGACTACGAAGTCGCGTGGTAACTTTGCGTGGCGATTTACGAAGTAATATTTTGTTTAGATTTACTGGCACCAATTTAGGTTCAGAGTCAAAGCCTTGCTGTATTTTAGTTTCATTTTCTTGGCGCATTACGACTTCATCGGAAGTTTCCACATAGTTTAACTTTCCGATATATTTGACATGATTACAGGCCACACTCAAACAGACAAAGCAACTCGTTTCTCTAAAAATCAAATCTGGGTTGTCTTTTTTCCACAAAACCTGATGCACTTTATTTGTTCCCTTTAATGTTTGTAGTTTTTCCAAAGGAATCAGTAAATCTTTCTCAAAAATTTGATAATCATTGACAATTTCCAGTTTGATCTTCTCTGTAGACTGAGTAATAGCTGTCATAAAATCTTCAAGTGTAACAATGTCTTTTCCCTTAGCCACGGCTGCATCTGCAGTCCTTTTGATGGTACCTCCTACACCATCGGCGGCTCCCTTTCCATGCCCTGCTTCACTGAAGTTCCAAGTAACCAGCTCCAAATTACGGAAGTACCAGTGTAGTGTTGAAATCATATAGAACATAGTTTTGTTTCTATATTGGCTGCTTGGTGAATCAGACAGGAAATGCAAATAATTGACTTTATTTTTTGTTGTCATAATGTACTCCAATAGGGGTACAATGTGTGCCCATACGGCAGCAGCATCGTGGCGCATGTTTTCACTCACTGTGCAAAATTACTGGCACGTTGTTTTATCATTCTCATTGAAGTATATCACTGCAGTATGAAGTGTCAACTCTTTTCGGCTACCACCAAAATGGAATGATTGTACTTCAGCGTTGTATTTAAACGCATAATTTTCGCTAAAGTCAATATGGAGTATTGCTTCATTATCTTTCAAATTTGTTTTGAGATCCTTCATTGCCGTAAACTGCCATCTTCTTGTACCTTCATGCTTCAGAAACTCTGGAAGTATCTTCTCCAATTCTGCAATAGCTTCTTTTGGGGTTGCCATCACTTTCACCTTCGCGATAATTCGTTTTTCTTTTTCCACTCCTTTAGAAATGTATGTATCCTTTTTATATTCCCACCTACTAAAAGATATTTCTTCATCTGTCTCTAACGCGTATTCAAGACTTTTGATTTTGCAGGTACCACATCTTTTAAGCATGCATACTGTGTTAGCACAACATATAGTATCAATGACTTCCTTAGAGTCCTTTTCTTTTAATATTTTACGGGAATGCAATACCTTTACTAAAAGTTCTATGTTAGCATGGATCTTACAGAGACAAGTCTCTCTATTACTAACGTCAGGTATGAGAACCCAAAATGGTCTCTGCTTGCAAAAATAAGAATAGCTTACTTTTGTATTTTCTGCTTCAAATATTTTATGAAGATTTTTCATTGAATCCAATAAATATCTTCTTTGTTTTTTAACCTTGTCTCTTGTAATATATTCTTTTTTTCCTGCAGTCATTCTTGAAACGTCATCTCTATCAAAGAATTTTGCTATGTCCTCTTTCAGTTTTTCATAAATATCTTGTTTTGAAATCTCTTTTTTGTCTCTTACTTTGAAGTTTTTAGTTTCGGATAGAACTTTGTGCTCTTTTAGTATAGATTTTTGCTTCATTATTGTTTCACTGAATGTTTTTTTGTCCTTGTTTGATTGTAGTCCCTGATAATTAGCTTCCAACGTTTTTTTCATAGCTTCACCAAATAACACCTTTTTTTTTACTTCATCTACTTTTGTTTTATCTTTCATAAGTCTAGTTGCTTTAGAATTTGGGCTTTGTAATCGTTTTTTCAACCTCTGACAAATTTTCCTGTAATTGTTTACTTTCCTCTCCAAATCCTGTATTTGCAGTTTATGTACTTTTTCCTTTTTTTGCAGAATATATTCAAATTGTCTAATCTTTTTCTTCATCTTTAGCAAAATTAAATTTGAGGGTTCCTGTTCTCTAACAGGGCCAGGAGGAATTTCTTGTGGTTCTTGTCCGACATCATTATTGATTCTCAACGGGTCATCGGTATCACTTCCACTTGGAGTATTTGCATTCATAAGATCCACTCCTCGTTTCTGCAATAGTTTCCGCTGATAATGTCTCCTAAAATTATCCCTCCATCTCTTTCTTTGCAGTTTTTTAGCTCTCGGTGTCAGTTCTTGAATACTAAGTATTTTTTTGCTCTCTTTTCTTTTCAGGTATCTCTGATGTTCTTTCTCTTTTTCCATGGCATATTTTACTGGATCAGACTTAAGCATGGCATATCTTCTTCTTCGAGCTAATTTAGCTTTTTCTAGAATTTCTTCTTTTGTTTGCTTCTTCCGAGGCATGGTGAACCCTGTTATAAAAACCAGAAAACATTTAGGTTTGTTTTGGTATACAATGAACATTCACACTTAAAGAACTGGCAAAATACACTTTGTTTGACAACTTTCATGGTTTAAAATATTGATATATATATATATATATATTTATAGTAGAGGGGGCAAACGGGCCGGCGGCTCACCTGATCTGAAATGATCACCGACGCCCATAGACATCTACATCAGCAGAAGGATAGCAAGTGCGTTGTCGGCTTTTAAACAATTGGGATAGGGAACAAGGGCAATCATCTCAACTCTCACAAACCGTACGAAACGTGGCTAAAAACCACAAGTTAAGTGAAAGAGAAGTACTTCTCCGGCGCGCCGCCCAATTCGGCTGCAAAAGGCGTGCAGTAGGGCGCTACTTCTATAACAATAAGCATCTAAAAACAAAGTACTCGTCAAGACGAATGAAACGAGCTGAAACTCGATGAGGTTATGTCGTTTTATTGCGAAGTTCCTATGGCCACCTTCCAGCTCCATCATCAGATCAGACTCTGGTAACCATCTAAAACCAAAGTACTCGTCAAGACGAATCAAACAAGCCGAAAATCGATGAGGTTGCGTTGTTTCATTACAGAGTTCCTATGACCACTTTCCAGCTCCATCATCAGACCCTGATTACCATTCACTATCTTCAGATCGTGGTATGGATAACAGGACTTACTATTTAAATTATTGCAATGTCATCGGTTCTCGATAAGTCTACTAAGTTTCAATGAAATCTGAACGTTGGAAGTGGGTCAAAATGAAGTCCAAAGCAGTCGGTTACAAACATACAGGTGAAGCTAATAAAAAGCGTGTAAAAAAATAGATCAAGACTTCAAAATAGACCAAAAATTTTTTCATAAATTATGACGATATTTTAACATAATTACCATTTCTAAAAAAAACTAATTACCATTCGCTTATGCGAACGGCAAATACCGGTAATGAGACAGATGGTAAGTAGTATTTCAACTATTTTCTTAAATAAATCATTCTTTTGTTAGAAAATTTTAATTCTATTCTCAAAATCCAAAAGGAGTCACTATATGGACTACATAAGACACGTCATCAAAAATATGTAATTGATCACTTACCTAAAAAACAATAAATGGTGATTAGAAAATATTTCCACAAAAACACTACGAGGACGAGATAATCACAATTGGCGCCAAAAAGACTGATCTTTGACACTAGCACTTCGCTCGGTGTCCGAGCCCTGACTGGCGCCTGCGCGGCTATGTAATATTGGGTTGGAATATTCCAGTTTTTATAAGAAAAATCATTACGAAATATTTCCAAATGGTAATTAGTAAGTTGTCGATGGACATTTTTTAACTGATCTTATTTTTAATAAGTTATGTTCTTTGCGTGTTATAGCATGATTTTATGTGTTCATTAACAACTTAAGTTTATGAATATCTAACCAAAAGTATAATCTTCAAGAAGGATTTAACAATTTTATGATAATTATTGATTGAAAATGGAGAATTGGACACAAATGGGAATTAGATTTTGGCACTTTGATTTGTAATATCTCTTAACTCAATTTATAAATAAGATTTTTAGTTATTGATCCACATTTGGGATACTTTTTTACATGAGAAATAATTAACAAAAGTAAAAATAAAAACGCCGCATTCGTTCTTTAAAAACCGCCGCGTGATTTGCATATTTTCAAATATTTGCCCGGGCGTTACTCAAATAAAAAAAAAACTAGAAATCTCATCCAATTGGCAGGGAGCTGAATAAACATTTCCAAATGGTCAGATTCAGTATGGCGGTTTTGTAGAAAATGGTAGAAAGTAGTAGAGAAATGGTAGTCAGTGATTGACAGTTGTCTACTATTTTACATTCATTAACTTCTATTGTGCGCTGAAGTGATTTTCATGTCCTGGATGTTTTTTTTTACATCTTATGGCTCTGGTAGATATTAAAGAAGGTCTCTCTTTTACATTCTACATTACACTGTGCTCGATAGCATATCAATCTGATATTCGCTTTAGAACATTTAGGCAGTAAACAGTGGGCAGTTGACAGAGCTATAGATAGTAGAAAAGTAAGTTACAGACACAGTAGAAGTTAATGAACGTATGATAGTAGACCACTGTCTAACACTGACTACCATTTTCTACCGCCGCGCCGTCTACAACTCACTACCTTTTTCTACTACTTTCTACCCCAGTCTATGAATTTCTACATAACCGCCATCCGGAATCCGACAATTTGTTATTCACTCCTTCACGCGGTCCGCTTTAGCGGGCCGCGCAGCCACGCGCCATACTGGTATTTATATATGTCTTTAAATAAAATACTTATAACGGATTCATCTTAAAGCGTATGTTACTGCTGAAAGTTGAAATCTTATCGTAGCTATAGCTGTTAGTAACACCGTATGTAAATTAGTGTTTGCGTGTGGTTCCTTATGCCGACGTGTAGACAATATATAACATTTAGGGAAAAGTTAGTATTGTGGTGTCGTGGTTGAGGTTACCCGGGTTTCTTGGGGTTCACGTGAGTTTGCTTTGTTATCTATTGTAGTTGGCGGGGTCGAGTGGTGGAAGTGAGGGTTTAATATATTATGAAAGAGCTCTTTGAATCTGCTCCTGGGTCTCGGGCCCCAGGCGCTGCTCGGCTCCGTTTGGATTGCATGTGTATACGTATTGCTGTGCAGTGGTGGGTGTCAATTCTCTCTCATTTTATGCAAGTAAATCTTAAGATTTTCTAGTACAATCTAAGAGTTACCAACAATGAATTCATAGTAAAATGGTTTGAAATCATTGTTCATTTCTAACTTTTACTATAATTCTTAGATACATTTTAGGTTTCATCTTAAATTTATGTTTATTTTGTTAAATAAAGTACAAATAACTTCTTTTCTTTGTAACAGTACTTAATTTATAAAAACAAGAGTCTATTATGATTTAAAAATTTCTAACACACCATTGTTATTTTAATGATGACAATTAATTGGTAAAGTTAAGCCTAAGGAATAATAATGTTTAAGAATTCAAACCATATATAATACCTACGTATTAAATATTTTAAACTCGAATTTCCACGGTAATAATGATGATAATGAACGATAATATAATAAAATGAATCATCTGTTACATAATAGCCCAAAAACCGATAAAACAACAAACAGTGATTATAGGTTTTTAAAAACTTTATATTGCTGTAGTTAATTGAATAATTTGTAAACTCCGTTAAAAGTTTGTTCCGTTGTGAGCCTTCATTACTTTTATTTTAGCACGGAATTCGCGAAATCTCGCGTTGTCAGTTAATTTGTTTATTTTTAACTAAGGTGCTAATTATGAAAAATTTTAGAAAAAAAGGTGAAAATGTTTACATATTAATTTTGTATTTTATACATTGTATTTTATTTTTTTGTATAATAAGTAATGTACAATGGAATATTCACGTCTTGCACGTAGATGTTATTAATATTTCTATAAATCGAATATTTTAAAGAATAATGAAAGTAAGTTTCTCCGCGGTTTCACACGCTATATTTTAGATAATTCATACTATATCATTATAAATTATAGGCTATGTGATATTCTGATGTGTAAGCTGTATTATTGCAAAGTTTCATCAAACTTTAGTAGTTTTTGCGTGAAAGAGTAACAAACATACATCCATACATCCAGACATCCATACATACATACATTCTTACAAACTTTCGCGTTTGTAATATTAGTAGGATACAGACTCGATAATAAAATTAAAAGTGTTACTCTATGTAGTACCTAAAGACTTTTAGATAATTTTTATACCCGGTTTTGATCAAAACTAAGATAAAATATACATAATAACCGAAAGTATCAAAACCTAGTAAAGTATATTGTTCAGATAGGTTTCTCGAAATTCATAAAGAAAGACATATACGACATGAATCCCACAAATTAGGGACATTTCAAAAACTGTGTGACTTTTTGGGTACCCTATTATAAGATAAGAGTGCATTCACAAAACCTGAAACGATAACATCAGCTATTCAGCAGTTAAAATGTCAGACGGTAAAATATGTTCCAGTTCTCCTGTATAAAAGGATTCAGAGCGTTTAATTCTCCTGGGTGATCTGGGTACTACTTGAACCGGATCCTTATGTAATGAATCAGATTTATGCATTTTGTTATAATAAGGAAGATTTTACAATAATTTTCTGCTCATTTTCAATCCAATTATTCTATATTTTTTCTACTAGGTTAAAAAAAATAATAGCAATTGCTGTTGTTAGGTTTTATTAAAATATTATAGTATTCATCTATATTAACATTACAGTATCTCGATTATTGAATATTAACTTGGCAACACAGGCCTACGACCCCACCTGTCATTATAGTGGGAATAGATGAGGAAGTATTTTAGTTGCTCTCGAAAATCGTGTGACTTCAGTGATGTGTATTTAAAGATAGTATGATGAATATTTAAATAACTAGTGTGATTTGCTATTTTGCTGAAGAAGTTAAATATTTGAGTCAGGTCGAGCGGTGAAGATTTACTGGTAGTAGAAAGGCCTTTTAATCCTGCACCTGGCTGGCTTCCGTCTAGATTGTGTATTATTAGAGTCTTGAGTGTTATTGTGCGTATTACGGAAACTTAACGGTGGCGCTGCACACATAACTACCCAACTCATATTACACGTCTCGGAATTCGCCGACTCCATGAGAATGGATCACCGAGGATTGTAGAAGCATCGCGTCACCGAGTTAGTCTTAGCCCCAAACTCGCGCTAGGCTCACCCCTTTAGTTTATAAGATTTAATTATAAGAAAAAATGTAGAAGAGTAAGAAGAATATAAATAATAAAATTTAAGAAATATTCCGGATTTTCTTCCCCGCCTGACGACGCCATCCCGCCTGAAATATAACTTCCGGTTAAGCTACTATTTAAGCTTTTACTATTATTTATAATTTCAAGTGTTAAATCGTAAGTCTCTACATTTTTTAATTGAAAATATAATTATTTTTATAAGTTTATTTTGTCCCTTAATTTATCAAGGTAAACTAGTTATATTAAAAAGTAATTAAAGCTGATCATCTTCATCATGTTAATCATTATTAATAATTTTTAGGCTTGTTTTATCTAGTCAATGTAAGAATAATATCCACGTAAGCTAGGTTACGAGACTAACTAGCTAACAATTATTCAGTAGTTTCACCACAAGAAATCAATCATACATCTCAACTAAGTAATCATAAATTACAATTTTCAAAAAACATTTCTTTTTCTCTACATAAATGAATGTAGCAGGAGTGGGTGTCACACCTACGCGCATTAGATACGGTCGGATATGCTTCCACGGTCCTACCATCGACTCCGGGTGGATTTTATTGAGCGTATCTTTAGAATAATTTTATAATATTATGCTTTCACTAATATAATTTTTATATGTTATTAATTTCTATAATATTCCTCACTGAATAAAAGAAATCTGCCTGCGAATCACTTTGCGTCTACGGCTGCTTCAGAATTGGATACAGATAATAAATCAGTTATTAAATCTATTTATCGAATTTCTTGCAAATCCGTCGTTTTTGTTTTTAGTAATATCGTGCTTTCTCGCAGGAACTGCTTATTCTGGATAAAGATATCCTTTGTGATATTTGCCTGTTTTTGTGTAAACTTCTAAATCGTTATATTTTCTTTGTTCTTTTGCATTTGTAACTAATTTCATTTATTATTAAGTTATCAATTCTCTGATAACATAGCACAAAGTTTAATTTTTACGAGGGTACTTTCTAATCTTTTTATTTCTGTCAAGAAGGCAGAAAGTTGTCTAATAAAGTTCATTCTTAATAAAAATCTTCCTAAAGCTCAGAAACAAATTATCAAGATATGACTTAAAAATTCAGTAAAACTTAAAGATGAGATTTTGTCAGAATTAATTTAAGGTAATACGTTCGAAGAAATCTCCTTCGATTTTAGATTTAATCTATATCTATATCTATACTATTATATAAAGAGGAAAGATTTGATTGTTTGTATGTTTGTATATTTGTTTGTTTGTTGCGAATAGGCTCTAAAAGTACTGAACCGATTTTTAAAATTCTTTCACCGATAGAAAACTACATCCTTTCCGAGTAATATAGGCTATGTGGTGTTGCCATAAATATTCTAATTAAAAAGATATGACCATTTAAGTGCCATAACCTGGTCATTTTGTAAATTGAAGGGTTTCTCAGGAACTACTAATCCGATTTTAATTTTTTTTTTCACTGATAGTAAACTACACTTTACGTGAGTGACATAGATGATTTAATGTTGCCATATGAATTTTTAATTAATATAATATGGCCATTTCGTTGTTACTAATCCGATTATAAGAATTCTTTCGCTGATAGAAAACTACACTTTTCATGAGTGACAAAGGTGATTTAGTGTTGCCATATGCATCTTTTAATTAATGGAATATGGCCATTTTGTTGTTACTAATCCGATTATAAGAATTCTTTCGCTGATAGAAAACTAAACTTTTCGTGAGTGACAAAGGTGATTTAGTGTTGCTATATGCATTTTTTAATTAATAGAATATGGTCATTTTGTTGTTACTAATCCGACTTTAAAAATTCTTTCACTGATAGAAAACTACACTATTCGTGAGTGACAAAGGTGATTTAGTGTTGCCATATACATTTTTTAATTAATAGAACATGGCCATTTTGTTGTTTCTAATCCGATTTTAAATAATAGTCACTTTTCACTTTCTATCTCTCCCTGTCTGTCTCTCTATTTCTCTCTCTCTTTCTATCTCTCCTTTACCTATTCAATTTTATTCTTGCTCTGTCCTCCCTCTTTTATCATCTGTCGCTTCTCTTTTATTTTTGTTTCTATTATTTTTCTTACTCTCTCTCTTTTTTCAAATAATGAAAAGCTACACAATTACAGAGTGACAATTTAAGGACATAAATTATAATATTGCTTTAAATACCCGGAGCGAAGCGAGAGCAGCCCGCTAGTGATAAATAAACTTGAAAAAGTTTCTAGAAAGTTAATTGAGGCAAAATAAGAATTAAAGTTTTTCATTGGCTTTATAAGTTTATTGGCCTGTAAGTATAATGAAATTTTTTTTTTATTATTCAATTATTTCTCTTGTAACAGTTGTTATTTGAGCTTACAAATAAAATACCATCCCAATAATTATTTTATGTGGTATTGCTGTATTTGATCTGTCAAATGTTAAAATTAGAGTAAGTTAAAATAAGCATAATAATATGATGCTACGTATAATATACAACATTTACACTTCATTATTTTAGACCCATTTTAGCTGATCTCCTTGACAACAACTTGACAATAACTTACTAGTATCCAGGTCAACAGTGCGTAATATACCTTCGTGATCGTATCGCAAAATGTTGAAACTCTTAATCTTGATTGGAGCGACCTGAACACCAAAGCTGTGTTATTGGGATGCAATAAAGTTATATTCCCGCCAGTTCTGATTAAAATCTGATAATGTTTCGTATTGTGTTGATAGCGGGAGCGGGTGGTAATAATTAAGCTATTTTTTTTTTAAAAAACATGCGAAAGGCTATTTCTTTCCTTCCGTTGTCTTATCCTATTAAGCGTAGGTAAAAGAAAATCATTAAAGGATCTGAGGTATCTATTTGCTTATTTTAAAAAAATGTGTTGTTACTAATGCTATTAGTTATTAATATTAAATAAAATCCATTATCCACTTAGATGCTCGGTTTTATTAAGCGTATTATTTTGGGCAAAAGCAAAGCGTGCGTGCGTGGTCATTTGTCATGGCCAATCCGATAGGAACTAATGTTGCCACTAGAGAAAATATTAAATTTTCGGGCTTGCTGTATTTCTTAATATAATCATAACTAGTTAAGGATTTTGTATTCTTTTACTGTGTTATTTTAATGTATTTGATTTATATAAATTTTGCAGTTAAATATTGTTTTATATAAATCGTCGGTTCACCGTTTGATTAAGTCTATCACTTATACCATCCATTCCGGTTGTTTGTATCGGGGACCGAAATTAATTTGCTTTTACACAGTATACATAAATTGTAACCTCAGAATTAACAAGCAAGCGTTTTTGTGCTGCAGAGCCCCTAGAGCTGTTCATATATTCAATTAAACCTGGATTGACTGCAATGTTTTTATGCTGAAATTTGAAACTGTGATGATTTTTTAATTTTTGGTCGCAGTTTTAAAAATTCGATACTTTATGGCACATTTATTATTTATAATTCTGTAACTTTGTAATAGATATTATCTACACCACGAAATACAGCCAGTTGAAAAATTTGTCACTCACACATTAACCTATCACCAAATGTGTTAAAATTACTTCTGAAAATTAATGTAAGGAAATAGAAATCTTAGTTAATGATTTCGGTTATTATTCTTTATGGCCTTTGTTTCTACTAACATTATTTTTCATTTTGAAAATTTAGTTTAAATAATAAATAACTTACGGATTATATGTATCGCAATTGATTTTTTAGTACAATATATACTATTAGCAGCAAATACACTTAATGTACAATTTAATATTCCCTTTTAAGAGAATTAGAACACGAATAGAGGTAGATATGTGTTTAACTAGCGACTCGATAAGGTTCTTCCGGCGTCGATCGCGGGAGGCTACATCCGTCCCTTATCTAAGCGAGGAGGTGAATCGTTTTATTTTGTAATAATTATACTATAGTATTTGTATACTTATTATGTTACGGTTTAGTTAAGTGGTTTTATCATTATTTTAGTTGCTTGTAACTTAAAAAAACTTTTTTCTACTTAATTGAATTAAAAGTTATTACACTGACAAATTTTTTTTTGCCTCAGTGCGTCATATTAGGTATATGTAATTTCATTCTACTAATTAGCAGCATGATACTGGCCACTCTACCAAGAAACCGCAATATTTTAAAATATGTAACAGATCGACAGAAAAGTATTGAGAAAACGGCGAATTTTTATAAAAGTTATGTAATGTAAGTATAAGTGTTGGAAATTTAGATAGTTGAAAAAATCTCTTTCTTACTTAGTACAAAATAGGATTGGAAAGAAACCCAAATTAGATAACACCCTCAGCAAAGTAAAAGCGTTATTTTATGCTCGGTACGAATTACAATATTCAGCGTCCAGCACTAAATTGTATTTTAATCGGCTGTTGTTTATAATTATATTGATACAAAATACTACTGCTATGGTCACAAGATTAGCACAACAAAAGCAAAATATCTTTCTTTAATTTTCAAGCAGAGGTTACACAAGTATATACTGTTTACTTTTCATTGGACTTCAAAGACAAGCGCCCGTCTCTTTGTTCATCTAAGTGCTTTTAGCTCAATCAACTATGTGATCTTGTTTACTCGAAAATAAGATCTCTCCAAGTTTCCACATCCCTATGTATAAAATTTCGTAACTAGTGCAATTTACTTCAAAACCTTGCTCGACATTTGAGCTTTCGATAATTATAATGTAGAAATAAATCTTATTTATTTTGAAACCAATTACTTTGAATAATCATAAAGTGTTTTCAATAAAAGCGAAATTTGACTTTTAATAAGATTCAATTCAGTATTCCAGTGTCATCCAGAAGTTTCGTCGCTATTCCGACAAATTCCATGAGCTTGAAGACTACACGAGATTCTCGGACTTGGAATATTGTAATTAGGAGAAATGACATGGCCAGCTATTGTATAGCCCTCTGCCTAGTTACAAAAAGTTCGTGTACATTGATGAATTATCGTTTATATTAAAGTATTTTAGTCAACAACTAAGATGCTTTAAAATATATAATGATAGAACTATCAGGGTTTTAGTTATTTACTTACAAAATTATACAACAAAATCCAATACGTAAGCAAAATCAAGTCAGTAATTAACGCAAAGTGAAATATTTTGGCAATGTAATCAGTCCGTTTAGAATGGCAGAGTTCAAGTTGGTTATAAAAATGGAAAAAACTCAAAATACTAAACGAAAAGAAATAAAAATAACCAGCGTATAGTCATGCATGTCTAATCCAATGCGTACGTGTTCCGTTACGCGTTAGCAACATCCACCAATACCTATTTGACGATAGTGGATATTATTTTACAATTATTATAAACATAAAGTTAAAATAATTTTAACTAATAAAATAATGAGTATGTAGCATAATTTAATAATTACGTACTTACGTATATGTTTATTTATGAATTTGTTTAAAAATATTTTTGTAATGATCTAACATATTAGTTGTTTACATAAAAATCTGCGTGAAATGAAACAATAAAAGATAAAATACTATTTTCAATTCATATAAAAATCGTTAAAGTAATCTTTAAACTTGCATAAATACTAAATACTTGTACAAGTATAAATAGTTGACTATAATTTTTATAATATTTTTTTATCAATTATTGATATATAAGATGTTATCTACTCACTATATCCACAATATAATAAATAGTGATCGTTGTTTTATAAGTTAGTAACATGAAAATATTTTTTTCTAGTATAACCTAAAATTTACCAACACAGAATGGAAAAATACAAAATATTCTTTGATTTCAAAGTTCATAACTTTTGCATTTATAACATTGCTATTCATTGCTACTTTTTCCAGTGACAAGGACGATAAATGTCGAAAGTAATCATGACTTTTTTAATCCTGAGAAGATAATCATAATATATAGTAAAAGACACAGTTTTAATGGGACGTTGAATCCCTCTACGGCGTAGACATCGTAGCATCTTAGAGAAATATATAAGCCAGTTTGAAATTTCTGTTACTGCTTTATGTAGTATTGATATCAATAACTATTAAAATTAAATTTTAGATTTAGAAAAAATAGAAATTAACATGTATAAATATAGGGGCATTCCACGCGAAGCGGACAGGTAAAAAATCTTGATGTTTCCGATTTTAGTAATATTTAAGTGTGATCTACCTATATATATTATTGATACGTGTACAAAATATTTTTGTAATATAATGACTAGTTAAAGAGATATGGGACTTCAGTACTTCAAAGCCGATTATAGAGTCATAAAATTATATATTAAAATAATGAAACCAATGTATTTATTACTTCTTTTACTGAGCTTTTTAATTGTATTTTTGGAAACGAAAAAAAAAAATTTTTTTAAAAGTGTGATAAAATTGAGAATATATTTATAATCCTTTTTGTTAATATGGTTAAAAGATTGTTATAATATCAATATTGTTACACCGCTCTCAAGTTAGAAGAAAGTTGATAGTCTTCAACGTCAAATTATAGCTAAGAACTATCTAGATTAAATTACTTTTCAAATAAACAAAACTTCATCAGAATCGCACCATAATCTTGGGCGCTACGGTGTCACAGACATACACGTACACGCTGTAAATTTATAAAACCCTGTCGTTGTGGCATCGGACTTTCAGGATGACACAGGTACTTACTGGTCACGGGTGTTTCGGTTGGTATCTGCACCGGGTTGCTCAAAGGGAGGCGGAGGAGGTCTGTCATCAGTGTGGCGCGGCGTCGGATACTGCGGAACACACACTTGTGCAGTGCCCAGCATGGGAGCCGCAACGCTTCCGGCTACAGTGTGTGGTAGGTGACGTGTCGTCGCTGGCGGACCTTATTAAGGCGATGCTGTCGGGGACAGTGGAGTGGAGGGCCGTTGCCACTTTCTGCGAAGTGGTAATCAGCCAGAAGGAGTCTGCAGAACGAGCAAGAGAGACAGATCCCGCTGCGAACCTACTTCGCAGAAGGAGGCAAGGTAGGCGCAGGCGCGAGTACGCGCAATTAACCGAAGAATAAACGCCGAATTTCGGGAGGTGGATCCGTCGGAACGTTGCGGTCGAATGCAACTCAGCGATCCCGCGGCGTCCCTTGCAGACGGCGATGGTCCCGGTGGTTTTTAGTGGGTAGTATAGCACTTGATTGCTATGAGCCCCACATACCCCTCAAAGAGGGAATGCGTAAATGCATTTTCCACCGCACAAAAAAAAAAAAAAAAAAAAAAAAAAAAAAAAAAAAAAAAAAAAAAAAAAAAAAAAAAAAAATCGGATGTTGAAAATACTATGTATTTTTATGTTAACAGTTATTTCAATTTGTAACACGAGAGTCAAGGCTCAAAGTTCTAACAATCTTGGTGTCCTTTATGTTGGATCGATACAAAAATATACCGTATTTATTTATTCTTGTAGTTGTATATACAACAACTAGGTAAACTTGTCCACCTGATGCTCCACTCCTTTTGGCCGTGGCGTAATGTTATACAGCCTTCCTCGATAAATGAGCTATCAAATACTAAAATAATATTTCAATTAGATTCAGTAGTTACTAACTCTCCAGCTTTATAATATTAATTTAGATATGATGTCAAAGAATCTTTGTTAAGTTATTATTGACCTCGGAGATTGAACAATTAATTAAAATTTATGTACTGACACTTCTCCACTGATTAATGATAAAATCTATACTATTATATAAAGAAGAAAGATTTGATTGTTTGTATGTTTGTTTGTTGCGAATAGGCTCGAAAAGTACTGAACCGATTTTGAAAATTCTTTCACCGATGGGAAGCTACATCCTTTCCGGGTAACATATGTGGTGTTGCCATAAATATTCTAATTAAAAAGATATGGCCATTTAAGTGCCATAAGGTGGTCATTTTGTAAATTGAAGAGTTTTTCAGACACTAAATATCCGATTTAAAAATTTTTTCATTGAGAGAAAACTACACTTTCCGTGAGTGATAAAGGTGATTTAGTGTTGCCATATATATTTTTTAATTAATAGAATATGGCACTTTTGTTGTTACTAATCCAATTTTAAAATTCTTTCACCGATATAAAACTACACTTTTCGTGAGTAATAAAGGTGATTTAGTGTTGCCATATAAATTTTTTAATTAATAGAATATGGCCATTTTGTTGTTACTAATCCGATTTTAAAAATTCTTTCCCCGATAGAATACTACACTTTTCGTGAGTGATTAAGGTGATTTAGTGTTGCCATATATATTTTTTAATTAATAGAATATGGCACTTTTGTCGTTACTAATCCAATTTTAAAATTCTTTCACCGATATAAAACTACACTTTTCGTGAGTAATAAAGGTGATTTAGTGTTGCCATATACATTTTTTAATTATTAGAATATGGCCATTTTGTTGTTACTAATCCAATTTTAAAATTCTTTCACCGATATAAAACTACACTTTTCGTGAGTAATAAAGGTGATTTAGTGTTGCCATATACATTTTTTAATTAATAGAATATGGCCATTTTGTTGTTACTAATCCGATTTTAAAAATTCTTTCCCCGATAGAATACTACACTTTTCGTGAGTGATTAAGGTGATTTAGTGTTGCCATATATATTTTTTAATTAATAGAATATGGCACTTTTTTCGTTACTAATCCAATTTTAAAATTCTTTCACTGATATAAAACTACACTTTTCGTGAGTAATAAAGGTGATTTAGTGTTGCCATATACATTTTTTAATTATTAGAATATGGCCATTTTGTTGTTACTAATCCAATTGTAAAATTTTTTCACCGATATAAAACTACACTTTTCGTGAGTAATAAAGGTGATTTAGTGTTGCCATATACATTTTTTAATTAATAGAATATGGCCATTTTGTTGTTACTAATCCGATTTTAAAAATTCTTTCACTGATAGAAAACTACACTTTTCGTGAGTGATAAAGGTGATTTAGTGTTGCCATATACATTTTTTAATTAATAGAATATGGCACTTTTGTTGTTACTTATCCAATTTTAAAATTCTTTCACCGATATAAAACTACACTTTTCGTGAGTAATAAAGGTGATTTAGTGTTGCCATATACATTTTTTAATTAATAGAATATGGCCATTTTGTTGTTACTAATCCGATTTTAAAAATTCTTTCCCCGATAGAATACTACACTTTTCGTGAGTGATTAAGGTGATTTAGTGTTGCCATATATATTTTTTAATTAATAGAATATGGCACTTTTGTCGTTACTAATCCAATTTTAAAATTCTTTCACCGATATAAAACTACACTTTTCGTGAGTAATAAAGGTGATTTAGTGTTGCCATATACATTTTTTAATTATTAGAATATGGCCATTTTGTTGTTACTAATCCAATTGTAAAATTTTTTCACCGATATAAAACTACACTTTTCGTGAGTAATAAAGGTGATTTAGTGTTGCCATATACATTTTTTAATTAATAGAATATGGCCATTTTGTTGTTACTAATCCGATTTTAAAAATTCTTTCACTGATAGAAAACTACACTTTTCGTGAGTGATAAAGGTGATTTAGTGTTGCCATATACATTTTTTAATTAATAGAATATGGCACTTTTGTTGTTACTAATCCAATTGTAAAATTTTTTCACCGATATAAAACTACACTTTTCGTGAGTAATAAAGGTGATTTAGTGTTGCCATATACATTTTTTAATTAATAGAATATGGCCATTTTGTTGTTACTAATCCGATTTTAAAAATTCTTTCACTGATAGAAAACTACACTTTTCGTGAGTGATAAAGGTGATTTAGTGTTGCCATATACATTTTTTAATTAATAGAATATGGCCATTTTGTTGTTACTTATCCAATTTTAAAATTCTTTCACCGATATAAAACTACACTTTTCGTGAGTGATAAAGGTGATTTAGTGTTGCCATATACATTTTTTAATTAATAGAATATGGCCATTTTGTTGTTACTAATCCGATTTTAAAAATTCTTTCACTGATAGAAAACTACACTTTTCGTGAGTGATAAAGGTGATTTAGTGTTGCCATATACATTTTTTAATTAATAGAATATGGCACTTTTGTTGTTACTAATCCAATTGTAAAATTTTTTCACCGATATAAAACTACACTTTTCGTGAGTAATAAAGGTTATTTAGTGTTGCCATATACATTATTTAATTAATAGAATATGGCACTTTTGTTGTTACTAATCCAATTTTAAAACTCTTTCATCGATATAAAACTAGACTTTTCGTGAGTAATAAAAGTGACTTAGTGTTGCCATATACATTTTTTAAACTTGCTTGATTTATGTATAGTCACTGAAATTTATAAATTTTTCTTGGTAGTTTTAGAAGATTGCACTGGACAGAAATAAATCAGGACAGATTAAATTCTGTAAATCTGACAGATGCAATTTAAATTTTAAATATTGTTTATTTATCGAGTTCTTCTTTGCAAATGGCCGTCTTAAAAATTAACAAATTACAATGATAAACATTTTTAAAAACAACAAAGCATAGTATCTGATTTCTATAGTTACGGGCATTTTCAGATCATCTACAATTATGTACAGTGCCAGAGGGTGTGACACAAGTTTTGACTTTTTTTTGACACTCCTCAGAATGAGGAGGGTATTAGGCCATAGTCCACCACGCTGGCCCAGTGCGGGTTGTCAGACTTCACACACCTTTGAGAACTTTTTGGAATTATTTCAATATAACAAGTAATATCGTATTAATAATTATTTGTTTCTGTTTGTTTAGAAATGGATAATGCTAATGTTTCTCACTACAGGACTTAAATAGTCGTAAAATGATTTTTCTCAATTCGGGTATTAGTATTAATTACTAATCATTATGTATTAACCAATTTTGAAGCGTCAGTAGCTCAGTGGTTGAGCCGTTGGATTCACGATCGGTAAGTCGTGGGTTCAAATCCCAGTCATTGGACTACTTACTTGGCCCACTCCTAACACAAGCATTTAGCTTAGTTGGAGGGGTAAAGGGGAATACTAGTAGTATGTGATCCATACTGTTAGTTTTTTTTTTAATTAGGATAATGTCGCTAAGTTTCTACAAATTGGTACAGCACATTCGGGACGTTGGTCCCACATAGAGTATTAATGAGGAGTTACTAACTTTATAACAAGTTAAGTTTTGAAATGACATTACTACGCCCACCTGTGTCATATAAACTTAATTTGTTATTAATTGACTTACTTTAAGTATGTTTCATAACTTCGTTACTACAGTACGTGGTTATGAATTCTAGTAAATAAATGTGTTTTAGACCGAGGGTTGACAATAAATTATAGGGATCCATGTGAGCAAAAAAAGCACCTGTGCGGTGAAATTTACTTTAAATTTAACTGGATTTTATTTTATTTCATTGTAGTAATACATTTTTATTATACTATAGTTTATTTTTGTTCAATAAATGTTTGATGTAAAACAGTTCGTTTTATTTATTTAATACTACGGTCTCTTATTTACTTTACGTACCAGAGACCTTTTGTTATACAATGTTTGTGCTGTTTTAAAATTGAACTACAAATAAAGTTTCATTAATGTTTGAATTCTAGGCATTGTGAAAAATATTTTAGGACCTATGTATGTAAAGTGTATAAGTCTACTTTCATTTTTTATAATTCGGATGTAATTATTTTTCTTTCCTTGTCTATTTTGTGTCTGGTTCTTATTTAAAAATTTGTGTCGTATCGTTTTTAATTAAACCTTTATGGCCTGTTATAGCTACAATATTTAGAAGAAATTGCTGTAAATCATGATGTACTGATGAGATTTAAACTAAAATGTATAATTTTTGATCATTTATTATCGTAAACTTATAATTACATTGAGAATTCCATTATAAGGTATATTTAACTTATACATATTTATTAAACATTTAAATATACAATTAAACTAATGTTTTATATTTTTATTTTTGATACTTACAAGTAATTTTAAATTACGAAAGAGAATCAAGAAATTTTCGTGGTGTCCATCCAAATTCATTATCCATTTATAGGAAAACTTCTTGGTCCTTTACTTGATGTTGAATGATTTTTATTTTGAATATAATTGGTATATGTTACCTTACCTACATTATTAGAATTTAAACAACAGTACACAAATAAAAACAATGTTTCACAAGAGAA
The DNA here is from genome assembly GCA_905147385.1 of Limenitis camilla. NCBI lineage: Eukaryota > Metazoa > Arthropoda > Insecta > Lepidoptera > Nymphalidae > Limenitis > Limenitis camilla. The sequence continues at coordinate 6,498,277 of LR990231.1, forward strand.
CTTTTTCACTTCTTCCTTGATAAAAAATCTCTTTGTCAGTTTCTTAATGAATAAATGAATATTTTTTTAAATAAATTATTCTATGGTTTATTATTTGGTAACCTTAGGTGCATGTGTTTCATATAAAATAGTATTAGTCTTATTTAAATACCTGATTTTAATGAATAAAATGTGCTTAAAGTGCGCTATGTACTTAACAATTTATTATAATTTTTATTTTATAATTCATTGGACCTAGTTATCACATTAATTTAGATGTAATCCTACTAATATTATAAACGCAAAAGCTTTTAAAAATGAATGGATGTATGGATGTTTGTTACTCTTTCACGCAAAAACTACAGAATGGATTTTGATGAAACTTTACAATAATATAATTTACACATCAGAAAAACACATAGGCTATAATTTATAATGATATAGTGTGAATTATCCAAAATATAGCGGGTGAAACCGCGGGGCGCAGCTAGTGTATAGTAATTTATATTTAGTACAGTGTAACTAGGTCCAATTGAGATGGAGCTCAGATGAAATTACAAAACTTTCTATTTAGTTCGTCATCTCATTTAATTTAATACTATTAATGGATTAACTATGATTTATAATTCACTAAGATATATTATTTTTTCGTCTGTAACGTCTTATAATAAATAGTAATATATTTACAAACTATATTCTATAGAAGGCATAGGATCAATTATGTTTTACACTATACATAGAAGTTTATTAACACAGTGTGTTTTTAAAACCATTTCAGGTCCGTGAACAAAATGATAATAATATAATATCAAATTTTGCTTGGCGCCAATCGGGTGCCATGCTTATTTAATATAAGGGACCGATAAAAACCCATCAATAACCCAAAAAATAATGTATTAAAATTTATCAATTTAGTAATTTTCATGAATATTTTCTTTTTTAATTTTTTGTCGTTTACCCTCATGTTTTCAATTGGAAAAGGTTTTTAAAAACACACTTATACTTTAAATCAAGAGAACAATAATTATTATAATTGTAATATATTGATGAAAATGATACGATTTCTTATTTATAGTGTAAAATATTAATGATTTCATAGGATTAAAAAACACTGTGGTCCTTTAATTAATTCTAAGTAAAAGCCTTAAACTACTGGGGTTTATTCGAAATTGACTGAAATTAAGCTTTATATGCAATTGTTATTTAATTATAAAAAGTTCAGAAAGGATTTGTCAACAGTTTATTCTCAATTGTAATTTCTCTCTAATTCTTGCTAAGAATATTCAGTTTCTGAATTTGCGAAACATCTTTATAGTATAGCCTAAGTATTGCAGGATCTTATAATGATCAAGATTATAAAGATGTACTTTGACCTGGCATTGTTTTGACATAAGAAAATTTGACTCGTGTTGTGTAAATCTTAAATACAAATAAACCTAGATTGACCAAAATTTCGTGTTTCTTCGTAAACTATAAATATATTTTATGGTGCAAAAAACTACTCTATTCAGCTTGACATGAGACAAAAAGTAAAAAAAATATTAACGGTTGCTATAACCTGATAAATAACAAAACAGTTATACATTAACGTAATGTGTACGAATTAATTATGTACAATTAAACTTGGTAGTTTAAAAAGTGAAACTTCAACAATTTAAGGTTGGTAAGGATAATTAAATTTGAAATTGAGTAATAGTTGATTGAATTGAACATATTTATCCTTTTTTGTAATAGTAATAATAATATTTATATCCTTATCATAAGAAACATATAAAGAACTTTTAACATTTTGTGTCGTCCCAAGTTGAATATAAAGTAGTATAGTAGTATTAAGTACATTGATTCTGTTTCATTGCTGGTACAACACGGGTTATAAAATTTTGTTTGTGATAATTATGTTTGTTAAACGAAAATTGACTGATTATTATTAGTAAGATACATCAGTGATAGACGAAAATATTTGTAGCTGTAAGATTCACATTCAATAAAATAAAATTCGACTAGAGATTACGCTAGGTTGATATTGACCCCAACACCGGTCACGAAGTCGTCCCTTATAAGCGGAAGAAGGGCTGTGTGTCTGAAACAATAGATAAGCAAAGTTTAGTACTTTGATTTTGTTTTGTTAGCTCAATTCAAAATTGACTTAGTTACGATAGTCCAGGGTAAATTATAAAGTTGCTACTAAAATATTAAAGTCGAGATGATATGAGATGTTTAAGGAATTTACATAATTCTACATGTCTTACCGGTATTATATCTAGCTAATACGTAGATAAATATATGATACAAAATTTCTAAAGATACATGGTTAAACAATAAAACTAAATTTATTTTTATGAAAATGATAATTTTTCCTCAGACTTTAATGAGACAGTCAGTCATTTTAAGGATTTATTTAAAGGAAAACTCAAAAATAAAGCTATTACAATCATGTTTTCTTACACAAATATTACGACATCTTTAAATATCCAGCTTACAGTTAAATGTAAATCAGGTTTTGTAAATAGCAAAATGCAATATTGTAAACCTTGCAGGTAAATATTATGTGAGTGGAAACAAATTCGCTGAGGCATAGCAACTTGCCCAGACGTGAGTGGCGTTATGACTTCAGAGCGACATGTGAAATCGTATTCTACTCGCTCATATTCATGCATAAAGTATTATAATAATCCCAATGTTTTCTGTTCATCTTTTCAATTCAAGAACATTTCTTTTTAGTAGTATTAAATATTAATACTAAAATAAAATAATTTTTTGGTAACAGAAGTTATTAAAATTTGAATAAGAAATTAATTTTATCAAGTATTTTTTATCAGAAAATTTTCATCATCTCTTATCATTTATATAATTCATAATAAAATATAATTTTAAGTGAGTGGAAGCAAGTTCTTTCCGGCGTAGCAATTTGCTTGCACTCGAGAATCGTTATGACGCTTATTATCAGCTACATGAGATACTCCAACCATATTTGTAAAAACAGTAATTTTAATCTAAAAATCTACCTACGATAATAGCTTTTTTAAGAGTTGTGAAAAAGTGCATAAGTTATAAGGCGATTATTGACAACGATGGTAGAGTGCTTAAAATTACATGGCTCAATGGAAAATATTTAACTTTAAATTTTGAACACTACTTTTATGGTACTACTGAAAAAGATACTTTTGTGTAAGTATGAAAAAATCAATTCGGTTTAAGTAAATCTATAAAGATTATCTTCGATTTATGAGGTCAAAAGAATGTAAATAAAAGTACAGGTATAACATATGTACATACGAGTTTAACGATACAGTTAGCTACATAGACAGAAATCTCACAAAGGAAAGTGTTTTAGATGCGAGTGGGGCGTACAAACATACATCAAAAACAAAACTCACTCTGGCGCAGGCCACGGCGCGTGCTTATGAGTGGCAGCACGAGCGCGCGCGAGGAGTGTCATGACCGCTCGCTTAGTCGGCGACATGGCGGCTCGCGCGCCAAGCAGTGGCCGCTTGCGCCCGGTCGCAACCCCACCCACCGCCCCACCCGCACCTGTTGACAATGCGGGTTCATTCAAAAAAAATTAAAATACCCACATATAAAAAATAATACAATATAAATGAATTCAACTGATGTAAGCACTGTCTTCTTTAATATTTAAGATTAGGTTTAGATCTCAGGGACGACAAGGATTATCCTTATTTAATATCTATACCTCTAGAGTATTGGAATATGTAATATTCCATCAAAAGTTTTATGTTCCCTTTATAGATCCTCACGTATAGTAAAAATGCTGATGGAAGAAGGTTTCCTAACCTATTGTCGCTAAGAGAACTGTGTGAATATTTAAACTTAACTTTTACTATTTAAACAAAAACTAATTTTGAATTAATTTATTATTTTATATATAAAATTCTCGTGTCACAATGTTAGTTACCATGCTCCTCCGTAACGGCTCAACCGATATTTATGAAATTTTATATGCATATTTAGTAGGTCTGAGAATCGGCTACTATCTATTTTTCACCCCCCTAAGTGATAAGGGTTTCATCTTTAAATGACCTTTACACCAATTCTAATCATGTGGAAAGATTGTTTATTAAAAGGTTTCGTTATATTACTATTATTAAATTAAATGTAGATTAAAACTTCAATTGGTATAATATTATTTTATATACTTATATTTTGAGGTCGCTTAGGGCGACCCGCCCGCGGGTTCTCACGGGTAGTAGAGCGTATTATCAATATCTATCTTCTTATGTATTGTTTTATTATATCTAAAAAGGGATTAGACAGCGTTGAATAACGTTATAAAACAACATTTAGTAGTTTTTGAGTTGATCGCGAACAGACAGACCGACGCGGCATGAAATTTTGTTTTTATTTATATGTAGTGATAAATAATCAATTAATCAATCTAGAGAGTACAACCAATTGAATGTATAACTTAGTTAATTTATTGTCATTATTAATTGACCTTTGAGAATTGCTAATTTTCAGGTGACAGGTGGTATTATTACACGACCTTCCCTAGCTTCGTTGGGCTAAAACTTTTAAATGAAACAAAGCCAGTTACTGCAAATATCGTAACGAATTTTGTGGAGTAACTTTTGTGTGATGCCCGTACAAAAATACAAACATAATGATTCTATTGGCTTCTAATGGAGTTATAAAGTTTCCTTACATTAGGTTTTCTTAAATGTTATCTATATACATATATTCAATAAGTGATATTCTTTTTATATTTATATATTGGGTCAGAAACGAAATATTTCATATTTTATTAATGTTATTCATGACTTCGTGACACAAATTGTCTGAAAAAAGCGTTTCTTACAATGAATTATGTCCTATAACGTATATATTGGTGGGATTGGGGTGACATTAATTTTGCTAATCGATAACCTTCAGACAATTTGAAGCTCATTAAAATAAATTATCAAAGTTTTTTTATTTAAATAAACAAGATTATTATCATAATCAAAAACTACAAACAAATCCCAATCATTCAACAAATATCCGTCTACTAGTATGTCAATATATTTTTTTGTTAAAGTATAAGCCGAAGTGCCCTTCATTCGGTTACAAGTATAATAACATCATAAATTCAGGCTTCTACAAAACAAAGTCCATCACTCAACCAGAAGCGGTAAACAAACGGTTGGTTATTTCGTTTTGTAAAAATAATGCGTCACGATATCTGCGAAATATCACCGCAGCAAAAGACTAAGGAATGAGATTTTAGCCTGTGGTACAAGGTTTAGATAAAAAGTTTCATAAAAACTATGACATTTTTATCATTATTTAATTTTTTCATTGAAGTATTTAAAAAAGTAAGCGGTGTAATTTATAAATTTACCAAAAAATTAATGTGGATTCACGCTAAAACATCGCGTAACGTAATGTATAACCTTGATACTGGCTAGTATGTGACTGGCTCAGTTTTTTTTGGAATATGCGAAATTAAACTAAATTCGGACACGTTATTGATTTTAAAATTCTTCATAAAATTTTTTGCTTTTGCAGACATAAAACGTGGGTTCTGCAATATTATTAAACTGCATAATTATTATTACATTTAGTTATAATTTATTTTCGACACTCTATAATTTTAACACAATAAGCGTTAAAATAAAAAAGTTCATACTAGGTTTTTTTTTTCAAAAACTCCAAATTTATTTTTAAATTATAATACTTTCGTAACGCTACATTTTTATGTTTAGCTATTAATATTAGAAAATAATTAAATATAAGTCTCTTACTAACTGACTAAAGTAAGTAAAGTTCTTATTTAAAATTTCTTATCATTTAAAAACCTTTATGAAAAATTTAAAATTTCTTTATATACCTAAACAATATGTTGATCCGTATCTAGTTTATTTTCTCATTATAACAGTTGAGTTTTATCGTTTTCGAATGTAACAATCGTAAAGGGCCGTCAGCGGTCCGTTTAATTAAAACACAAACGGTTTTGATATTGCTATGTGGTTTGTTTGAACAGTTTTAAACAAAGCTAAACTGTTTTTATGGTTATCTCACATTTGACAGTTACATATGAAATACAAGAACTTTTCATTTAAATGATATAAAAGAGATAGGCGAGACAGATTCAATCTAAATTTAACAAGAAAGAAACGCATGACAGACTTTGTATTTACTATAAATATGTAAATATAATCTTTTGGTAATACATATTGATTTTACACCCTGAAAATTTAAAGAATTGTACCCATAGCAAGACGATATACATTTTTTTGTACATGTCAATGAAACTATTTTTATCCATTCCGAGTAGCTAGAGTAATTATTATGATAATAAAAATTATGTGAACTATTGTGAGCTCTAGTTCATCTCTTGATGGTTTAGGTATAGAGTTTAGATTCACAATTTGATTAGATTCTAAGGAAAAAAAACATTTAATCCCTCACTGAAGCGAGAGTAGGTAGCAAGTAGATAGGTATATAATTAATAGTTATCCCGGCAAACGTTTTACTATATAAATTATTTCTAGTGGCCCGGCCTTCCTTATCACCAAGGGATACAAAAAATATCCTTCGCCTATTAATTACTGTATATGGAAGAGTTCGATAACTAACACTGTGACACAAGAATTTTAACTGCCTAAGAAGATAGTGTTTAAAAAATCGTTGAATAACTATTTAATATTTTCATTTCCTAGTATACCAGCCCGGCTAGCTCAGTCGGTAGAGCATGAGACTCTTAATCTCAGGGTCGTGGGTTCGAGCCCCACGTTGGGCGAGCCAACTTTTTTTAGTAATTTTTCTCATTTTATTTTCTGTTGTAATAAACTTATAACTTTGCTATCTCACGGCAACATTCTTTCTACATCTATAACAGCTGATTAATATCTGGATAATACAGTTTTTATTCAGCAATAGGACTCCAAAATCGTGTTTTCTGTGTTATTTTCATATGTATGTCGATCTATTGCATAATCGTTTTAATCTCAATTGAAAAATAATAATATACATAGGACTGAAATAAAAACATAAATATTACTTTAATACCATTAATGATTTTAATACAAAGCTTTATCGATAAAAACGAAATAAAACTGGTAATATTTTGAGGGGAGTCGCCACTCGGAGAGAGAAACGTAATAGCTTCGCTCTATTGTTTGTGAACGACCATTATTTTTGGTTCACTTTCTTTTCATTTTCATGAAATTTGAGACACTAGATGATCAGACAAAAAGATGAAATTCTGTTAGAAAAGTAAATTATACTTATTTTTAGGGTTGTCATATTTTATTTATGGATATTATGTACAATAATTTTTGGTTAAGACAATCGCTTTACTCGCAGGTTATAAATTATGTTTATAAAGCTACGAATTAGAGACTGAATATTAATGTTAGTACAGTCAAATCTCAGTTATCGTAATTATAATTTATCTCTACCATAGTTTTATCTTGCAATTTAGCGATCACAATTCAGTTTAACTATGATTGCTTTTTAAGTATTTTTAGAAACAATTTATAGAATATCTTATTTTCAAGGAATATAACAGAACGGCTTACCAAATTTTGTGATACGTGAAGTAAATCTACAATTTACTTCACGTATTTGCAGCTAATAAAATTGTGTTTTAAAACGCTGTTTATTTATGAGCAATATATTAGGGATATATTTGATGGGTAAGAGCATTAAAGTATGTACATTTTGGCATTGATAAGAATGGACTCTAGCATTGCAATTCGCATTGGTATTGCAATAAAATGGAAACCAGAGCTATAATGAAGTATAAAATCTTAAAATATCCCACGTTACAATTTAGTAACAACAAAATGGCCATATTCTATTAATTAAAAAATGTATATGGCAACACAAAATCACTTTTGTCACTCACGAATAGTGTAGTTTTCTATCAGTGAAAGAAATATATTACGGATATATTTGATGGGTAAGAGCATTAAAGTATGTACATTTTGGCATTGATAAGAATGGACTCTAGCATTGCAATTCGCATTGGTATTGCAATAAAATGGAAACCAGAGCTATAATAAAGTATAAAATCTTAAAATATCCCATGTCAAATTTTTGTGGAGCTTTGAAAAAAAAACCTGGAATCAAAACCTGAATGTTCAATCACCTGTTAAAGTTCTGAGATTCTTCTGAGTCTGGCGAGGGATGGGACCCTATATAGTGTCTGGAATTTTCACTATATGACTTACATAACTAAATCCTTTTAGGATTTTATTCAGATTTTATGCTTTAATAAATCGTCTGGTTGGTCTTCAACTTAAACAGAATAAAGTGTGTTATAAACATGGACGTACCAACCTTGCGTAGCGAGAGCATGCACAGCGGCTGGTTTAACACCACGAAGAGCCGGGTGTGCATGCAGCATGCCTCCAAGCACTGGGCTGCTGAGGCCGAGGATGTCACCACCTCCTGATTTAGTTGGTTAGTTGCGTTATAAAAAAAATAATGTGTTAGAGAAAACATTAACAATAATTTTATTAGTGCCAAATAATTTTATTAAAGCCAAAAACCACATAAACACGAGTACGTGTTTATGTGGTTTTTGGCTTGTAGTTGGTTATTTATCAAGCTTTTAATTTAGCAAGATTAAAAGTATAAAATTTACTTAACGTAACAAACCATAGGTGTTAGTCAACACATAATCGTTAATGGTAAAAACATTATCATAATAGTTTACCCGCCCTTGCTAAGCTGGGCTAAAACATTTTTAAACCAAAATACCAATTTTTCTGACACTCGATTTAAATAAAAGCATTTTGAGTTACGCGTGCATTAATGCAACTGTGAAAATCGTCCTTCATTTTATTTAGTATTTGTGTAATGTGCGTACATACTTACGAATATAGAGACAAACAAAAAAATATTGTTTTGTCTTCTATTGTATAAATAACGATATCATTAGGTATTTTAAATATATTCCATGTGTAGTATAACATAACATTTTCATTATATGTTAAGATTTATAACGTTTATATTGTGTTTAAAGACAGATAAAATTTAACAGAAAAATATTGTAAAATTCAGCCATCTGATGTAACGGTTTACCACGACTTTGTAATTAGCATATAATAAGCACAATTTACATATAAATTGAAAATATAAAAGCGTACCTAATATCGAGTTTTGTGTAAGTAAATGATGCGTAGGAGGTTGCTGTATAACGCCTCCGCCGACCAACATGCCGTGACCTGCGTGGCTTGGTGCTAGCTGCTACAACAAAGAAAAATAATTAAATATCAGGAGAGAGCATTTATAAATAACTAGAGGCCTGCCCTCGCTTCGCTCCGGGTATTTAATACAAGTATTATAATTGATGTCCTTAAATTATCACTCTGTAATTGTGTAGTTTTTCATTATTTGAAAAAAGAGAGAGAATAAGAAAAAGTTATAAAAAGAAAAATAATAGAAACAAAAATAAAAGAAAAGCGACAGATAGTATAAGGGGGAGGACAGAGCAAAAATAAAATTGAATAGGTAAAGGAGAGAGAGAAAGAGCGAGAGAGATAATCGAAAGAAAGAAAGTGAAAAGAGACTGATAATACTGAACAAATAAAAATAAGAATTAAAAAGAGAAAAAAAAGAGAGGATGAGAGACAATGATAGTATTATAAGAGGAAGAGAGAGAGACTTCTCTCAGTGAAAGAATTTTTAAAATCGGATTAGTAGCAACAAAATGGTTAAATTGTATTAATTAAAAATGTATATGGCAACACTAAATCACTTTTGTCACTCACGAATAGTGTAGTTTTCTAACAGGGAAAGAATTTTTTAAATCGGATTTGTAGTTCCTGAGAAACTCTTCAATTTACAAAATAGCCACCTTATGGCACTTAAAAGGCCATATCTTTTTAATTAGAGTATTTATGGCAACACCACATAGCCTATGTTACCCGGAAAGGATGTAGCTTCCTATCGGTGAAAGAATTTTCAAAATCGGTTCAGTACTTTTAGAGCCTATTCGCAACAAACAAACAAACAAACATACAAACAATCAAATCTTTCCTCTTTATATAATAGTATAGAATAGATATAGATTACATTATTATGTTGAATTGTCAATAAAATATTCAACTATCACAATTGTGACATGATATATGTAATGTACCTACTATTAGAAAATATTCTGGCTTTCCCAGCATATAAGATAAACTCGCAAACAAGGAAATCAAATCTTGTATGTCAATCTTAACGTATGAATTTCAGTTTTTAATGAGTTAAATCGTAGTAATTCTTATGCAAATGTTTCAAGACCTTAATAATCTTTGATATATGACTAAAGATGAGTGATGTATCAAAGGTTATAGCTATTCTTTGATATATCATTTATCTTATTTCGTTTACATATATTCTGTATGAAAAATATATATAATACTTATATATATATATGTATATATGACTGATGACTTTTAGAGTATTGCAGTTAAAAAATGTTTGTTATGTTATTAAGGTAGGTTTCTGAAATACTAGTCTATTATACTACATTATAGAATTATGAGTTTTTTGTGCAGAATTTAAATAATTAAGTAATCTATATGGATATATAGACCATACCATGGAATATTAATATCATGTGGACGGCAAAATCTACCTCTGCCAGCGTTAGATTGTTAGTGGATCCGCCATTTGCAAGTGATGTGCATATTAATCAAGTTACTAACACATTATAATAATAGCAGATTGGTTTGGTTACGATATGATTTACTATTCTCTCGACAACAACTTGATTTCTTTCCAAATAACAAACACAAAGAGCTATAATTTACGGAGCTCATGTTTCTAGCCTTACACATGATATGAGAAAAACAAGAAAAAAGCAATTTCAGCTTTTGAATGGTGGCGTGAATGCTAAATGTTTGTTTTTTTGTTGGTACCAAATTTTCTTGGCCTAGAAAGGATGAATTCGCGTAAAGTAGATTGCGAACGGAGAACGTATGACAGCATGTTTGAATGATTAATATTTAATATGATCTTATCTCGCTTAACTTATTTAAAATTTTAATACTAAATAATAGAAAACTTAATTTATAATAAAGAATACCTAGTACTATTATTCAAATGTAAAATTATTTCACTTAATTTGATATGAAAATTGAATTTAAGAGTGATTAGTAATTAATTGTAACTTTATAATTTTTTGTTGATTTTTTTGTTGATGTTTTGTTGATAATTTTTTGTTGATGTTTTGTTGATGAGTTTTTTGTTTTATTTTAGTTTACGGGTGTTTTTTTGGCGAAAGAAACAACTTAACTCTTCTTCATTTTGTAGTCAGATAATATTCATTCTTATCAGCACTATTTAAAGTAATACTTGCATATTATGTAATAAGATTGTTTGTATTCCTATATCTGGTTGAAGAATAGAATTACTTTAAATAAGTAAGCAAGAAAAGTATAATCATGAACCATGAACAATTAAAAAGACGTGCATTATTAATTTTTTTACAAAAACCCATAGAAACATATCAAAATTAAATATTACAAAACACATTCTTTTCGCCCAAAGGTAATAAATTTAATGTTCCGCTGCTCCGACACGATAATTTAGTTCGCGTTTAACGCCGACCTATTATAGTAAAGTAACGCAAGTTTATGATACTCATCAGTGAAATTCATACAGATGTTAATTAATAGTCTAAAGCGAAAATATTATCTTACATGATATTATTATTTAGTTATTTTTATCTACGAAAACTTATATAAATGAACTCACTCTAGATTGATATGCCTCTTGATAAATTATTTCTTACTAGCTGACCCGACAAAAATTATCCTGTCTTAACTATAAATATCGAATTTGAATTGGCTTTCAAAAGCTTACATTAGAAAAGTTAATATGGTCAAGTCAAGATTTCTAAAATTTTCTAATATTTCGCGCAACTTTCTTAATTTTTTCTTACATAAGAACCTTCTACTGCCAGTAACAAACACAAAAAAAGTATTAGCGAAATCGATCCTGCAGTTCACGCGTGATGTTGTGACCAAGGGAAATAGGGATTCATTTATATATATATAGATTATAGTAATGACTAAGTAGTAAGGTTTGCCAAGGGAGAAGACTATTTTTGACAACATATAATTAATGTTTATATGACGCTCATAGCGTTAAATGTTAACATTGTTATTAACTAGAAGTTTTGAAGCATTACCTAACTGCCGTTATACCGTTAAAAGCTCCATAAAGGGCGTATCAAGTGAAGCTATGGCTCTAACAACACTCACTTTAGAACTTAGATTTAGGTCAAGTGCTCTACGAACATAACAGATTTACTAAGTTTTAAGTGTACAAAAATTTGTACAATGTAAATTCAATTATCATTTTCATTGGAAATGAGTAATTTGATGTTTTATGTTCTTTTTTAAGTTAAAGTTCAAGCGCTTTGTTAAAAGTTGTCTGCTACAGATATAACGCCGATGGCTTTATAAAGAAATCAGAAAAATATAATACTTAAGAAAAAATAAAGCCTTCAAAGGGAGGGCTTCAAAGGGAGAGAGTTCAAATTTAATATTACTATAATTGCGAATAACTTTGTTAAATTCAATTATAATTAGAAGCACTAAAAATAAATCTAATCAAAATACACCCATACCCATACTTTCAAAATCTTGAAATATTTAGTATGTAATATGAAAACAAATTAGCAAATATGTATTAAGCTTTACGCGTGAAATCTACCTAAAATAAAAATGAGCTAAAAGTTGCAATAAAACTAAGAGAACCCTGCAAATAATACAGAAGCCAAGAGAGCTAAGAGCTATTTACAATAATATATTACTAGTTTATACGAGAGAATTCAAAAAATCTAACATTGCTATTTAGACCTAATTTTTTCAAACTGGTCTTTGTGATTGTGCTTTTACATCTCGACTAACGACGTAGACGAAGATTTATTTAGTAGCACTTGAATGTGAATCACAAGAATAATTGATTTTGACATATTCTTTTATAGAGGTCAAGCATAGGATCCCGCACTAAGTATCACAAGCTTATTTTTGCATATTTATTATCTATTATATGTAAGTAGTTCTACTAAATGTACCTTCTATGTTCAATCTATTAGTGTACGAACTATATTAATAACGGTCGTAGTTAATAGGCCCATAAAGATCGTATTAAGTTTCACGTCGAAACTTAAATTTGGGTTAAGTGTAATAGACTATTGGGGTAAACTTATGATGAAATAAATTCGCAACATATATTACCAATATAGTATATATCTTCGTTGTTTAGTTGATGTAGGTAGATCGATTGAAATTATGTTAGTTTGGCGCTGTTACGCTATGAAATTTTAATGAGATAGATTAATGGCCTTAGAGCAAAATCAAATGAATTATATTTTATTTAATATAATTATTACATACTAGAGGGCTGCCCTCGCTTCGCTCCGGGTATTTAAAGCAATATTATAATTGATGTCCTCAAATTGTCATTCTGTAATTGTGTAGTTTTTAATTATTTGAAAAATTAGAGAGAGTAAGAAAAAGTTATAAAAAGAAAAATAATAGAAACAAAATTAAAGAAAAGCGACAGATGATATAAGAGGGACAGAGCATAACTAAAATTGAATAGGTAAAGAAGAGAGAAAGACAGAAATTATCAAAAGAAAGAAAGTGAAGAGGCTATTCATTCTGAACAGATAAAAATAAAAATTAAAGTGAGAAAAAAGAGAGAGGATGAGAGAGAATGATAGTATTATAAGCGAAAGAGAGGCGTAAATACTATAGACTTCTCTCAGTGAAAGAATTTTTAAAATCGGATCAGCAGCAACGAAATGGCCATATTCTATTAATTAAAAAATGTATATGGCAACACTTAATCATCTTTGACCCTCAAGAATAGTGTAGTTTTTTAACAGTGAAAGAATTTTTAAAATCGGATCAGTAGCAAAGAAATGGCCATATTCTAATAATTAAAAAATGTATATGGCAACACTACATGAACTTTGTCACTCACGAAAAGTATAGTTTTCTATCAGCGAAAGAATTTTTAAAATCAGATTAGTAACGACAAAATGGCCATATTCGTTTAATTAAGGAATACATATGGCAACACTGAATCACCTTTGTCACTCACGTATAGCGTAGTTTTCTATCTGTGAAAAAAATGTTTAAATCGGATTTGTAGTTCCTGAGAAGCTCTTCAATTTGAAGAGCTTCTCAGTGTTGCCATATACATTTTTTAATTCACAAATTTGGCCATTTTGACGTAATTAACCCGATTTTAAAAATTCATTCGCTAATAGAAAACTATGCTTTTCGTGAGTGACAAAGGTGATTTAGTGTTGCCATATACAATTTTTAATTCACGAATTTTGCCATTTTGTCGTAACTAACCCGATTTCAAAAATTCTTTCGCTAATAGAAAACTATGCTTTTCGTGAGTGACAAAGGTGATTTAGTGTTGCCATATACATTTTTTAATTCACGAATTTTGCCATTTTGTCGTAACTAACCCGATTTCAAAAATTCTTTCGCTGATAGAAAACTATACTTTTCGTGAGTGACAAAGGTGATTCAGTGTTGCCATATACATTTTTTAATTCACAAATTTGGCCATTTTGACGTAATTAACCCGATTTTAAAAATTCATTCGCTAATAGAAAACTATACTTTTCGTGAGTGACAAAGATGATTCAGTGTTGCCATAAACACTTTTTTAATTAATAGAACACGGCCGTTTTGTTGCTACTGATCCGATTTTAAAAAATCTTTCACTGAGGAAGTCTACAGTATTTCTGTCTCTCTTCCTCTTATATACTATCATTCTCTCTCATCCTGTCTCTTTTTTCTCTCTTTAATATTTATCTTTATATCTGTACAGAATGGTCAGTCTCTGTTCGGTTTTTTTTACGAGTCTCTCTCTCTCTCCTTTATTTTTATTTTTGTACATATATTCTTAATTTAACATATACTTTAACGTAGACGAAGTCACGGTAGTCGACTAGTAGTAGATAAAGTGCAAACGAGCTGATGGTCCACCTGATGGTAAGTGGCCACCATCGCCCATGGACATCGGCAAAACAAGAGAGTAGCGTTGCATCCTTGAAGATAAATTGGGGAGGGGGAGTGAAAAAAAAAAATGCTGTGGTTTTAGCGGACCCTGAGCTAGTGCACTAGATCCGCAGCATTAATGGGATGGGAGAGGGAGGGGGTAAGTCTGGCCCACATGCGGCTCGACCAGAACTCGTCTATGACACTTATGGTCGGATTCGCATGCTGGTGGTCGCAAGCCAGTTGGGGAACAGATCCCCTACCACCAAGGGGGTGCTGGGTTACTCGGCTCTTACGAGATGCTCTCCCCTCGGGTAAATATAAAGTTTATAATAAAAAACACTAAAAAAAATATCGCTAAATAATAAACGCTGAGAATGAAATGCTAAAATATAAAAATCTGTGCATCTTTTACCGTGCTTTAATGTGCTGTATTATCCTAAGTATCTGAACATGACAAGAACTACTTGCAATTAAGTAAATTAAAAAAAAAATTCACTAAATAATAACCTTTAAAGTTTAGTTTTAACTGCACTTCTCTATTTACGTTTAAGTTGGCGTGACGTTTGAATATTGAATGCATGTTCCATTATAACTGAAAATGGCGTCTTAAATCATACTTTTAGAAAAGCTAAAGCTATTTTATTATACTGGTTTTAAAAGAAAAAAAGAGTATACGTATCTCATAATATGAATATTATTCGTATATATATACATCCACCCGTCAACTCTCACTTTAATATCTATTTTATATAATATTTAGTTTATGTCTGTGTTTAATAGATTTAATATTAATGATGATTATTTTTCGTGCTCTTCTTCTGAAATGATTCTTAGTGCTTCAAGCAATGATAGTTTAACTAGTCACTATAACTCACTAGCCTTGTATAGTAACCTTAACTTAAAAACCCTTAAATTTTTATTTAACATTAAGTCTTTTAGCATCGTCCCAACCGATGCTGTTTTGATGTTTGAGTCGTGGTTGAAACCCTTACTTTCATCTTCCCTTTATGGACTTGGTAACTACAATCTTATAAGAAATTATCGTACTGATTAAGGAGATGGCGGTGTATGTGTTTACCTCAAAGATAACATAACGTTTAAAGTAATAATGCAGTTTAAAGTAATAATGCAATCTTTCAGTACATATCACGGCCAATATTTATTTATAGAAATTAATAGTCATCACCCTAAAATTCTTCTCGGCGTAGCCTATTCACACGCTGTACACATAAATTATTTTCACTCTTTTAGATCAAATTTCCCCATCTTATGATCATTCCATTATAATGGGTGATCTCAATATCTGTCTCTTAAAAAAAGAGTCACGGTCGAAAATACAGTCTTTAGTTAAATCTTTTATCTTGTCTATACTTTCATCATCTGCAACTCATTTTCAACCCAACTGTGAAGCATCTCTGCTCAACCTCATCATCACTTTTAAGTCACATAACGGTCGCGTACATGATCAATTAGACGCTCCTTTCTCGTACCATGATTTAATTTTTTTGAGTTATAATCTATCAATTCCAAGGCGTAAAAGTATGGTACAAAAGCGTCATAACTATAAAAATATTGATATTGAATCATTTACTCGCGATGCATCATGGATTGATTGGTCCCCAATATATACCGCTTCAAACATTGATGAAAAGGTAAGGTTATTAAATATAGAGATTATCAATTTGTTTGAAGCTCACGCGCCTCTACTGCAAGTTGCATCATAGTTAAGTAAACACTGCTGCCTATAAAAGCTTCCTGTTTAAATGACAACTCTTATACACAAACTTGGAAATTTCTTAAATCGCTAGGTGTGGGTAAATCTCCAAATTCATCGTATCAATTCTTAGATTTAAATTCTTAAATAATCATTTTTCAACTCCTTCAGTGAGAATGTAATTAATAATAAAATTTTATGCCTTCAAAGATTGGTAGACGCCACCCAGCCTATCTGTGATTCTATTGTTTTTCATTGTTCGATCTTGCGCTGACGGATGGTGAGAGTTGTTTGCTCGCCTCGCAGCTAGATGGCGTAGCGCGTTTTAAAACCAGCGCGACGCTTGTCTATTCCTGTATAATCTGTGTCCTCCCCATCGCCATCATTCGTTAGAAGTTAGAACATTCAAACAGGCAGTGCGGTACCGTGTGCCATGCACGCTTAAGAAACACCATCTGAAGGGGAACTGGAGCCGGCTCCAGGAGTTGCAGTTTGCAAATCTGGTGAGTTGCCATCTTTTGAGATTTAGAAGCGTAAGTTTGAAGTCGAAGGTATTCCTTTTCCTCCCCAATACAGTCAACAAAGTAGCACGTTGCTACATTCATGATGTTACAGATTAAAACGTTAAGAAAAACATATTATCAATATCTTCCAATGGCGCCGGTAGTGGCGCCGATAGTTCCAATTTTATATTTAGTAAGTCCAGTTATCACTCACATTAAAAATGTTTCTTTCACCTCCGAATTATTTCCTGCAACTTGGAAAATGGCGCATGTTATCCTGCTACCTAAAGTATCCAAACCTATCCAATTGTCTCAGTTTCGGACCATTTCCATCTTACCAATCATTTCAAAAATTCTGAAAAAAGCTACACTCAAGCCAGTCTCAAGTTTCTTGTTACGCAATAACATTTTAAGTACTTCTCAGTCCGGATTTCGTCCACAACACAGTACCTGAATGGCATTAATTAAAATCACCGACGACATCCGTTCCGTCCATTCCGTACGCAATGGATAAGAAGAAACTCACCGTTCTTATCTAACTTGCTGAAGTAGCAATGCCTTTATATCAGTGGATTGTGATATTTTGCTCGGGAACTTCTCTTTACATAACTTGTCTACCGCAGTAAATGACTGGTTTCGTTCTTACCTTCATGGATGCCAGCAAAGGGTCTGCACCGATGAGAATTACTCAGACTGGACTGATCTATCTGCTGGTGTTCCGCAAGGCGGCATTCTCTCACCATCGCTCTTCTCCATTTTTTGAGCTCATGTATATGAGCTCACAAAAGTGTTGTCTAGGATTCAGGCATGGGCAGAATCTTTTGGTCTCGTAGTTAATCCTTCAAAGTCCCAAGCCATGATTATTGAAAGTAGACATCTGCGCAACAAAGTCAATTTTAATAATCTTTCTTCCATAACTTATAACGGTGCTATTATTCCACTTACTGATAATGTTAGAAATTTGGGATTAATAATCGACTGTAACTTATCATGGTCAGCGCACGTGAATGAGATCAGTAAGCGTTTGCATCATTCTCTTCATTCTTTAAAACGATTCCAAAACTTTCTTCCTCTTCAGAATAAAATTATTTTGGCTCAATCCCTGTTATTACCTCTTCTCGATTATGTTGATGTATGCTATCCAGACGCTACCGAGGAAATACTAGATAAACTGGATAGACTTCAGAATTTGTGCATTCGATTCATCTTCAGTTTGCGCAAATATGACCACGTGTCTAATTTCCGGCATGAATTAATGGCACCCTATTCGTCAGTTCCGGAATGTTCAAAATACTCTTTAGTATTTTAAATTTTTCTTGTCTACCTTATTTAAATAAGCGGTTTCATTTAGCACTTCCAAGTAGTAGACCAGCAAACTCTTGTGTAACTAAAAGATTTGAGTTGCAACTATATAAAACAATATTTTATGAGAGATCATTTACTGTTCTTGCTATTAAATTATGGAATTCTCTCCCGAATGATATTTTGTACGATAACCCCTCGCTTAATACTTTTAAACTCAGACTCAAAAGCATTATTTTTCATTTTATAAGATAAAAAATTTATTGATAATCATACTCGAATTACATTCGGGTCTTGAAGAATGATCCTGAATGAAAGTTATATTTTACCTGATGGTGAGCAGATAAGTGTTCAGGCGCGGGTGTTGGAGCCGGTGGTGAGAAATCACGGCTATTTGCGGTGTGATTCACTATCGTTGGTAGTGTTGGTTGTACTGGGGTTGGTGGTGCTGCAGGTAACTGAAACAAATTAGGAGTAGCCTTAAGGGATAATATAGAGAATATACATATATGGAGGAGGAGGATGATGCGTATGTCAAGCTACAAGAGGAAAAAAATAGGTCCATATACATACCAACGAGATCTTAGTTTGGTTACATTGTCGGGAGATAATCTACACAACTTGTATGTATGTTGAAAAATAGATGAAAAAAGGATATGAGACAGCTCACCTACATTCAAGTTGGTGCGACTGAATTAAACTTAATTCAAGTAAGAGTCGATGCAATTAGTTTTAAACCTGATCCTTAGGCATATTCAGCACAAAGAAGAAAATAGCTAAATATATAGATAAAATTTGTGATCATAACCATACAAACTAGATTTTTGCTATGATAAAACTTTTAGTTTAGAGCATTGTGACATTCGATAATATTATACAACCTAATTAAGATTAAATCCCATCTCTAAAGCATGTTTTATCTGTTGGTGGCATCCATTCAAATAAGGTAAAGGGTAATTTTGTGAATCATGACGTTATCTACAATAGTACGAAGGATCCTTTGTCAGCATAATCGGTTTAGTTCCATTTGATATTTGTAACCGTCTCAAAGCTTAAGCTTTAAGCTGGATTTCTTTAGAAATACGAGAATTCTTATTACAAGCTAAACTAATAAGTAAAATATGTAAATTTATTTTGATTAGTTACTATTTTGTCGTAATAATTTCAAGCGAAAGTCAATTATCCTAAATTAATACACTATGTAAATTTCATGACTATGATAAATTGTTCTTGATTATATTAGTTTGATTGGAATAATAAAATCAATCATAATTAGTACCTATAGAAACAAAGGAATGAAATTTTACACTCTTGTATTTCAATTTACTATGTAATATTCGTTTAAATAAAAATATTCTTAAATGGCAGCTGTCAATGAATGTTATATACTCGTACCTACTACTCTTTGGAAGCAGGTTATTATAATTATCACTCAATGACAGACATACATTTTCGCATAAATTTAAAACATATTTTTCATAAAAGCTCTACTTAATATTTTAAAATTCTAAACAAAATTTAGACTAGAGAATAAAACGTTTGGGAGTGAAATGACAAATTGTTGTTTACTGTCATTATGTCTATTGTATGTATCTTATAGTAAATCAATATACACATCAATAACAGTATTAATATATACATAATTTCAATGACTTGCAATTTTGTATAAGATACAATTATTTATATATACAGAAAATATTCTTGTATAAAAGTATATCTGATTCCATTATAAAATACAAAGACTTTGTTGCTCCAAGATACATTTGAAACCCTCTAAATATAAATTCAATTCCCAAATGGCGATGGTAGATAGAACTGTCAATCTTGGAGTATTTTTCAGTTTTCCAGGGAATTGGCATGCATTTTCCTTTGGATTTATATAGTCATCCGTGAACTGGGACTTTGTGACTATGTTTGTTGAAATTTGTTTTGTACGCTGCAGTTTTATTTTACATATTTTTTTATCAATAAATACTTACATCACTGTTTATCTTCATAAATCCAAAA
The DNA here is from genome assembly GCA_905147385.1 of Limenitis camilla. NCBI lineage: Eukaryota > Metazoa > Arthropoda > Insecta > Lepidoptera > Nymphalidae > Limenitis > Limenitis camilla. The sequence goes on from LR990231.1 coordinate 6,518,757, forward strand.
ATTGGACTTAAAAAATTCACTTTAAGTTCTTTGGAAAGCTATATACCTATCAACAGATTAATGTAAATCTCCATAGATAGGAATATTTACTTTAGATACTCGAAAAAGTAGTAATTATTATGAGAACAACTGGGAAAAAACTACGTAAATGAGGAAGTAAGTAGTGGAACTAAAGAAAAAGACATTATAGAAGTCAGATGAAGAGTGTTTTATTGTATTAACTTGTCTTGGAAAGACTAAAAGCTCGTTACACTACAATGTACGGCAATTCTATTAATATTGTGTATTTTAAACTTACTCTCTGTTTATTTCCATTGTCTCGTAGAGGTAGAGTTTCTTCACTACCACTTCTTGAAGAATCGGGTGGTGTTAACCGTCTCTGCTCATTTTGTGAAGACAGGATCTGCATTTCCAGCATTTGTTCTTGTCTTATGTCATCGTTGTAATCCTGTGATGAAACAAAAAAAAATTAATTTAGCTGCTTTTGGGGAAAAGATGTCAATCTACCAGTTTCGTCAATATAATGATAATAATTTATTTAAGATACTAGTCGGCGTGCTTTAAATTCGCTAACATTATTAAATGACAATAACTTTTTTCAGACTTCCGACATAATTGAAACAAAGCCTAGATATTAAGTTAAGTCTGCAGCCGTACAACCGAGTAAAGAGTACCTATCTAATTCATTGTAGTTTTTTGCATTATTTAAAGTTACTAGCCAAGGATTTATTAAATAAATTATGAGGTACTCTTCAGAGTAAACAAAAACTAACCGTGTGTATCTAAATATATTGTGTCTCTGGAATAAAAACATTTACCAAGAAAATCGCTTAAAATCAAAATATGTAATATTTGTGTAGTTTATTATGTATTATTTTTAAAAAGCCTGCTATACAAATAAAAAATAATACTTTATTGAATTGTAAATAAGTATTCACTTCGATTCACGACTTTTAACCTTTCTCCGACCTTGAAGAGATAAAAAGTCCAAAAAAGAATTTATTGCAAGGAATGTTTCGAAAGCAATGGTTGAGGGAAAATTTAGGTCCTATATTTTTTATTATCTCAAGAGTTTTCTCTTTGTGAGGCCATTACGAAGTTTTGAATGGTTACAGTAATAAAGAACCTGTTTGGGTTGTGGAAATTTTACTTTGTGTTACAGATTTGTGTCTCTAAATAATGGAATAAAATTTAGAAGTTTTACTTGTTGCTTAAATATGAAATGGTAGTTTTACAAAGAACTTATACCTAGACTAAACAGACAAGTATTTTATTGTAATGTAGTTCTTGATAGATTTCTAAAGATTGAAAACATTCATTAGATATTGATGGATCCTACTTATGTGGGTCAATGTATAAAATGTTTTCATTATATAATCTCTAATGTTCAAATTAGTTATTTATTTTATACTTTTTTTAAGGGACACATCATCATATTAGCCTTGTAATGAATAAGCATGTAAATTAAATGATCATTTGTACATAACAAATCCTTTACAATAATATAATTGACAAAATAACATTACCTACCTCTATTCTCATAACGGCTCTTTGGTGTCATATAAATCCACCTAAGCTGTGATAAAGCATTTTATATTTATATCGTCTGAACAATCCCAACTAACATTTGGGATCAATAAAAACACTTTCGATAACCAACTATAATATATGGAGCGATAACAGATGATATATGTTTACAGTTTTTGGATAAAATGATTTACATATTCGGAACTATGAATTAGAAATTTAATCTAACTAATTGTAAAGTTTACCAATTCGATGAACATATTAATGAGCTATCCTTTTTAATAAAATTCATGAAATCTCCTCGAATCGAATCCTCGAATGAAAAGTTCCATTACATGTACGTACTTACGAAGTTAGTTTAGAAAATCAAAGTTTTAAGCCAAAAATGAATTTATTTCATGCGCGCAGTATTAAAAAAAACGGGTTGCTCTCTGGGAGTGCCGGCAGAAGTGAAAACTTGAACACTGTATTATTGAGATCTGGCTTTAAACGGCAAGACCAGAACGTGATATAATTCTACGGTTTAAAAACGGTACAAAGAACAAAATTCAAAATAACCGAACTGTATTGACATCTGGCTTACATACTGCGAGACCAGAACGTGTCACGGGATTTCGGAAAGAAAATATAATTCTACGGTTTAAGTAACCCAAAGAGCAAAATTCGAAAATACCGAACTGTATTATTGAGATCTGACGCTTACGAATTTTCGACCAGGTCACGTGTCAGGACACGTGAGTTTAACATTTTTTACCCATCCCAAAAAAAAGTATACAACTGCATAACGCCGCTAAAGAAGTTTACACTTCAAAAAATCAATCTATTTTCTTGCTTTGCCATTACAAAGTCGTGGGAATATCACACTAATGAAGTTGTGATATCAGAAGATACAAGAATAATTGAATAATTAATGAAATTTGATTTCGTTTTCATATTTCCAATTAAAAGTTAACAAAACTAAGTTCGACAAGGGAAATCGGATTTTCATTCTCCAACTGACTAAATATTGTAGAATTTAATAGCTTGATAATAAATACCAAATGTTTATACAAAATATTTGAGGATTTAATTTGACGTTCTAAAATAATAAATACAGCAAAGTTAATATAACTTCAAAGGGATTAAATCTGTCGCTATTTGTTTAACAAAAGCCCATGCAATAAATATAGATCAGAAGCCCTTTACTAGCGGCCAAAAATAATAAATCCCTCATTTTGTTAGATGATAAACTTTGAAATTACCATAGACTATAGAACGCTCGTAAACTCAAGACCGCACCTGTTCACCGTTCGCGAAATTACCAAAATTTGTTTATATTGTCTAACCAAAGTTTGGAATTTTATTGGAAATTTTAGGTTAGGGGGTATAGACAAACATTTTAAACAAGTCACGCACACTCTTTACCCGTATTGATTTTAAGTTGAAAATTTCATACTTTTAGGATATCAATGAAAATATTCTTCTATACTAATATTATAAAGAGGAAAGATTTGTATTTTTGTATTTTTGTATTTTTGTATGTAACGAATAAACATAAAAACTACTGGACCGATTTCAAAAATTCTTTCACCATTAGAAAGCTACATTATCCCTGAGTAACATAGGCTATATTTATTACAAGAAAAAATTAGAGATCCTTAGGAAATCTCACGAAAACCAACCCAAGGTGCCAAAAAATTAGCCATAAAATATCTTTCATCGCATGCGCTGCAAAAAGTATTGATGATAGAACAAAAAAATGTTCTACAATATTATAGAACGTATCAATATCTACAAAAAAGTCCGCGAGACCATATGTCCAACTATTATAGTTACGTCACTATAACTACTTTTTTACATTTAAAAAGTTGATAAAAATGCCTATCAAAATCAGACCATGTTTTCTATAACTTTGTATTAATCCTTATCCAAATAAATTATTTCGGATTCAAGACTATTTCAATACCTGTAAATTACTTTTTGAATTATTAAAATCGGACTTTCTATTCAAAAGATATTACGAAATTAAAAATATCAATATAAACAAAAAATACACGACGACGCGACGGGCCAGTATAGCGACGCAGCGCAGCGAGTAAAGCGGCAAGAGAGGGGCCACCGAAATGCGGGAGGGCCAATATATTTTTAAAAATAATATTCCACCCGCGCGAAGCCGGGATGGGCCGCTAGTATGAAATAAAGTCAAAATGAAAATTCGTCCTGTTATTTTTAATACTCTTGTCTGGTCAACTTATTTGATTTCTTTGATGGAAAGATGAAAGCAACTTAAATTTTTGTTTTATTCTACAAAAAATATTTATTGTTACTTGTTTTAGTCAAATTATTACTAGTATTTTTTATTCGTTTTGGTTATATGTCTATGTATTGTATGTATTAGAAAACGTCTAAAATCAACAATTTCACATTGTTTTTGGTCGTTTCTTATATATATCTTATACCTTGTAAGTGAAACCTGGTCCCAACGATAATTAATATCTTAGATAATGGCACCTCTAACTTAATTGAGAGTAGAAAAAATTTACTTGCCCTAAACGCAGCAAGGAAAAGTACAATTACAAAAGAAATACAATGAAAAATATAACAAGGTAACACAATATAATATTGTATTTTTATTATATTAAAATGAACGAATTGAGAAAGGGGCAAGAATCAATCAGATGAAAATAAATTGGTTTATTTTGGGCAACGTGACGTAATACGTCAAAGATAGATTTACGGTTTGTTGACTTCAATAAGCCCTTTAGAATTGAATTTAGGTTTGGCGTATAAGAGATTAAAGGTTGACACGACCTCTACATAACAAGTACTTGATATTCAACCAAAATTTTCAATATTTAATCTAACCATTATATTTTACCGTTGGTTGTTTATTTGTAATACTACATTTGCAAACAAGTTTGTCTTAAAATCTTATTTGTCAATTTTTTAGATATATAGTGCTTAATAAGCATTACTTTCTGAAACAGCTTGGACCCAACTATCAAATAATAACTTAAGATTTCTGGAGTGTAGTGAGGTTCTTAGCTGTTACTACATGTTGATAATCTCGGACCAAGATGTTTCATTTGTTTATCTTTCTCAATTTTCATGAGGTTTTCGTAATATAGGATTGATGAATCATTATGCAGGTTTCAGACCGATCTATTACCACGAGGTCTAGGCATATCAGGCTTATTGGTTACCTGTCAGTCACGATAGTTTGATTCCAGAACAACATAACACGATCATTTTAGATATCATAATTTTAGTTCTATCGTTTACTATTAGCACAAACTCTATAGTACTCTACTAAGTAATAAAATGTTTTCGAAGCGTGAGTATAGAACGAGTCATATTTTATATATAACAGAAGTTATTTATGCACTATTTTAGAGTAATATAATGAGAAAAACGTTTAGAAGTTAATTTTAACTTACTGGTACTAAAAACCTCCTCAATTCAGCTAACGCATATGCAATGCGTGCATGGGCTTCAGCTGGTGTAGCGAATGCGCTGATCTCTACATGAAGCTCATCTGATAGATGTGCAAACTTTGGGTCACCGGATACCCGGAGTTCTTCTTCCTGGAAACAAAAAAAAATAGATTTATTTGTTTATGTAATCTGTACAAATATGTTTGTAAATTGCAATAAAAAAGGTTATGAGTACATTCCAGGTCTTTCGTGACAGGTAGCGATAGAAATTTTTCATATTATGCAGAAGTTATTCAAACAAAAATAAACAAAAACATGATGTATGTAGATATAAAAGATAATCAATGCTAATGCTGTATATCTAATAAACTTTTAAATACTGACTTAGATAATCCAATTAATAAATATTGTTTCGACGAATTCATATTTTTAGTTTAAGAAGAAATTAAGTTTACCTTTTGTCGATCTTTCATCGAGCCTCGCCCTAAAACCGCCATCTTGCACATTGTGTCTTCCTGCAGCCTTTTTAAAGAATTCCCTTTGGGGCCCAATAGCTTGCCCACAAAGTTAAACTGAAACAAAAAAATATTGTTATAACATATAAGACATGACATGCAATGCTTACTATCCAATAAAACTAAGTACTACACACATCAAAAAAGTCTAAGCAACATACATGATATTACAAATTTACCATTTATATTAATTAATTTACTCACTCAAAGTGCATAGGTAAGTAAACTTTTTATCCAATTACGAATTTTGTACACTATACTGGCTGTTTGTAAAAAAATTTTCGATTATGTTTTGTACAGTCCCCAAACTGTGCGAAATCGACTGCATGAGTACTACGAGCTCGACGCCCAATCGGGTGTCCACCGATACGTCACGGGAATCGCGCTCGTCGAAATGAATGGTGTAGAGAACGCATAACATGGTCCCATAAACAATGGGATAAAATTATGTTTTCCGATGAGGCGCGATTTGGGTTCAGGCCTGATACAAGAAGGGTGCGAGTGTACCGTCAGCCCGGAAATACTGAAAGGCTCAGGTGCGTTCAAGAAGCTCATCCATACAGCGGCTCAACAGTTATGGTATGGGTAGGTATTGTAAAGGACAGGCGAACTGAGCTTTGAGCGTTTTAGTAAATGGAAACATGAACGCTGAAAATTACATTGAGAATATTCTCAGACCTTATGTCCATCCATTTGTTCAAATCTTTGGCTCCGATTTTACGTTAATGCATGACAATGCGCGTTCACATACAGCTCGGCGAACCAGTGAATACTTGGCAACGGAGAACATCCGGGTATTGCCCTGGCCTGCACAATCGCCAGACCTCAACCCCATCGAGCACGCATGGAGGACTTGGACGGAGTGACAACAACCCAACAGCTGAAGGATTTGCTACAATTCCATTGGGAGCGAATACCGCAAGATGACACAAACAGTAATCGTTGCCGACAAGTGCTGAATAGCAGAGGAGGCCATACTTTGTATTAAATTGTCCTATTCTTTCACAATAAATTCATTTTCTTTAGAAATTACATTTTGTAATAAAAAGTTTAGTTTCTTATGTATCTTAGTTTCTACAGTATATTCTAATATTGTTAATTTCTATTATTAAAGAATTTATAAAGACAACAGCTGTTATTTTTACATCACATAACCCTAAAAATATTATTTTAAAAATAAAATACAACGTTATAATGTGAAGAACCATCCTAAAATTTAAATTAGTAAGTACATGTTGCTTAGACTTTTTTGATGTGTGTATTTTGTAGTATTTTTGAGTATTCATGGCAATTAAATCGTATTATGCCACTTGGATATAAAAATTTACTAATAAATATAGATAATGAGAATGCAGTATATTTGTAAAAATAAAATAAAATATTGAAATATATCTTTGGCAATATAACAAAGCAAGAAAAAAATCAAGCAAATCAATGAGATCACAGATCGATATTTCGAACCCAAAAAATCGATTTTACATCAATATTTATGTCCATGCGGTTGTCTTGACTTGGACCCGAAAAAATCGACGTTTGAATTTTTCTGTGACGATGGTATCTATAAAAACAGTTTTATTAACCTCTAATATGAAAAGAGAAAGGGAATGGAAGTTTTTTATTATCTTAAATCCAAGACACAGGCTTTTTTAAACATTACCGCAACACTAAAAGTAAAAACTCATTGTGAATTAAAAATGAAGTCATGAATCATTAACTGACTTAGAACTAATTAAACGTGTCTCTTTTTTAATTAATTGTTATTTTTATTAAATTAATTTTTATTGAAATATTGTTCTCTCGATATACAATATACAAGACATTCCTTAAAATAATATTGTCTTTCTTTGTTTTATTATGTGAACGGTATAATGTATTAAATCAACAAAGCTGTTGTCTCTGACTAGAAAAATATTTATATTTGTGTTTATGTTTTTTAATACATAAATAAAACCTTATATATAGTATTTCAATTAAAATCGTGTCAAGTTTCAGTTATCTCGGGATCTTCCCACTGGGCTCTATTAGAGTAATTGGCGGTTGAAATTGAATACGTACTATCATTATTTTAAATGATGTCGATTGATTATAATCGAATTGGATAGTTAAATTTTGATATCAAATTAAAGATGTAATATAAAATTGCATAATATTAATTTCAGAGAATTGAAAGCTTAGGAATTGTAACTAAGGTGTTGGGTTACAGGCCTTATACATTATTATAATAATCACCTCTTTTGCCCGAAGACCAACTAAGTACCATTAATAATAAAGTACTTACGCGAGCCTTAAGAAGAAGTGACCTTAACCACGACACTGAACTATTTTACAAATAGGCAAGCAAAAAAGATTACATATTGTCTACACATGAATATAAAGTTACTCCTGTATATAAAGGTATCAACAATGTTGCAAATTCGATTAACAATGATTTTTGTTCTTTCGACTTAAACTCAATTCATCCTGTCATATGAGAGTTATCATCAGTTTAGTCGCCATTCTCGTGTTATTTTCACCTATTATATGTAAACCAGAAGTCTTTTGTCCACCGATAGCTGATGTGGACGACGGACGTCGTTGGGTCGCAAGTATTTGACTTTAAAAAAAATATGATTTAAGTTTGATTAAATATTTAGATACTATAGAAATTAAATAAAGCTATAAACTCTTTTTTCCTCTGTTGGGTCGAATCGAGTGAATGTATCTCTTTTGTAATATTGATCAATTTGAAATACAATCCTCAAGAGATTAAATAAAACAAATTTCCAGACCAGATAAATCTTGTGGGGCGATAAAACATTTGGCTCGTACTCGATTTCTTACTCGGCCTTCGGCAACGGATCGGAATCCCGGGTGGGTAGTCATTTCCCGGAATCCCTTGCGGTTTGGGGTAATTGCTGAACAAATTGACGTCTCGAAACTTTTGCTTAAAATAGTTTCTATAAATTGACTCTACTGGAAAAATGGCTTTGATTTTAATTCATATTGAAATATAAGAAATATTATTTACTTTTCGAGTCACTCTAGCTTCCCTGAGCTTATTAAATAACTTTTTACCTTTTTACTCTTTATATGAAAAAGACCTGACCTACAGTAATGCAACCGTGAAAACTGTATTCAGTTTGTGTAGTAGTTTTTTTGTGATGCGTACACATGAAATATAAGTAGTATATAATACAGATACCGAGAAAAATTAAAATTTAAGTTTTCTAACATGAATTAGTAAATTTAGGAATTCTCTATAAACAAGAGATAATTTTCCTGGTTTTTACTCTTAAATAATATACTAGAATAAAATATGGTATCAACTAAACAATGAGGAATACTTTAGGATTTATTTCAATTGCCTACCTATGATTTAAAAATTATTTTTAAAATAAAAATCACGGGTTAGGTTAAGTTACAACTTATTTTAACAGAAAAAGAAACTAGTTTTATTAAATATTATGTATTACAAGAAACATCTTAAAGTAAAAAAATGAATCAGTCTATTTATAAGTTTCTTCCGTTGACAGTAGACTTTAACTAATTAATATTGATAAATCTGAGAGTGCACGAGCATAGAAAATCTTAGGATTCAGGGTAATATTCGTAATATAAAGAACTAATAGTAAAAGAAAATGGTAATTACTGAATGATTTGACGTCAAATAACTTAACTAAAACAAAAAAGGCTGTGACTTTGTTAGTTCAAAGTGGAAAGTTTAAGTCTATTAATGTCACTTTACCGAGAATTTTTAATAGAGCTTTTAAACGAAGCGTAGACAACTTTACTCAGTACATTAAAAAGTTTAAAGTTTACAAGTTTTTTATATTGACTGGTAAATGTAAGATTCTTGTCTTACATGATTGACTAAAATGTATGTGAATGAGACAAAGTTATAATTTTAAATTATTATAGAAGAGTTTTAGGAAACTTTACACAGCATTTTTTAAGTTCCTAATTTCTAAGTTTCATTCAAGCATATAAAGAATTTTCCACCTTATATTGATTTTTGTTCTAGATACATATCTATGGATTTGCCACATCTATTAAAAATAGGTTAAACATTACCAACATATTGCGAGAACCATTCAAACAATATAATAGTCTATAACAAGAATATTTTGTCCAACGTTAAAAAAAATAAAAGATTTATACTTTTAAAACAAGGTTCAATTTTAAAATGTTTGAAACTGAACAGGATATGTTACTGAGAGGTCTATACAAACAGATACGACTATATATATATATATATATATATGTATATTTAAACAAAACAAGGTATTGAATACATTCGGTCGATCCAGGGGAAGGTTTTTCGCATTTCCATTTTTCATTTTGTGAGCAAAATAGTGCATGTTATAGTGTAAGTATTTTTCGAAACATTGGATGGAAATAAAGTATTTTGTTGCCATTCGGATGTCAAATTGATATAGATGGATTAAAAGCTGTTAAGGGGACTGAATACATTTTTACTACATCCTATATTTTTATTAAAATATACTGTACTTTTAGTTACTAGTAGCAACTCTGTTGATAACGTTGTATTGAGAGCATCAACAGCGTTGCTAATTTGTATTTGCAAGTAGTTTTTTTAGTTTTATAAGTACCCACCGTAGTAAACATTATAATATCCTCTGTCTCTATCGTTTTAAGGCAGTCTAGCTAATCATTTCACACAGAATGTATTAGTTTGGTGTCATGATTTGTATATTTTATTAATTTGAAACTTTGGTATCGTATTCGATTAATGAATAATGACTGTCTTGATTATGTTAAGGACGTCCTTCTGTGTCCCAAGCCTTAGGCGCAGTATTATCGTCTGTTATTTTCTTACATTTATAGTTATACCGCCTTGTTTTAAAAAATACTAGTAATTGAAAACTTAGTGAAATATCACCCTGACAAATAAATCCCTGTTAAAGAAGTATTTATTTTGAAAAATAGATATTTCTATAGCAATTTTAACAACCCCTCTCAATTTATTATGTTATTATTTTGGCTCACAATATTTGCACAATGCTTTCTGCACCCCTTATGAATACAAAACAGGGAATCAAAAGCACCACAATAGCAACTGATCACGTTAAACCGACGCTTGTTGGTAATTAAAATAATGATTTTGTTATTCTGAGACAAAATCTAAAATATCGTATATGTAAGTAAAAGATTAACTTAATTTATGACATGGGTTTTCTCTCCTTTTTCTTTGGTAAATGGTTTTGCGTGGATATTACTTATTAAAACAGTTTAGTTGATTTAACGTGATGATACAACTAGTTTTGCAATTTCAAGAAGATATTATTACATGACTAATTTTCTGGATTTTTGTTCTTCCACGAAATTTTTACCCAAATACAGAAGACAAATACATTTTAATCATTTTCCATCTCAACCCAACCGAGTCCATATAAATTTATAATTTTCAAAATATATTACGATTTCAAAATACGACAATTTACATTTACGACACAAAAGGAAGAAATTTTTATGATTTTATTTTTTTCATTAAATTATTTTTTAATGGATTTAGTTTGCTTCTTAAAATATTTAAAATTCACTTATTATGTTTATTTTCAAAAGACAAAAAAGGAAGCTTCATTAATACAATTATTGCAACCTGGAACTTACTACGTCTCTTCAGTTATCTATTTAAAGACCTATTCTTTTAAATTTTCTCGTGTTCCAAGACCTGCAGAATTTTGTGTTTAAATAAATTGCTGTTTCGAGTTAACACTTCTTAAGTTATCTTTCAATAAGAGTAGTAAATAAACAGTAAGTTGACTGTGTGAACTTGGTCTAAAGTAGGTAGTGAAGTTCAGTGTTAATAATTATATATATGTATATATGTCGGAAACAAATTAAAAGAAGGAATGGAATGGATGGCCTATCTTGAAAGCTACGGGCGCAACAGGGTCAGGATAACTAAACATTACGATCTCTTACTATTATGACAAGAACTATTATGACAGGAACCCAAGCAGTGTCTTGGACTTGTGACCAAGGTGTAGGCTTAAGGATATCCTTTAAATGACCATAACACTCACCTCCACTGCTTAGTTTCACTGTTTAATCTTAAGATTAGACTAACATTAACCTTTTTTTTTATTGTGGGAAATGCATTTATGTATACCCCTTAAAAGGGGTTATGTGGGACTTCCAGCGATAAGCGCTGGACTACCGCACTAAAACCCACCACCGTCCATGCCGTATGATAGGCGCCGCAGGAACGCGTTAGCATACTACTGCGGACGCCTCGGCACAACCACCCGTCTGCAGGTACAAGTACCCGCAGTTGAAACCCACCCATAGGCTCGCTTTACCAAGCACCTAACCGAGGGGGGATGCCAGGACATGTCTACTGAAACACTCAGCCCCCGGAGGAGTCAGAAGCGGCCCATATCCCTCGAGATCAGGTCGGTACCTCCGGCCACCGGACCCCCCTGGACTTAACCGTCGTCTGCGACGCCCAGGGTACGAACGTTGGAGTTTAAGGCCCGCGCCCGTCACGTCGGCGCTCCACGATCTCCGCGCCCGACCTTGGCGCAAACCTCTGCGCCGGCTGCCCGACCGCTCCCCCCATCCCGGATTACGCTACTAAACCGAGACTGGAGTCGGCGACGAAACATCCAGCGCCAAAAACACTCGCGCTTACGCACCCCACCATGACGCTTTCACGCCCCTCAGCATCAGTTATGTCCAACTGCCCCCCCGATCATGGAGCACGGTTGCGCCACTGAGTGGCTACCCCACGAACGGAGGCGCAGTGGGACACACTGAATTCTCCGCTGCAAGCCACCGTCTACTGCGCCTACGCGCCCCTCATCTGCGGATATTAGCCTACGGATAGTAATAGTGGAAAATTACTATCAGTAATTGCCCAGGGTGCACCGGCCCACAAAATAGTGGGCTCTCGAGGAGGTTTACGCAGCTAGCACCCCAGAGTAACATTAACCTAACCTAACCTAAACCTAACTCACACCTCTGAAACAAACGTTTTTTAACTAACTTTTTAAATTTTCCTATAGAACAATTTTGAACGTTTTCTGGGATCCTGTTGTAAAAGCATACACATCGCCCAACAAAAGAATTACTAATTCTACTCAATCGAGTAGTAGGAGTAACAAGTTTGTGTTTGTTCCTAGTATTAATGTCATGCAAGTCACTATTTCTAATAAAATCATTAATGTTTTTACGTACATACATAACATTTTCAAAAATATATTGTGAAGCAACAGTCAACAGTCAACAGTGTTTATGTCGGCTGCGTTACCCCAAAGTAGAATGCCGTAAGACATTATACTATGGAAGTAGCTAAAGTAAACTAAACGAGCCGTGTCTATATCAGTTAATTGGCGTATTTTCTTAACCGCGTATGCTGCAGAGCTGAGTCTATTGGCCAATCTCTCAATATGGGGGCCCCATTGCAATTTAGAATCGACAGTGATGCCCAAAAATACAGTAGATTCCACCGGTTCCAACTCCTCTCCATTTATAAATACACCAGTCTCTATTTTCTTAACATTGGGTGTCGTAAATTTTATATATTTAGTTTTCTTACTATTTAACATTAGATTATTAGCACTGAGTGGTAGGTGAGTGTCTCGATCGAATAAAGGAATTCCTTAAGCCTACACCTTGGTCACAAGTCTCATCTTAAGATTAGACTAACATTAACCTAACCTAAAACTCACACCTCCGACATATATATTTATATATATGTCGGAGGTGTGAGTTAGGTTTAAGTTAAGTTAGGTTAGGTAAGCCTTGTGTTAGGTTAGGTTAGATTAAACAGATTAAACAGCGGTTGGTAGAAGGAGGCAGGCGGTGCTGGCTCCGTCAGCTGCATCCACATCCGCAGCACCTCAGCCCGACACTGCGTCAGCAGCCCCTCTTCAAAAGAGGGGGAAAAAGAAGAGCCCCCACCAAGTGGCGGCCACTGCACTGGAGGCTCCGCCGACTACGGTGGAACCGGCACAAGCTCAGTTGGCGAGTGCGCCTTTAGCGGAGCTAGAAGGCGATTGCTGGGCGACGGTCGCTCGGCGTGGTCGCAAGAGGGCAAAAAATCCCCCGTCCCAGAAGGTGGTGCCGGCTGAGGCGACGAAACCGAAGAGACTTCCCGCCAAGCCGGCAAAGAAGAGGCTCGTGACTCCTCGTACGTCGGCCGTCGTCTTGAAGCTGCATCCCGAGGCGGCGGAGAAGGGAGTCACCTATGCCCATATCTTGGAAAGAGCCGCGATGAGTGTTGACCTAGCGGAGTTGGGCATAGGTGCCGGCATGAGGATCCGCCAGGCCAAGACCGGGGCTCGGGTGCTGGAGTTGCCAAAGGGGCAGACACCTGAGCAGGCGGAGACCTTGGCGGAGAGACTGCGCACGGTCCTGGATGGTGTGGTGCAGGTGACACGACCAACAAAAGTCGTGAACCTCCGGGTGGACGGGCTCGACAACTCGGCCACCAAAGAGAAGATGGTTGCCGCGGTCGTACGAGCGAGCGGCTGTGCTGCAGAAGCGGTGCGCGTCGGAGAGATGTGGACCGGCCGCGCAGGAATGAAGGGGGTGCGCATCTCTTGCCCCGTGGACACAGCAAAAGTGCTGTCCAAGGCGGGGAGGATCCTGGTCGGCTGGAGCTCCGCCAGGTTCCAAATACTGGATGACCTACCCATTCGCTGCTATAAGTGCATGGGCCTAGGTCATACCAAAGCCCTCTGCCCTTCGCCGAAAAACCGAGCAGACCTATGCTACCGGTGCGGCCAAGAGGGGCACAAGGCGGCTCTGTGCACAGCCGCAATGCGCTGCGCAATCTGCGCGGACGCAGGGAAGCCGTCGGGCCACAGAATGGGGGGCAAGAACTGCAAGCCCCCCCGCCAAGGAAAGAAAGCGGCCGCTCCGTTGTAGGCGGAGTCGTTAGACAGAGGGGAGCAACTCCTAGTATCCTGGGAGCCCCTCTGAGCGTGCCGACCCGCGTGGATCGGGCCGACCGCCGAGGCGTCACGGTTGTTTGCGAAAGCCTAAGGCGGAGGAGGGTACCGTTGGTTTTAGTGGGTATGCTTTGAACGACGCTCGCCCAATGGCGGACGGCATCAAGGAGAGCCCCACATAACCTCCCGCTCGTCGGCGGGGGGTATGCATAAGGCGCATTTCCAACGCAAAAAAAAAAAAAAAAGGTTAGATTAAACAGTGAAACTAAGCAGTGGAGGTGAGTGTCTCGATCGAATAAAGAAATTCCATAAGCCTACACCTTGGTCACAAGTCCAAGGCACTGCTTAGGTTCCTGTCATAATATTTCATGTCAGAAAAGTGCGAGATCGTTACGATTAGTTATATCCTGACCATGTTGCGCCCGTAGCATATATTATAGGCCATCCATTCCATTCCTTATTTTAATTAGTTTCCGACATATATATATTTGTTCAATTTAATATTATGTAGCGAGCAGCAGATGATAAGAGTCGTGATCGTGTCAAGAACCTTCTAAAATCTCCTGTGTCCTCTCCTCAGTGATACTGAACAACAATCCCAAGAAGAGACTATCTTTATACAAGCAACTACTGTTTAACGAAAGGTAAAAATATTTTTATTTGGTCAACACAGAAAAATGTCAAAGAAAAATAAACTATGAACACTTAAAGTCAAATGCTTCATACAATACAAATATTTGAGCAGCGTTCAATGTGTGCTGAGCTGTTAGAAGTTAGAACCTACAGTTTGATCGATATTTTCTATCCATTTATTTCGAAGTTATATCATCAGGTGAAATATAAAATATCAGGCAAATAACAACAAGCAATAGCGTGTAAACATTGCTGAAAAGTTAGATCATTATTTTATAAAAGGCGGAACGTACTCTTAGTTATGATGTTGGCAACATTAGTTTGAGTGTCATTTTACAATTGGCACAACTTTCATTCACTTGTCCTAACCAAATAAATAAGTCGACATAATAGTCGCGATTATTCAAGCAGTAATGCTAATTCTCTGTGTCTAAAGTATAATATAATTCCAATATGCCGTAGGTCTGATTGTAAATTAGTAACCCATATTTAACAGTACCAAACATCTAAAATTGTAAATCTCGTATTTTATAATTTTGTACTGTTTGTAATTTCATGTTAAATTAATGGTTTTTCGATGATTATTGGTCTATATGATGGGAGTTTGTAACATAAAAAACGATAAATATTGTTAATCTATACAAATTGAACGAATTTTATTCTACATTGACACGTCACCGAAAGTTCTATTTTAAGTTAATCTGACTAGTAAATTTTTAAACATTAATTTGGCAGATATAATATACTATAATGAATATAACAAAATATGTGCAGAAGTATAATGGAACAAAGCAAATATTATACTCTACTTCTAAATGCAAGTTACGGAAAAGAACGTCTTTTTAGAATTTCTATATGGGAGGCGTTGATCAAAATATATGACTTTCTTTTACTGATGTAATTTATTCAAATTAATACATAATTCCTGGCTATTGTCCATTCATTTTGAAGTCTTAAGAACCTGAAATATAACGAATAGGTTCTTACGTGAACCATTCTTAACTATCGAATTTTCCATTGTTATAATGTGATACCTTATGTGGAAAACACACGTGTATATTTCTGAAGCAGCTCCACGTTTTTTACAAAGTAAAATTAATTTAATTTTGTATAATGAATTTAGAAGATGATCACTATCAAATAAAGTTGAAAATTACTTTCACCCTACATTTAAAAACAGTTGTTCTAGCTACCAACTTAAATTTTAACCCAATATGTAAGTAAGTAAGCACAGCACGGTTTTCAATTTTATTTCTTTAAAAAAATTTCCGTGGCACCTTTATAAGTTAACAATTTAATCAGCTTAACTCTTCTGTATGTTTCCACCCCATATTGATTTACGATTAGGGTCGTGCACACAAGTCGTCGCATGAATTTCAATAGCTCCAGAAAGTATGGATTTGACTGGATAAACATACCCCTCTGGAAAGATACTGCACAATGTAAATCAATTTCTCTTATACCAACATCATCATCATAAGAGATGTATATATCATTTTTATTGCTATAATATTTTAACAAAATTTGACTACTAGGAGTAGTCTAAATGTTGGCAGTCAGTCCCTGGAGCTTTCGACTCAAGTGTATGTTTTCAAAGGCACTATGATCACAATGTTCGTCTACACAGCTCAACTTAATTTAAACTAAATAGGATAGATAAGTTAACATCTCAAGCAAATCTTGACCAGGAAGATTTAACATCCAACTGTACTGTTTTATAATTCTAAAAAAGTCATATAGTTAACATTATAAATTATTTTCAACATTAGGAGAAAATTTAATTTAGCAATATTTATGAGATGATATATTTTTCTTTTTTTAATATATATTTAATAACTTTGTAATCAATAAAAGACGGTATAAAATTAAAAAAAAATTAATTTAAGAATTTGAAACTGACTTTACTAAATGAATTAATACTAGGACCCGCATTGTGCTTTGAAACGTCAGCTCAATTGTTCGGGCGTTGGATTCAAGATCGATAAGGCGTGGGTTCAAATCCCGGACATTGGACTACTGGCGTGGCCCATTCCTGACACAAGCATTTTAGCTTACTAGGAGAGGTAAAGGGAATACTAGTAGTATGTGATCCATACTACTAGTAATCTTTTAAAAAAATGCTTTTGTAGAGTGTATGTAAATGCCTGTATGAAAAACGTTTCTTCATTGTTTGAATTACTTTGTATTTTAGAATAATTTACTCAACAGTCGTAAACAAGTCGCTAGGTAACGTAGTGCACTCCAGCACTAAAAGCAAAATATATGAGGAGAGAAATATTAGAATATAGAGACTGAACAGATCTTGCTCTAAGGTTAGAATTATTAATAATTTGCACCTCCAACTAAAAATAAAGAACCAGTATATAGTAAATGATCACAAAATGGCTGTTCTACCCAAATTGTATCTAATGAGGGAATTTCGTTAATGAAAACATTTTGCAACATCAGCTTGATAAAAGTAAGAAACAAAAAAACAAGTACCTACTATCAAAACCATTTAAAGGTTAAAGAAAATCCTTAAAATAAAATAGAATACTAGTTTTATTTATTATCCTAAGTTTTGTTTTAACGAAAACTTGTTTGTTTCGTTTCTTAGCTATTTTATTAAAAGACATAAGCATGGCGAATCGTTCGAAGAAATATATTCTAACAATATTATAGGCTCTTATAAAGGTTTTTTCTTTAACATTCTTAAAATTTTTGACAAATGGCAAAAATTACAGACAGGAAAAACTTAATTACTACTTCAAAATTTTTCAAAATCGGTGTTACTTTTATCTTTATGATTTATAACACGATTATACTTTCTGTTGAAAGAGTCAGTCTAATTCTTCATTGTCATGGACTCCTATATTTAAAAAAATACTAGGAATTTCCTTAAAATCAAATAGCATATTAATATCCATGTTTGAGAAAAATATTCATCCCATTTTAATAAGTATGACTGATGAAACGACATTAGTACATAAGTAATGTTACCGTCAGTATTTATAAAATCGTTGGTCTAAAATCAAAAATATTAAGAAATAACAGCTATTAAGAACTGAAGAAGTTTAAACTTCTTAAAGCTTTCCAATTCTCAGTTTATTTGATAGCAGATAAGTCTCTTCGCTGTTTTATTTGGACAGCACCCAAGTTGAGTTGTGTTTACGGAACACAAAGTTTTGTTTGGCGACGGTCTTGATTATATTGGTTCAGGTGGTGTAAAATAAACACTAGAAAGTGGAAATGCATTCCTTTCCAGATATATGCCATTTCATCGAAGGGCTATTTTTTATTTTCTTAAATTACAAAACAATCAAAAATGCTTATTTTTGTTGAATTCAATAGGATCAAATTTTATCGTAGGGAAAGAAATGGACAGGAAATCCCCTTTAGCCTCATTTTAATTTCTCAACTTTAAATAATGATTCGTTCTTCTTCTTCTTCTAATAGGTCTTTATTCTTATTATATAATATTAATATTTATTATATAATATTGAAAATTTCACAGGTAAGAGTTAGAATTCAAAATTACAACAAAATTGTTTTTAAAGTTCCCTTAACTTATATATTTAACTTATTTCTTTAATATATTCTTGATCAACAAGTTCTAATCTATTATTATATAGATACGCCAAACTATTAATAAACATATTTCCTGATAAGAGTCTATATTTTAAACCTAATTCTTTATGTAGCTTTATTTTTTAAGACAAGTAAAAGAAAATATGATATATAAGCAACGGGATTTTCAAAGACATCTTGATAAAATAATCTAATAAGTATCTGTTGGAAGTTTCTGAGCACGTTCACATAACAACAATGTGGCAAACAAGCTCACAATAACACGGTATCAAACCAACCACTTCTATACTGTACAAATGTATCTAATCTAATTTAGAAGTGATGAATAAACTTCCACAGTTTTAGTTATGTTTTCAATTTCTCTATTCATTTTTTCAAATTCCGTTAACGCATTGATTGATTGATTATATATTACCGGCGTAAGGACCCGACTAACAGATGCAGAAAGTGTCGTAGGTAATTGGACCCTAAAATAGCTGTTTAGGATTAATGCGTCTCATTCGTTGCTCAGATACGATTGATAGCAGTAAAAAATGAATAGTTGACATCATAAAAGGCTACAAGGTTTTAACAATGGTTTAAAAAAAACATATCGCATCACGGTACTTATCTTACAATGTATTTATTTCTTGTTAAGCTATTAAATTAACTAAACTAATTTTTATTGGAGTTTCTGTGCTTTACTCTCGTTTGCATGAGTTCGGACTTCTGATAGATGTCGCCACAATAGTATGAATGAAAGAAAATGTTAAATGTTCATTGCTCTAACGTTTATTTCTTCAGTCCAAAGTTTTATACTTAAGAACTTTATTCCTAAAAATTCTGAACACGTATTACAATAACGAGCCAAACAAACTCACAATACGATAGTGTCAAATCAAGTGCACTTTGAAAAGAAATAGAGTGAGAAAACTTAGTTTAGAACCTAAGTTATGTTCTAAGCACGTCTCAATATAATGCTTCTGAACTCGAGAGCAAGGTACACATTGTCGATCGCGATTGAGTGAACTGTAGTACAAGTTATAGACTCTCGGGATGCAATTATTTCATTAGATTACAAAACTAAGGGAAACTTTAGGAAGTTTTAGAGAGTATATAGAAGTGTAGAAGACACATGTTTTCTGCTGTTGGACTTGTTTTACCAATCATCTTATCTGTTCTAGGTATGTTTTTTCACTTGTTCTAAATTCTGAAGCGATAGACGGTCACAGATCACAACTACACAATAGAAAATTGCTGAGGAAGGTGTGAGTCGAGAGATTGTGGAACGATGCGATTTGATTGGTCACTTCAAAAATCATTCGAATAACATACTTGGGATAGGAATGTTAAATATTTTTGCTGATATCGATAATTTTGACAATGTATTGATAATAAAAAAGTTCGTAAAAGATAATAAAAAAATATTTTTAGATGAGTTTCCATACCATTTTATAGCACAAGAACTCATTTTCGTATCTTTAAAAATTTCTCGATTTCTTTAAAAATTTAATGTAATTGTATGTAAGAAAAGCGAGGACACATTTTTCTTAAAAAAAAAATATTTTTCGATAATTTTTAAATTTAGTATTTCACAACACTATGCATTTAAAAATAATCGAATATTTTTGAGGGAAAAAGACATAAATATAAAATAATGTGATGAGTGAAAGAGATTTTTCCAAAAAGACTTAAACGAGCGTACAATTCGCCTCTGACAGTTTAACATTAAATCCATTATAACTTGATCTCTGCTAGACTGGACTAATTTATTTTTTTCTATAAAAATAGAATTGTTACAGTATATGAAAATTCAATCAGGACGCGTCCGTACAGATCTGATAACTGGTTGATACTAAGTTGGTGTTTACGAGCCCCGTCTCGTATATGTGACAAATCACATATGTATTACACACTTTTTTGCCCTGAATGCGGCATCTATTATGTAGTTGTGATCTGTGTAGACGGTAATCAAAATTAAAGATTTAGGCAGAGCGTTTACAATTTAAGAACGTCATTTCTGTAAAAACCGTAGAACTTATTGCACCACTGTGCTAAATAACCGAAGTAACTTTTTTTCTAAAGATTTATTCCTAACGAAGAACTTTAAATTTTGTAAATAACTTCTTTAAATTGTCCTTAAATCTTTATTATTTTTATAAATGACTGAAAGTTTTCAAAATTATAACATAGTGATTTGTATATTTTTTTTAATACATTTATGTTTGATTAAGTTATATTATTTGCACTGCGAAATTTTTAACCCTCAATGCTACAATGACGGGTTATAAAATTAACGTGTGTATCTATGTATATCGGGCTGTGGCATGGTAATAATGGACCGAGTCTGATGAATATATTTCTTTGAAAGATAATTTAATTGATATCATACCATATCTTAACTATGTCGGCGGTAAATAAAATTTTTAATTTAGTTATCATTATAGTTTCGAAAACCTAATACAACTTTTACTATATTACTTTTTCCTTTTAACTTGGACCACACTAAGTGCGTGACACCATAGAAAGCTTCAAGGAGCTCAGTTAGTTTGCTTTGCTCACTAAGGATCAGCTGATTACGTACTTAATATAGATTAAGCGGAACAAATTGAAAAAATACATAAGATAGCTAAACTACAAATGAACAGAATGTAAAGATCAATAACGATTACTATTTGTCAACGAAATCCTAAAGAAATGAAAATAATCGAAAAAGAAGTTATAATAAATGTCTTATGTCAAGCTTCTTAGATTAGATTTCGTCCCTTAGCACAAATATGAAAAGTTACTCTATATATTACAGCGTCCGGTGAATGGTCAATTTAGGGAAGAATAAAGGTGAATAGGGCATTAGATAAAATCACGCTTTGAAATCAAATATGAGAATATCGAGAGACATAACTGTAATTGAAATAAAATATTATTCAGTAAAAATAATGAAAAAAAATAATAGGCCAAGTAATTTCATTTTTGGGTTTCTTTGTTCCAGATCAGGATAAAATTGATTGTTAATTTTCTTTAGTGATGGATATTGGAATAATGATCCCTCTTTTCAATGTGATTATCCATTCCATAGACACGTTGTGTTAAGATTTAAATTGTCTTTATCGATAAAAGAATTACAAAATAAACATATTTTTCAAACGCCTGGTGTGTGTGTGTAGGATAAACATTTTCGAACTATGTAATTTTTCACTGAGTCCTTGGACAGATGAGATCGGGACGTGATGACCCGTCCTAATATGGGGGTGGACATATATCAACAGAATAGCCAATGAAATGTGTAGTATTTCCCATGAATCTCTAAATGAAATATTCATGGTCAAATAACGGTTTAAATGTGACTGATAGGCGGTAAAATGTCATCTTTAAAATTTCCTTATTTTGCCAAGGTATATATATACACACAATAGATTGCATTATTCCACTACACTGTATTGTGCGTGAAACGTTACATTTTGTCTACATTTATAGCAATATTGGTATTCGCGAAAAACTATTAAAAACGTGTTAAAGGTCGGGCAACCCATCAAGTAGGATGACAGATTTTATAAATCGAACTAAAATCTGATATATCTGCATGTATACAAGATAAAATGTTATATTAAAAATTCTAACTATGAATGAAAAATGTTTTATCGTCCTGTTGAGCAACAGTTGATTAAAGAGGCAAAGTTCCTATAAATCAATATCTCTAACGTCAAAATGTTGCCTGAAGATGTAGTGTTGCTATGTTCTTTGTATCTAACATACGTAAAATAATTAAAAATTATCAATATACTTTCAAATGGAAAAAGAAATAAGTGGTAGGTGCGAAACTATCTAACGCGAAGAGCAAATTAGATAAGTATGATTGGTTCACATGACTGTCATGTTTATTAACTGGCTGTGTACACGTCCACCCACGACAACAGTTGTTGCTATAGCGACATCCATGCTCGTTGGACGAGAGCTTGTCAACATGCAGTAATCAAACTCAGTCGGTAACTGCAACATGCCGTGTTGACAGCAATTGCGCTACACGTGGTTAACTTTATTTATAACAAATATTTACCATGGGACTACTATCAATGTCATAAACGTATATGGTCTACTTACTTTGGGGTGATCCCGTACAGGTACGACAACCCGCACACAAACTTTTACAGGTTTGTCTCTTGTGATGTCCAGCATCCTTCTTTCACCGCGCCATTCACCTGTAATATAATACAATAAAATTGAAAAATTCCTTCCTTTGAATAAAGGTAGTGGGCTAATAATAATTTATTATATCATTATTTCTGTGAACGGGAAAATGTTAGTTACACTTAATATCTTCTATAAATTGCTATCTTCGGACTTTTATAATACCTATTATGATATGATAATATATAATATTTCTTAACAAAAGAAGAAGTGGCAAAAATTTAAATATTAAGAAAATACATTTATATTACAAGTTCAAGTGAACTCTTTTTGAGCGTAGCTTTAACCTGTCATAATAATTAATCTGCACTGAAAGCTGCTATTTTCCGGTTGATCAACTTGGACGTTTTTCGTAAACAATATTCATTATTCCAGTAGTTTATGCATCACATTTAAAGTTTATTAAATTTTTAAACTAAAAATGTAGTAATATCGTAAGGAGATAAGTGCTAAATTTTTATGTATATTATGTATTTCAAGGTATCGTATATTGTCGATGTTTTTTTCATATTTATGAATATAAATTTCATAGTCCTATAAAACTATCCCATTTGGATATACAAAACAGAATAGTAAAAGGGTACTTTAAAAATCTAAAAAGTAATAAAATTTCCATATCCACTTTAAAAAGCCGTAAACGTTCGTATCACGTTAAAAATCGTTCTAAAAAAGGAAAATCCGAATTATATTTCCGAACGTACGTTTTGACCCGCCATATTTAATCCGCATTCGACAGCTGTCATTTTTCCCTCCCACCGGACGCCGTTTGGCGTGTATATTATTTTTCATTATGCTATGACCGATCGCGTTAAAACTGAAATATGGGTTTTGTGAGTGTTTCAAGAATTATTAAGGTATATTTTGATATAATTTTTAAGTTCATTATTTTAATTTTTACATTTGACTCAGTGTAGCATCTTAGTGAGTAAAGTATGGTAAAATACAAACAATCCAATATTATAAATGTAAAAGTGTATTAGGTGGTTTGTTCTTCTTTCACGATGTAATAGAGCAGTGGATCGACGATCTTTTTTCGTGTTGTTTGTGGCCTGAAAATTGCACAGGCTACTTTTTATCAAAAAGACTCATTTTTGATAGGTTGAAACATGATACATAGGTTATATTCACTTTTTAAGCTACTCTTAATGATTATTATGGGTTATGTTGTAATAACGAGCTATTAAAATTAATAATTAACATGTAAACTGTTGGCGATGGTTGGCGGCACTGTCTATTGATTTGTTTAATTATTTTTTTCATAACACCCTGGTAGTTGATTGTATATTTTATAATTTGTACTTAAATTGAATAAAAATAAAATTAGTTTAGATTAAAGTTTTCATGATCGTGGTGGTTGAGTAAGTATTAAGTCAAAAATCGATAGATTGAAGTTTAAAATGGTTCAAAGATGACCAACCCTCATATAACTTACATTTGTGAGTACTCTGGTTTCTATGTGGGTATTGTCTAGGCACAAAGCGCAGGTCGTTAGCTATCAGCCCGCATTAGGTTAAGCGCTTTGATCGTTAGCGATATCTGTAATCGGTAGTGGCTTAGTTTTGGACTTTCGAATTATGTTTAATTATGTATATATTTATGTTGTTTATGATCATTATGATCATAAACAACATAAATATACATTGATACATTAAATTTCGTATTATTGTATTTAGTTAAATTTTAGGTTGAGGTGTTAAGCAGTGAATTGTTATATTTATAAAAGTGGTCTTCATATCTCACCTGAGGCACTAACTCCTGGAAATGCTTCCTGTCTAAACTCTTAAGCCAAAGTTATTATTTACATTTTATTGTACTAGCTTATAGAATTTAATTAATAATAAAACTTTGAGTTTCTGGCCGGCTCTTCTCAACAGAAAACTGCTTTCCGAGCTGGTGGTAGCTTCAGACAAACTAACTGACCGACAAATTTTTGACGTTTCAATAGTACTTTTCAAAAAAGTCTAATTGAAATAAATAATTTTGATTTGATTTGATTTGAAAGAGTGTGTATTACAGATACCAACGCCATCCTTCGGTTTGCTCTTCAGACTGCAATAAATATCACTATAATAACAAATATTTAAAGAATATGTTATATACGCCATGAAAAATAAAAATAATACTGAGAATCTATAGATGTTTGAGCAGTATACATGTTTTAACTTTTTTTTATAACGTTGAAATGACAACATTCCTATATACAAACAAAAAATGGTGTAAGTTACTAGTTTATTCATGTTCTTAAATATATGCCATACAATAAAAATCTATGATTTTTTTGTTATTTATTATGCATTTTGCAAGCTTAGTTCTTACGTTAGCTCTTAAGTTTATATAGAGGTTCTGGATGCGGCAATAACTGAGTTACACTTTGAAAACTATCAGAGGGATGGATATGGAACTTTGTTAATTATAAGCTTATACACATGGAACTACGTTAAAGTTTACACTTTATATATTATGCTTTTAAATCTAAAAATGTATGTTAGCGACAAATATCGTCCAGATTAATATATATTTGTCATAAATACACTAAAGATCGGTGAATACGACGGACTATAATCATCCGCTTTCACCTAACTCAATCATTTCATTAGTGAGAATAAGAAGATAAGTATAAAACCACGGAAATAAAACACAATATTAAATTATTTTTGATGTTATAAATAAATTATAGTATTTACTATGTAATGAAAGTTTTTTTTTTAATTTACTAACAGTAACAGTGATTACTAACAAGTAAAAACAGGATTTCATCCACGTACTTTCAAGCTCTCTTATAACCATAGTACTATTTAGAGTGTGACTGATTGAATGTAGCGCAATTACCTTACTTTTTCAATAACATGCTTATACCTTAGGTTTCAAATTACCTAATGTTATCTACACAAAAAAAAATAATGTGCACTTAAATCGGAAACCGAGTAACCAATAATAAAATCTTACTCGAAACCTTAGTAATGGAGACCCAGCATCATGACACCACTCCACTATACCACTAGGCGAGCTCCGTTCCGCCCGTCTTGGAATAAAATAAAAAGTATTACCCGCGAATATAAAGTTATCAACGGTGTTACTTACTGTAATACGAATTTTATTATATTTGAGAAGGAACTCCAATGCCAAAACTGAACATTTATTTGAAACTATAATGTTTGTTTCTAATAAACGCTATTAGTTATTATTTACTGTTTATTATATTACACGAAACCAAAGCAAAGGTAGAATGCCTATTAGTTATAAGCATCAAGTGCTAATAGTAAAATAAATCTCCAAACAATGGGAGTAGACATAAATTGTAGATAAGTCATGAAGGTGCTAAGCCATTATTCAACAATGGCCTGGCTTGAATGCCTTTAGGTGAATCAGAAATAATTAATTTGGGATGACAAATACAATTTTACTATGTTTAATTTAGATTTGTTTGTGATATAAACATCCTGTGCACATCCTAAAATTATAAATATTGGTGCAACCAAAATAAGATATAAAGTAAAAGGCATGCATTAGATAGAAACTTTTTATAAGATATTTAACAGAATTTTTGATTAATGTACATTGTTCAGTTTTTTTAATAGTTCAGTACTTTTACGTACATTTACCTTAAATATTAGATAGCAACACTATTGTTTATTTTATATTCTGTCCTCATAGATACTGTGCAGTCTAGGAAGGCCTTGTAATTGCCTGCTCCTGGGTCACGAGTCATAAGCACTGCTCAGTTTTCTGTATTAAAGAAGGTACATGTTATTATTATCTTTTAAATTCTCCTTTATTCAAAAACCTTGTATCATGTTTAAATAAATATGAGTAGGTGCTTTCGAAAAAAGTAAATAGAAGTGATCACTCAAAGACTTGCATACTTAAAGAGTATTTGAAATACATTTTCGCTGTTCCAGACCTTTATTAGCATACATCTTACGTTTCACTGGCTAAATAAAATATTCATATAAAGATAAAACATGCAAGAACTGACGGAGAGCATTGCTAGCTGATTCTTGACATAGTTTTTAATCTACTTTTAGAGTGAATTTCATCACATTTGAATGTACTTCATAATTTTTATGTTCTCTCTTTATATAAGTGCCAATTAGTTAACTCTCAAGCTAACGAGTGCGAAGCGTAATTTTAAAAATGCTTCGTATTTTTGGCAGATTTGAGAAAAAAAATATATTATTTGTTTCAAAAATTAAAATTTTAGTTGCATAATTCAGTCAACGTTTTATATAAATGTTCTAATTCTCAAGGTAAAGTTTTGCTGTTTTGCTAATTTACTTAATTAATATTTAACTAGTTCACAGATTAGTTTTAAAAAATCAGGAAAGAAGTTTTTAATCCGGAAGCTTTATAAATTATTATAGCTAAAGTAGCTGTACTCTTATATAAAATTCTCGTGTCGTGTTGTTTGCTACCAAACTCCTCCAAAACGATTTTTATGAAATGTTTGTGTGCATGTCGTATAGGTCTGAGAATCAGTCAACCCACCCCATTTTAAAAAAAACAATGCAAAACTACGTTTGTCAGGTCAGCTACTTTAATTATAAAAATCATTAATTCTAAAAAATATGTTTAATTTAGCAACTTTGTTGCGTTCTTTTGATTGCCGAGTAGTTTCTATTGATATGAACTAAAAAAAAATAAAGTTTAAAAAACTATAACCTGACTATGTAAAAAGGTAGCCTGAAAAGGACGAAACAAAAAAAATAATTCAGATGGAAACACAGAAATGCATAAGTATAAAAATGGTCAAGGTAGAACCGTGGTCGCAACCATATATACCTACCATGTCTGTTTCATGGAGATGTTCCTCTAATCATATAAATAATCATAGAAGGTATACATTTTTTACGTAGTCGGGTTATAGTTTTTTAAACTTTATTTTTTTATTTAATAGTTTTCCGTTTTTCGATCCAGATAACCTTTATAATCTAATATTGTAACGTAATGTTGATTTATATTGCTTAAACGACTGAATAACTGCAACGACAGGACCGTGAGGACTATACGACCGCATTTTAAACATATATGTTGACATAAACAACAATATATATATATATGTCGGAAACTGTAAAAAAGGATATAGATGGATGGCCTAACTCAAAAGCTATACGGGCGCAATATGGTCAGAATATAACTAAACATTACAATCGCGTACTCGCCAAGACCTTTATTTTGATACCAAACACGTGATAATTAACTCAGTTTAATTTTTTTCGTGGTTAGGATTTGAGGTATACTTTCCGTTAAAAAAAATATCATAACATTTTTATAGCCTGTCACCCACGCCATTATTACGAATCTATTGACACCTCATTCATGAAAATTGATTCTGTAGTTTGGGCGCTAGAGTGGAACATACAAACATACATACATACATACATACATACATACATACAGACATACATACATACATACATACATACATACATAGACTGCCAAATCATAACCCTTCCTTTTGGCTTCGCTGTAGTCGGGTAAAAAATATCTCCATCGACTTGACAATATATAAGTTCTGTTATAATTAGTAAATATTGTGTATGATAGTGAAATATAAGTAAGTGAAAGAAAGGATGACATGATTCTTTAAAATATTTAGCCTTTTTAATCTTAGGGTTTGAGGTGTGTAGGTGAGAGATTAAAGCGTTTTGTTAAACCTGCTCCTATGTCTTGAGCTCCAGGCACTGCTCGCCTCCTGAATTTAATGATATATGTAGTTCTATATATATAACAAAAGTAATATAAATTAATGATCTATCATAGATCCTTATTGTCGACTCTTTTATAGAGATTGGTCTACTAAATACAAAAGTTAATGGTATCATTATTTTTTACGTATTTTTGATCGAGAAATTCAACCTAATATGTAATTTTAATTTTTTATCAAAGAAGGTCAAGTAAGAGAATTCAAGTGAACCTCTCAATTGGTCTCGAAGTCACTACGAGGCCAACTCAAACACGGTAGAGATAATGTAAGTCGAGTTGTTTGTTCTGTTTGTGGCTCAAGTGACTGATGACAGGCGACCGTATTACTTCTAGTATTTTATTTTATACGCCTTGTAAAAACGTAGAAATCGACATAATATCATTTAGTTCATTACTTAGGTATCCTTTTTGAAAATTCATCAATTTTTTCATTTTATAAAAGACTTTTTTGAACTTAAACAGAAACTTATAAGACTTTCCCTATGGTAAAACCTTTCAAGATGGGGTATTAGTTGAAAATATTAAACTAATAATATTTGTTATTTTTGTTTAGAACATAGATAGAGATCATAATAAAGAATTAAATATTAGCTTTTTCTGTTAACGTTATATTATTATTTTATATTTATAGACTTATCCAGTTTTAGTGAAATAGTAATTTTAGTGAATTTTAACAATTTTTCATTTTACCACACCGAATAAATTGAAGTGCTGCATAATGATATTCCAAATTCAATATGGTGGATTTCCAATCATACTTTTAATTTTTATTAAATAATAAATACTTCATCCACTTTAGCTTCACTGCGTTTAGCTTATTTTTGACAGGTGTTATAGTGACTCGTCAAATTATAATATCGGTTATTGTGACGTCATTCCATTACGATCATCCGTTATGGAATGAATGGAACGAATGACGTCACAATAACCGATTTTTATTTTAAATTCTCTGCAATTTGCTAAGATTTAATTTAATAAATTTGCAAGAGAAATATTTGATTTAAGTTAAAATCTTATCAAATTCGCTGACCAATGCTGAATGTAGAATTAGGCAACTTGAGTTAAAAGCACGTACGTCCAAGTTAAACGTTGGGGTCGCTTTGATACTATTGAATGTTTGACGTTACATTCACTTCAATCCAGAAAGTTCTCTGGAATTAATATTAATCCATTTTGAGTCTGGGTTTGAAAACTTTGATATTTTGGGAGTGACATGTCCCTTTTTAGTTATAGATTACTAGTTTCATTATTATATATCAATACTATAGACCAATCTCTATATTACCATCACAGAGTAAAGTTTTTGAAAAGATTATTTTAAACCAAATTTTAGAATACTTTAATGAAAATAAACTATTTCTTAGTCAACAGTATGGTTTTACTAGGGGTAGGTCAACAACAAATGCTGGAGTTGCACTTCTTAAGCATATTTATGAAGCATGGGAGAAATCACAAAATGCGATTGGTGTATTTTGCGATTTGTCCAAGGCCTTTGATTGTGTTCAACATGAAACACTTTTAAAAAACTTAATTATTACGGTATATGTGGTGTTTCTCTGGATCTAATTGCCTCATACCTAAATCAAAGAGTCCAGAGGATTACTATTAATGGTGTAAAATCTTCTGGCTCTTTGCTATAAATGGGCGTTCCACAGGGATCCATTTTAGGCCCTTTTATATTTTTGATTTATATTAATGATCTGCCATACTATGTGAAGAACTTGTGTGATATTGTACTTTTTGCTGATGATACATCTCTTATATTTAAAGTAAACAGAAATAAACATAATTATGACGACGTAAACAGTGCATTATTGCAGGTTCTTCAATGGTTTACGGTAAATAACTTAGTTCTTAATGCTAAAAAGACTAAATGCGTTGAGTTTGCTTTACCTAATGTTAAAAAGCAAAAATTTAACCTACGTTTAAATAATGAAATTTTAGATGAGGCGGACTCGACTGTATTTCTGGGTATAACTTTAGATTCAAAACTCTAGTGGAACCCCCATTTATCATCTCTAGCGGGAAGACTCAGCTCAGCTGCCTACGCAGTAAGGAGAGTCGGACAAATGACCGATATTAACACTGCTAGGCTAGTTTACTTCAGTTACTTTCACAGTATTATGTCTTATGGCATTTTACTTTGGGGTAGGGCCGCGGACATTGAATCCATTTTTATTCTTCAAAAGAGAGCTGTTCGGGCCATTTATAGCTTAAGAGCGCGGGATTCCCTTAGAGATGTATATAAAAAATAGACGTTCTTCCAGTCCCATCTCAATACATATATTGTAACATTTTGTTTATTTACCAGAATATTCATTTGTATTCAAAACACAGTGACAAACATAATGTTAATACTAGAAACAGAAATAAACTTGTAACGTCTTACTATCGTCTCCACAAAGTCAGTAATAGCTTCATGGGGCTTGGTATTCGCATCTATAATAAAATTCCACAGCCTATATTAGACTTGCCACTTCAACAATTTAAAACTCGGATCAAGAAGTCATTAATATATAAAGCATACTATAATGTACAGGATTACTTAAATGATGAGAATGCTTGGAATCTAAGTGACGTTGACTCTGAAATTAAATGATTTGTATAACAGACTATGTAAACATGGATTTTTGAAAAGAGCGACTATTGAGTTTCTGGTCGGCTCTTCTCAACAGAAAACTGCTTTCCGAGCTGGTGGTAGCTTCAGACAAACTAACTGACCGACAAATTTTTTAAAAATTTTTTTTTTGAGTTTTATTAGACTTCTATAATTTGTTTATTGAAGAAAAGACTTTCTACTGGAGCATTTATAGCAGACAGACATTGTCTATGTCTATCATTCTTAGTCATTCTCTCGGGGCGAAGTTACACTACAGTAACTATAACATATTAGATTACTCGGTAATAGTCGCTAGGTTACACCGAAATTTTTTTGGGGTAGATACAGTCACAAGGAAAGATAAATATAAAAAGGGTTAAGGGACTGTCGTACGTAACGTACGGGACGTATAGTCATGACAGTCATATAATTTAACCAGAGTGAGGGCGAAACTTGAAAACTTTATATGATTGACATTTTGCCTAATAAACTATATGAGTCTATATACTCGTCAAGGGAATGTTTGACGTTTGGAATTGGCACAGATTATAAGTTTGGAACAGATTAAATAGAAATCGTATTGAAAGAGGTTAGTTTCGGTTTTGTAGTTCCATAGGGAACAGAAGTTTGTTTTGTTAAATCAAATCGGAGTTTGTATTAGGTTTGTACATACTTTGAACGAAAACATTAATGTTGACGTTAGTAAATTGTTTTGTGGTCAATTAGTTAGAAATTGTGGGTAACTGGTAACTTACTAACATACTAATCCTTTTGATGTGTTGATATAAAAATTTGATTTTATGTAGTATTAGCGACCCGCTCCGGCTTCGCACGGTTTCTTTCTCTATTATTATATGCATGTATTATTCATATAAACCTTTCTCTTGAATCACTCTATCTATTAAAAGAAACCGCATCAAAATCCGTTGCGTAGTTTCAAAGATCTAAGCATACATAGGAACATATAGACAGACAGACGAGTTTTATAATATGTAATGATTTGCTGATCCGTTCTGGCTTTGCTAAATTGGGACCTGAACGTGAATTTCTCCAGAAGAAAATAGCCTTTTTTCTACTTTCTTACACACTCACATCTATCTCGTAAATTTTTTAGACTTAAATAAAAAAAATATTAATCATGATGGTCACTAGTTTAAACAAAAAGTAAAATATAATTTAATGAAATTTGCAACAAGTATACCGACGTGAAGACATTATATAACCTTTAGTGCGATAGATTAGTCTCAATCTCTCTGGTGTTTTCGTGCAGTGAACTTGGAAGTTAGTGTTATATCGTCGTGATTAAGGTTACCCTTCTCGAGGTCCACGTAAGTTTACTTTATTATCTATTGTTGTTAGCGAGGTCGAGTGGTGAAGGTGAGAGTTAATATATTATGAAAGAGCTCTTTAAACCTGCTCCTGGGTCTCAAGCTCCAGGTACTGCTCGCCTCAGTCAAAATTGCACGTGTATACGTATCGCTGTACAGTAATGGGTATCACATATCTCTCACTGGTAGTATTTCAAATTGAGTTTTGAGGAAAATTTGAGTGAAAAAATTTCTCTCTCTCTATCTCTTAACTAATATTCTTTTGCTTTGTACAGTGTTAATAACGTTTTATGGCAATAAAGAATAAAAGAGAATTTTTGAAACTTTATATGAATCAGTATTCATATTATATAGACTGTACGTAATTTAATTTCCTTCATAAGTTTATAGTTTAATATACCATGGAACCTTTACTTATATGTACATTAATGAATGTTCATACGATACGATAAGGTTCGGTCCCTCGAAATACTCGTACAAAAAGGGCTCTTTACTTAATGAAGTGAGGGTCTTAATACGTACCTAAGTAGTTAAGTAGTAGTGTGTATATATCATGATATATTATTACCTATATATCTTTATATGGCAATTAAGTGCTAGCAACCCTGTTGATAGCGTGTGACTAGTTGTTATTGGTTTATTTTAAAATATATCAATTAACTAATTTATAACTTCTACCCAGACCGTTCATTGCCAGTTTGATGTGTGATTTCATCAAGCGAATGTTGGCTAACATAGTAAAATGTAAATGTAGTCAAGTATACCTTATTGAGGTTTCTATCTAGTTTAGTTAAATGTTAGGTAGTCAGGTTAAAGAAATTTGTTTTTGAAATCTTTTATTTGCCTTTTGTTGAGCTTTATTATAAGTACTCAGCAGTGATAATTAACATTTCTTGATAATTTTGTTATAACTTTTACAAATAAGAATATAAAAATATAATTTCTTATAAGTATTAAAACCATTTTTTCGATATCCTTACTTAAAAACTTAAAACAAATTGACTCTGAAGCTATTCCAATAGATATGATGGCTCTGCAAACAACCCTAGATCGGAATGGTGAAGATTTTTTTTGCAATTGTAAAAGTGCTGCCAAAGCCCATTGAGTGCTCAACTGTCTGTATCTGTTAGAACTCTAAGTTTTTTTTGACTGGCTACGGATAATTTATTTTATATATATTTTTTTAAACATAGTTTGTTTTAAAGTAATATTTATTACTCAATTTTAACTCCTTTTGGAACACAAGGCTCTTTTTTTTCAACCACAGTAAAAAGTTAAGAAATTTCACCAGTTATTTTAAAAATGACAGTTTGCACATCACAAAGTCTGCCAGTCTGACAGCGTCACTACCTGTCTCATTCTATCACATTACATACAATTGAGATGCCAATATTTTAATACAAAAAAGTATTAAGAATTATTATTTTAAATGACGTCCATTTGCAAAAAAATGAGAAATAATATTTTTAATGGCAAGAAAAGTTGCAAGAATTGCATCATTTTTAAATCTTGACTAAATGGGTCATCCTTTTAAATACGTAAGTACTTTTTTTTCCAAAATGAAGTGTCAAAGTTAACAGACAACATTTTTGTAAATCGTGCCTCAATGAAACTTAATTTATTTTACTAAATTAACAATATTTATTGGGTTGATTTGTGACTGAAATGCAATCAAAGGTGTCAATTTTCAACTTTTTTGAAAAAATGTCAATTATCGCTTAACTAAGTGACATGGATTTTATTTCTTATTTTTCGTCTCGCCTGATACCAGATGAGTTTTGGGACACTATATATATGATTGTTATATTTATTTAAACTACCGGAATATATTTTTGCCTCTGTTATAGACACAGAAGCAACACGTTATAACGCATATCAAGTTAAATTAACATTTTTTTAGTTAAATTTTAGTTAAATTTTTGATAGCCTATTTTGGGTAGCAGTTCATATTGTTTGACACACTATATTACCAATCGTGATAGATATTCCTTCACTTTACACAAATATAAATACAGGGAGTATGCTGATCTAAATATATTAATTCCCAATTATAAGTAAATAATACGAAATAAAATTTTCTGCGGACATTGTGCCTTATCATCTATTATATTATTATTTCTTAGATGGGCCACCCAAAAAGGTAAGATTTACCCGTTTAATCCTAAAGTTTAAATGTACTTATACGATACAAGATACAGTGATGATATGCATTAATACAGAGCTTAAAAAAGTTTTGTATTAAAAAAAAATGAATCTATTTACATGCGTTGACCTATAATGTTTGTTTGTTTGTATGTAGGTATGTATGTGTGGTTAGTTAAATTATTATAACCCTTTGTTATACAGACCAAGATGGTAGACTAGTTATCTTTTATACACGCCCTTGTAATAAAAAATGTAAACGACACACTAAATCCAAAATGGCGGATTACTTATTTCATTCTAGTATCCGATTAAGCTGAAATTTGGTCTCACGGATAAAGGGACTTTTTGTTTGATAGTAACTGTAGAACACTCGAATTTAGGCTAATATATGTTATTATTATAAATAGTAAAAGATTTATTTAATTTGTTTTCCAAAATTTTTGAATTATTAATTCTTTTC
The DNA here is from genome assembly GCA_905147385.1 of Limenitis camilla. Classification (NCBI taxonomy): domain Eukaryota; kingdom Metazoa; phylum Arthropoda; class Insecta; order Lepidoptera; family Nymphalidae; genus Limenitis; species Limenitis camilla. The sequence continues at coordinate 6,553,708 of LR990231.1, forward strand.
CCAATTGGAAATAATCATATGTTCAGGAACACTTACAGATTGAGTTGTTTCATTTCAAATTTTAAATTGTACTTGTAGATTCGTTGGCAAACAATGTCTTCGTCGTATAGTTATGTAAAACATAGTCCGAGTCGGTTTATTAAATACAAAACTAGCGCTTTAAACTTGAATTCCAGGTGGAGAGCTAATTTAAAGTACTTCTGTAGCGACACTGAAACTCATTCAGGTAGTTTCAATGTACAAAGCTATATTCATGAAATTTTGTAATTAGTGGAAGACTTAAGAGAACAAGTTATTTGTTTGTGAAAATTAAATGAAATACTATGATATAATGAACTTTTTTTGTAGAAGAGCTTTAGCTTTATATAGCAAAGAGTAAGTGCAGTTCTAGATGAACCTGACTAAGGGATACACCGTCATGATTTTCTAAAATGATCTATTTATTACTGAGATGCTAGCAGAACTTTTAACAACTTTAACTTATAATTAGCTCCTGTAGTTTTATTTTAGACCAATATGCTGGCACGGCAATATTTTAGGTTGGGGAAAAAGTCTTTTCGCATTATAGTATGTATGAACTTGTAATAAAATCTCTTTGGCTATACTATTTGTATCTGGCTGGTTTTAGTATCATTAAAAGTTTACATTTTAAAGAAGATAATTCCAAATTCAAATTAAGAAAATGTGTGATTTTTATTTGTTTTTCGTACTGTGAAGATGAGTGAATCTAATGAATAAATTTGATACATTTTAAAATTTTACTACAAAACAGGTAGAAACGCAAAGCAAGCCGCGAAAAAAATTTGCGATGTTTATGGACCGTGCATGTGTGTGTGACCGTGATAGTGCAGTGTCTGTGAGAGTAGCACAAATTTGGTTTAAGCGTTTTCAATCCGGAAATTTTGATGTCAAAGATGCACCTCGCTCTGGTCGCCCTATTACGGATAAAAATGATGCCATTTTTGAAAAATGGAGCAAGATCAGCATATCAGTAGTTACGACGTAGCTGAAGAACTGGAAATTGACCACAATACAGTTTTGGCGCATTTGAAAAAAACTGGGTACACAAAAAAGCTCGATATTTGGGTACTTCACGAGCTCACTGAAAGAAACCTAATGAACCGTGTACTCATTTGTGATTCTTTATTACGACGTAACGAAACCGAACCATTTTTGAAGAAGCTGATAACTGGTGATGAAAAGTGGGTCACGTACGACAAGAACGTGCGAAAAAGGTCGTGGTCAAAGGCCGGTCAGGCTTCACAGACTGTGGCGAAACCCGGGTTAACTCGCAACAAGGTGATGCTGTGTGTGTGTGGTGGGATTGGAAGGGCATTATTCATTATGAGCTGTTACCACCAGGCAGGACCATCGATTCTGTTGAGACAACTGATGAGATTAAAGCGAGAAGTTGAGAGAACGCGGCCGGAATTAATCAACAGAAGGGATGTGGTTTTTCATCATGATAACGCTAGGCCTCACACATTTTTAACCGCTCAGCAAAAATTAAGAGAGTTTGGCTGGTCAATGCATCCACCGCATAGTCCTAACCTTGCACCTTCAGATTTCCACCTATTTCGGTCTCTTCAGAATTCTTTAGGCAGTGAGATTAACATCACGAGAGGGCTGCCAAAACTACTTGTCGCGGTTTTTTGATCAGAAGCCCCAAAACTTCTATAACAATGGGATCATGTCCCTACCTACAAGATGGCAAAAAGTTATCCAACAAAATGGTACCTACATGCTTTAGTTAAATGTAAATAAACTATATTAAAAAATGTGTTGAATTTTCTTAAAAAATGCGAAGAAACTTTTTCCCCGACCTATTATAACGTCGATCCTGATACATCTAAAACCCTATAACAGGGGATTTTATACACTGAACATTGCCTAAAACCAGTGTTGCTTAATACCCTAGTTACAGGTCATCCATTATGAATCACGTGTGTTATTAATACTATTGCTTCGTTTAATTTAGTAGGGAAGTCGAGCAGTAGAGGCGTTGTTAAAGTAAATGCGTTTTATAACTGCATTCAGGACGCAAAGCTAAGGGGCTGCTCAAATTTCGGGCAGTATTAGGTATCATGGCTTATAATCCATTAAATACAATAAATTATATCTATTTTTTACGGCCAGTAATAAATTGGTTTATTTAGTGTCAAAGTTCTTGCACTATCTCTAACTAGTTGCAACTGGCACAGTCCAGTTAGTATCACTTAAAACTGGATGACTGTCTCGATTGGTTTAAAACTTTCTTTATATTATTTTAGGTCAATTTTTTGTTTTAGTTCTGTTCTTTTTAATAAAATTTATCTGCATAGTTATTTTTATTACTCGTCAATAGACGGTATTGTAAACTCAGGGGCATGGTATGTTAGCAACACCATTTTTAAAGCAGTATCAGCGGGTAGATCATTTTATGTTATGTCAAATATACCGACGTGTAGATAATATAACCTTTAGTGCGATAGAACAGACACTGAGTCTGTTCTCTCTGGTGTTTTCGCACAGTGTGCATGGAAGTTAGTGTTATAGTGTAGTACTGTTTAGTGGTGTGGTGTTAGGCCTACGATTATCGAGGAACACGTGAGTAATGTACTTTATTATTTTAATATTTGGTAGCGAAGTCGAGTGGTGAAGGTGAGATTTAACGGTTATAAAAGACGTCTTTAAACCTGCTCCTGGGTCTCAAGCCCCAGGCACTGCTCGGCTTCCGTCTAGATTACATGTTGATATTGACATTAGTGTTACTTGCGCAGTAACACTAATGTCAATATCAACATGTAATCTAGACGGAAGCAACCATATACTTAGCAGGTGCAGTTAGGAAGTTGCCGTTCAAGAAGTCCTAGAAGTGCCTACATGACGAACGTTATAAATTTAGTTGTTAACAATGTATTACGTCACCTTATAACCTATAAACTTTATAATTAATTAACATCACTATTTTACTAAGTGACCAAAGCACTCTTAAATTTCAAATTAGTATAACTGTGAATGTGGGATTGAAGAGGGGGTTCATTCCTTTATTCATTACAGTAATTATCTAAAAACAATAATATTAGTTGCCGGAGTCGCGTTAAAATAAAAAATACACGATGTTAAAAACTACGGAACCTCTTAACAAAAACTCTGTGATTATTTGATACTAGCGGCCCATCCCGGCTTCGCGCGGGTGGAATATTATTTTTAAAAATACATTGGCCCTCCCGCATTTCGGTGCCCACTCTCTTGCCGCTTTACTCGCTGCGCTGCGTCGCTACACTGGCCCGTCGCGTCGTCGTGTATTTTTTGTTTATATTGATATTTTTAATTTCATAATATCTTTTGAATGGAAAGTCCGATTTTAATAATTCAAAAAGTAATTTACAGGTATTGAAATAGTCTTGAATACGAAATAATTTATTTGGATAAGGATTAATACAAAGTTATAGAAAACATGGTCTGATTTTGATAGGCATTTTTATCAACTTTTAATATGTAAAAAAGTAGTTATAGTGACGTAACTATAATAGTTGGACATATGGTCTCGCGGACTTTTTTGTAGATATTGATACGTTCTATAATATTGTAAAACATTTTTTTGTTCTATCATCAATACTTTTTGCAGCGCATGCGATGAAAGATATTTTATGGCAAATTTTTTGGCACCTTGGGTTGGTTTTCGTGAGATTTCCTAAGGATCTCTAATTTTTTCTTGTAATAAATATAGCCTATGTTACTCAGGGATAATGTAGCTTCCTAATGGTGAAAGAATTTTTGAAATCGGTCCAGTAGTTTTTATGTTTATTCGTTACATACAAAAATACAAAAATACAAAAATACAAAAATACAAAAATACAAAAATACAAAAATACAAAAATACAAAAATACAAAAATACAAAAATACAAAAATACAAAAATACAAAAATACAAAAATACAAAAATACAAAAATACAAAAATACAAAAATACAAAAATACAAAAATACAAAAATACAAAAATACAAAAATACAAAAATACAAAAATACAAAAATACAAAAATACAAAAATACAAAAATACAAAAATACAAAAATACAAAAATACAAAAATACAAAAATACAAAAATACAAAAATACAAAAATACAAAAATACAAAAATACAAAAATACAAAAATACAAAAATACAAAAATACAAAAATACAAAAATACAAAAATACAAAAATACAAAAATACAAAAATACAAAAATACAAAAATACAAAAATACAAAAATACAAAAATACAAAAATACAAAAATACAAAAATACAAAAATACAAAAATACAAAAATACAAAAATACAAAAATACAAAAATACAAAAATACAAAAATACAAAAATACAAAAATACAAAAATACAAAAATACAAAAATACAAAAATACAAAAATACAAAAATACAAAAATACAAAAATACAAAAATACAAAAATACAAAAATACAAAAATACAAAAATACAAAAATACAAAATACAAAAATACAAAAATACAAAAATACAAAAATACAAAAATACAAAAATACAAAAATACAAAAATACAAAAATACAAAAATACAAAAATACAAAAATACAAAAATACAAATCTTACTTCTTTATAATATTAGTATAGATTTGACACTGGCGGATTACATTACAGATTAGAAATTTCCGAAACATCGATGTTTGCGTAGTGCGTCTAGAGAACATCAATGTTGAAAAGTATCGAAACGTTAAATATATTTTTAAATATTTTCTTAAAATTTTATCTGAAGTTAGTTCATTCAGAGGCATATAGTAATAAATAAAAATCAATTTAATTAGATGTTGTTGTTTTCGATATTTATTAAATTTTTACAATATATTATCGATTTTTAATGAGAAATTCGTAGACTTGTCACTTACTAATTATTTTTTGTTAAGATAAATTTTTAAAAATTCAATAAAAAAAAAAATTACTTGTTTCCGGCAGGGAAAATTGATGGTGGGGGGTTTATATACCCCCCTCCCACCTCCCCACATACCCCTTTATGCCAAATTCATGCGACTCGTTTTAAGATTTTAACCAAAAACTAAAACCATTAAATACATAGATAGGTACTAATCTAAATCAATATCTTCATGAAAATACTTTTTAAGACTATTAGCCCATTTCTAACTTGGGAGCTGCGCGATAATATCAATATTTTGACCCTTATAACATCTTGTAACTATGGTAACACCCTGACATTGCTTAGACTAAGTAGAGTTGAAACGATATTATTCGATACCTTTCTTTCGATATCAAGTATCGAATACAATTGAGAAGCAAGCTTTTTAAAATACAATAGGTATATATTTAATATTTATATTTTATCTACCATTAGTTTTATTACATTTTATGAATATTTGTTGTCTGTATTTAATACTGTTTTATATTTTTTTTTCAACAATACAAAATATCGACTTATACAAGTAAGATGTAAGAACAAAAGCCCAGCGAATCTAGTGTGGGTTACTAATGATCCACTAGTTATAAATATTGTTGTTATAACAATCTATAAAGTATTGTGTTATTAACTGTGGTGACCTAAAACGAAATTTCATTTAGGTTGGAGCTCGATGTTTAATATTCGAGTAACAGGTGCTCGGTTTTAAATTAAAAACTTAAAACGTTTCTGAGAGTTGAAAACTAGCTATAGATTATTTTCAGCCGTATTTACAGATTTTACTTAATTTCTAAAGGCAAACAATCCTTTTATTTGTTTTCTTATAGTATATGGGGGGGGCAAACGAGCAGAAGACCCACCTGATGGTAAGTGGTCACCGTCGCCCATGGACAGCTACAAAACAAATGCGTTGCCAACCCCTTTACTTTGTAAGGAACCTGTAGACTCGGCGTTTTAAGACCCCCATATTAAAGCGCTGTGGGAAAACCTCTGGTGACAGATTATTCTATAGCCTGTGGCATAGGAAAGGGAAAAAAGGCGCGTGAATGTTGAAGTAAACTCGGGGGCATGTTTTAAGGACGATAGCTGAGATTCCGTCAGGTCCGCTGGATTTTCTAACATTTAGGGAAAGGAGCGCTCGACGCACCCCGCTTTGTGAGAAACGCACATGCATAGCGCATTCGCATCTCGGAATTGTAAGCGTCGCAAAAAAAGTGCATAAAAGATCAGCTTTCTCTTTCGTGGAGTGTGCCAGCGAACCATCAGTATCGCGCAAAGGTGGTAAAGAGGGCTTACTGAAGTTCTTTTCGACGGCTTTTGCGAGAGACCAAAATGCACGACTTCCTGAAGGAAAACTTATATAAAAATTATTATTTTTCACCGATGCCTCGAATGTGCTTAAGCCTTGCTCTGGAAATGTGTTCTTGTTGGATCTGGAGGCAGCATTGAATTTCTTTTCAAAATCGTAATGGATCCTTCGCAGCAAGTGCCCAGGCACGATAGGGTTCCTGCTTGTTGATCAAAGATCTTGCGCGAGATGCATCGTACCAAGGTTGTGAGCGGCCAGCGGTGAACCGTTTCATCTGGTCTCCCTGGATCCCCCGCCAACGCCAAACGCTTGACCTCTCAAGAAAAGGTCCGATACCGGTCGGATTGGGAAAGGGGAGAGGGGTCATCACTGGCTTACATGGAACGCGTCAAAAACACTTGGCGGTATTATTACCCCGTGGGTAAAAACGTGAAGGGGGTTAGTATTGAATAAGACCAGGAAGGACGAGCGTTAATAATAAACATGTAACTTTTGTTACCACATGCACTTGATACAAAAATACTTACTTCAATTAGAATCGAATATAATTAATTATATTACACTACAGTAGCTAATAGTCGCAACCCGTAGATGTTCGTCATCCACGACAACCACAGGCGTACCGCGATTTGTGAGTAATTTTCATTATCCAAATGAGGATATTTTGATTTGAATTGAATTGAATCTTGAATTTAATTTTATGAATCGGCAATCGGTTAACAATATACAGGATGCAATAATTTCGAATATTTGAAGCGAATGTAGAGTAATTGCATCAATGATTTATGCCGAAACTGAACTTGTAATAATAATAATTATATTGGTTATAGGAGCCACTATCAATGTGTGGTTCACTACTAATATAATTCTACTTTATTTTTTTAACGTAATAATGTACATAATAAATGAATACGAAAAATCTATAAAATCAATGTAATGTATAAAGCAGTAGAGAATAAAAATTGGTAAATATTTTATATAGGCAGTAAATGTTTATTTAAATGCTATTTATAACTTTTGGTATCATAGCGAAGTGTTGCTAGGGTTGTATTTAACTGCAACCTATTTTTTAAATCAAGTTGAGTTTATTTTTAGTAAAATGCTGGCAATATGTTTTGACTAATTTTACAAGATTACTGGAATCTTGAAGGATCTCCATCATGTCGACATGAGCCATGATATAACATAGTAATAAAATAGCTACGTGCTACACACGGACGGAATATATGATGACCATATTATATTGTAGCAGAAAATGAGGTGTTAAAGCGATTCATAAAAAGAGTATAAACAGTAAGAAGGAATAAAGTATTTCTAATTCATATTTTAATTAGTTTTAACAACCTTGAATAATACTGAGAGATTAAAGAAGATTCTCTGGTTTCTCCATATGATGAGTAAATCCCTGACCCGGAAGACAAACTACAGAATTGTTATGAGTGAACAATGTTAATGTCATGCATCAGATATTTATCGGAAACTTTGTCAGAAGCCGGTGAAACTGTCCAACAATTTTCTTAATAAAACAATAAGAAGAATATTAAGAAGCTGTTATAAATAGAGTAATACCAAGAAATAGGTTAAAATTATTCCAAACTCGGTTGAAAAGTAAAAAGAAGAATGTTTTATGTACACCAGATGACATAAAACATTCTTCTTTTTACTATATCTACTTATTATAATATGCTAAACGTTTTTGTCCCAAATCTTCAGAGCGTTTATAGCACTAAAATAAAATACATTCTAACAATGCATTTCTCAAGGGAGCTTTTAGTAAAATGTAGGTTTCAAAAATCTAAAACAATGCATAAATTATTATCTGTATAGTGTGTTAAAAGTATTTTTTTGTTAAGAAAGAACAAATACTTAGGTACTTGAAACGAATTGAGAAATAGGGTACTAATGGAATGTTCTGGTAAGATGAAAAGTCCTGTATGAGACTTCGCTCGAAACACTTATTATACCTACTAAACCGTAATACCTAATTTATAATAATAACATGGAGTAGACAACAAACTGAGTATTTTTAGAGTTTATGACCCTGGTTTAGACATAGCAGGTTCCATTACAATACATTAACACGAGCCTCAATTCCTCCTAATCTTACTTAATATTATAAATGTGAAAATTTCTTCTTTGGATATTTGTTATAAAAATAAAATGTATTTATTAAACGCCGAATTACCTTTACATAGCAATATATAGAAAATTGAAATGTTATATGTTAAAGTACACGTTTGTTCGTCACATCGTTATGAAAATTTATTGAACAATTCTAATTTTCTTTATATTTATTTAATTATACTTCCTGTGTTGCCAGTATTTTTAGTAAACGGAGTAAACGGAGGGGACAATAAATGGGAAGTTAATAAATAATAGCCGGATGTGGAAGTGGGGGTTAAATATAGTTATATAATTAACACGAATTTCTTATACCTAGGAAATGTTATTGAATTAATTTTAGTAAGTAGCAAAATGTTATCCTCAGTGCGGCAACGAAGTAAGTGAGCATAAAATGAAGCCTCGACATTAAAATGCAAACGAGCGGAAGAGAATGATATTGGTCGCAAGGTAATTGAAACAACAATCTTCTGCCACATGCTGTTACCATTCGTCTTTTACGAGTTATTTTATTAGCGGCACAACGAAATAATAACAGTCTTTACATTTTCAAATTGGTCTCCATTATTATTCTTGTTTCAAACTAGATAACTGTGCCCTTGTCTTGTTGCTCTTCGTCTAAAAGGTTTAGAATAATAGCCATGTCACACCGTCTGTCTGTTCGCAATTCACGATCGATAGCCCGTGGGTTCAAATCATTGGTCTACTGACGTGGCCTCCTCCTAACACACGCATTTTAGGTTACTTGGAGGGGTTAAGGAATACTAGTAGTGTGTGATCTGTAGTGCTATAATGTGTAATCTTTAAAAAAAGAAAAAAATTACAATTTTCATACGGTTTTTACTAATAGATAGTAATTCATTAGGAAAATTTAGGTGTTTAATTTATAAGGTAATTAAGGTTATGTGTAAATTGGTTTAAATATGACGATAATTGTTAAACATGTCTGAAAAATTCCCTTTTAAGCATATGTGTATATGCTCTACCCATGCGAAGTCGGGATGGGTCGCTAGTAATTTATAAATGTATCGTTTTTGGGAAATCGGAAAATTATTGCCACTGTAGCTGCAACAGTTTTTATTGAATATAAATAAATACAGGGACAGAAAACAGGACAAGTGAAATTAAATAAATATAATTATGGAGTATTTTTTTTTCTTTACATCAAGAAGAAAAAATTTCTAAAATATCTAGTATAGAATTTAACTTATAAAATAATTCAGTATAATAAAAAAATAACGGGAAGATTCTTGAGTCATTTTGGTAGTTCAATAAAAACATCTTCACTACTTTTAGATAGTGTACAAGTAATAATCGTGACATTTTCAAAGTTATAAAGGATATTTGTCATTTTATGTACGAGTATGGAAACCTACCTCTACGTGGAAGACCAAATATTTATATAGGCTATATAACTGGTATTTGTCTAGGTGTAGTTTACAATCCTTGACTCAGAATATCTCTATTTGAAGCATTGTTTATTTAGGATGAAATACAGTTTTATTGAAATATAAATTCTAATACAATAAATTAAAAAACCTTGTTAGAGCTAAAACGTTTTTGTGTTTATAAAGGCTTACTTTTCATAAATGAAATATTCTGATTCAAAAAATAGTACAAACAAACAAAAATAATATCTCTATCAATTTAAATGAATTTTCTAGAATAGAACTAACAACATTTTAGGGTTCCGTACCTTAAAAGGAAAAAAATGAACCCTTATAAGTTCACAGCGTTGTCCGTCTGTCAAGACCCTTTTTCTCAGGATCGCGTGGAGGTATCATGGTGAAATTAATATCAAATACTCAAGCCTGCGATCCCTTCCAGCTGGCAAAAAATCAAACGTCTAAGTCCAGACCGCATTGAAAAGATATATAATCATATATTTATAGCTTCCCAATGACCTAGAGTCGTGGAATTTAGCATGAAGTGAGGTCTCATAGCACAAATAAAGGATAAAATTAAAAAAATATAATTTTTTTCTACTGCACTAGAAAATTTACTTTTTTTGACTGTCAAGCAAGACCCTTTTTCTCAGTAAAGCGTGAAAATATCAAGTTGAAATTTATACAAAATATTCTAATCTCTAGTTCCTCAAATATCAAACGGTTAAGTTAATTTAATGAAAAGTTACAGCCGCTTTTATCCCATGTATTGTAAATTTGATTTTCGAGCTAAATCAAAATTCCCAGGCTTCGTCTTTTGACCTAGGAACATGATTTTTGGCAAGAAGCAAGGTCTCATAGTAAATCCTAAAAATCCCAATTTTTGTTACATTACGAAACTAATGATATTTTACAGATTTAGGTTATGACGCATTAGTTGAAAAATTATGATATTAAAAATATCCTCTAACATGTAAAGAAAGTAAAAGAGTAAGGAAGGAATGATTTAAAAAAAATCAAATCCTGGTGCGTCTGATTTAGATCAAATCAAATAGTTAATACGTACTTGGTTTCTATCTATTAAAGATATATCTATATAAGATAGAAACCAAGTATATTATTACTTAGAATATTGCAATTTAGTTGTTATGTTTAGTCTATTGGTTATTCCATAATATAATCATACCGCAAGATGAGGAAAGTTAATGTTATTCCTCGAAGGATATTGGATTTCAAATTTAAGAGAACTTTTTGGTTATATGCGAACTGACTTTAGTTTGAGTTCACGTTTGCGGTTCAAACGGTAAAATGGTATAATTTATAAGATTTTGCGAAATTTGATTTTGTACTTCCGTTATTCAAATTTATTGAACATATATACAATTTTCCACAGTACATTAAGTATAAGTTTGAATAAAAATTTAAAATAAAAAAATACACTTGTACTCTAGTTATTAAGATACCTACCTGTATTCGGGTAGAGATCGACAAGTACAAATACCTCGATTACAAGATTGCTTCTTAAAAGGTCTTACCTGCAACAAAAAATAATGTCTTTGAATATTGATTTAAATGTATACCATATATGCCATATTTTCTAAACACACCAAATTATATACCCCTACCTCTCCCATCCCATTACTGCTGCTGTTCCAATGAACTCCGGGTTCTTGCTCGGGGTCCATTGAAACCGCAGCAGTCTTCTCTTCGCTCCCCCTCCTCACCTCATCTTCGAGGCGACAAAACAAGAGATACCCTCTAGTTTTGTCCTTGGGCGACGGTGGCCACTTTCCATCATCACTCGTTTGTCCCTTATCTATCATAAAAAAAAGAGTATAATGATAGAAAAAGAGCAGCCGATCCGACTGATAGTAAGGAAAAGCTTAACTACAAATGGTTGCTCGCCTCTTACAAAATGTTTCCCAGCAGTAAAAGGGTATTGTATTCTAACCATAGTATTCCTGCTAAATGCACGTTTATGTAATTATTGCTGTACAATTATAGATATTATTTTCTGTCTTTCTCTTACACATTTTAAGTCTAAGTTATGAACGCAAAACGCTTATACCATATACTCCATAACAGTAGCCAAGCGTGCCGCACCATTTCACGCTCTGTCGAGATTTGAAGAGACGTCTTTGAAGTCTAAGACCACCTGGAGCTGGTATTTTTGAGCTGAATGTAACAGATTTTACTTAAACCGCCTTATGAACTTAAGTGTCCTTACGTTCAACATGTGTTAATATTTTTACAAGAAAAATCTTGTAGTATATTAATTTTTCAGTTACAATTATTTAAAAAAATCCCAGGTATAAGAAGACGTTTAAATTAGTTTGAGTGTCTATATTTATAATTAATTATATCTATAGTTATTACTTAGTTGAGCTTTTTTCAATTTGAATATTATATTTTTTGTTTTTGAGAAAAAATATTTTTTACTTAGTTTTGAATTAATTAGTAGTATATTATGTAGTTTACTTAAATTTAGTCCCAATGAAGCTAGCTACATTGTATAAAACAAGGTTGATTTTTACGTCTGTCTCTCTCACCATTTATTCGTTAATTTCTACGTAAACTACGCAATAGATTTGATATATTTTTCATTAATGTAAAAAGCGATAAAGAAAAAAGCTTTGTATGTATAATATTATAAAGATTGTATACGAAGCCAGAGCATGTCACTATAATAAAATTAACTTTAATATTCAAAACGTATTGTCTAGGTACTTCATTATCTCCGAGTGTGGATAAAATTCAGGTCACAGAGTAATCGCACTTTTCAATTTTATCATGAAATTCAAATTTGGGCGGTTGTGAATGTTCATAAAATTATTAAATGATTTTTCTGAAATATGGGTTGCACGTGTACAGGGCGTTTTATTTTGGAGCTTTCCCATATTATTCTCCCAACGAAAATTAAAAATGATTTTTGAGAAACGACAAAAAGGGTATAAATAACTTCATATATTTTTGTTTTAGAATCTGATTGATCAATGAGAAGCGTTGGCCATACGTTACTCTTCAGAGCCCATTTACTTAAGACACTTTTTATACCGATCCGTTAGATCTTACACAAGTACTATACAAGTCAATAGCCGTTATACTAATTGATGTGTACATTTGACTAAAACTCTTAATTAACGGTTAATGTCGTAAATTGTCATGTTGTCAAACATGTCGTCGTAGATCAAGTGCTAAACCACCTGTACTGACATCTTGAGCAAACTGTACACGCCAGTGCCGGCTTAAAAGCTTTTGAGATATTATTAAGTGCATACAATGTCAGTGCAGAAGATATATTGCCGCTACATATAACCAACTAGGGATAATAGTAGCAGAAAAGTGTAACTTGAACTATCTAGTTAGATTGACGTGTTAGCTTTTTGAGTTATTTGTTCGTTCGTAACACTAGCAAATTAACTTATTTCTAACTTTCTCCTAAGGTTTACCATGACGATGGTTAAACCATAATAGATTAGAGTATAAGAGGCTTTCATACAACCTCATCCCGTTTTTACCTTAGAAGTTAGTTATCCAAAAATTCTTCCTGAGTCGTATGGTATCAAGAAAATCACTTATGTACTTATTCTTCTATATTAACGATTCACTTCAGGAAGTCGAGGAGTGTCTGAGGGGTGTGGGTGTGGTGTGGAGAAAATTTTATAAGATCAAAGTCAAAAACCTTTATAAGGTTGCGTTGATCCATCAGAAATTCATCAATTTTGTCATCAAATATTAGTAAGTATTTAATACCTACTTCTATTTTGCGATTTTTATACAATTCAGAATTTAGAAATTTAATTCATCTGACTAGTATCATATACGACCATCACATAAAATATTCTTTGATCTGACCAACATGCCGGTTAATACCTATTAATCATGAGATTGGAATCGGGGCTATCCTTTTCACGTTGTGAAACAGACCTTTTTGTGAAACGACAAATTGAAATAAACTATTTGGAGTTTGATGCTCCAAACGATGGTATATCTAGCACAAAATCTAATATGATATTCTCGACATATAGAACGCTACCCGGAATGTACTCGCAGTGATGACAGCTGGCATCGAGCAGACGCACAATTAGCCGAAATAGTCGGAATGTTTATTAAGCCGTTGTGTTTGCTTTGTTAATTACAAGTGTTTTAGGAGTTTCACATTTTCCTTTTACTATAAACTTCATAGCAGTATACACTAATTGACAGTGAAAATTATATGCACACTATTAATGTAATAAATAACTTCCAACAGATAAAAGAAACTAATTATGTTATCAAATCATGAAAATCAATTTTAACCTACTCTTAATTGTCCTAATGATATAATACTTTGAATATTGTAATTTGTATCTTGGAGCTGATCTGATTATAGAATCAGATGATCAATATACATTTATCCTTTTACTTTGTAAGTCTATAAGATATATGTTTTTACTAGCTGCGCCCCGCGGATTCACCCGCTATATTTTGGATAATTCACACTATATCATTATAAATTATAGCCCATATTTTATCCTGAAGTGTAAGTTTTTACGTAAAAGAGTAACAAACATCCATACATCCAGACATTCTTACATTCTTACAAACTTTCGCGTTTATAATATTAGTAGGATGATTGACTATGTGCCGACATTCGATAAATTACAGTTGAGAAGAAGGTCTGTGAAGTATTAATTCATAACAGCTTCTATTCAATTACTAAACTAATGTTAAACCGATCGTCCCCAGTGGCCAAGCATTTGTCAAGATTATCGTAGACATCATGTTATATACGTGTCGGCTATTTGATGAAACTATCACACCCTTGGGTATCGTTTATGTACCAATTTTAGAACTAATCTATATGTATACCAAATCTCTCTGGCTATCACAATTACGGTAATTTAAAAGATAAAGTGCTTCAAATTTTATCCATAGAATTTTCTAGCGAATGTTACTTTGAAACAAAAATAAAATGAAACTCCTAAATACAGTTCAAGGGTTGATAGAGTTCAACCGCTTGAAATAATTTGGCATGACATTTGACGAGCTATTGTTAGATTTAATAATATCTAACTCATATCAAATATGATTATTAAATACGTATTATACAGGTGTATATTAAATGAAAAGTTAATAATAGAATAAAATACTCGAAATTAAGTTTAGTATACGATCTTTCTGACCCTGTAGCGAACGACAAAATGACTCATTGGTTATTAAAACATATTTTACGACCTTGTAGAAAAAAAGAACAAGATAGTATTGTTTGCTGATGACACTTCACTAATATTTAAAGTGAAACGCTATCAAACTGAATATGACGATGTAAACAATGCTCTCTCTGATATTGTACATTGGTTCAGTGCTAATAATCTAATGTTAAATAGTAAGAAAACTAAATATATAAAATTTACGACACCTAATGTTAAAAAAATAGAGACTGGTGTATTTATAAATGGAGAGGAGTTGGAACCGGTGGAATCTACAGTATTTTTGGGCATTATTGTCGATTCTAAATTACAATGGAGCCACCATATTGAGAGATTGGCCAATAGACTCAGCTCTGCAGCATACGCGGTTAAGAAAATACGCCAATTAACTGATATAGACACGGCTCGTTTAGTTTACTTTAGCTACTTCCATAGTATAATGTCTTACGGCATTCTACTTTGGGGTAACGCAGCCGACATAAACACGATTTTTGTACTGCAGAAGAGAGCTATTCGCGCAATCTATGGTCTCGGCCCTAAAATATCTTTAAGAGATAAATTCAAAGAAATTAGTATATTGACTGTTGCTTCACAATATATTTTTGAAAATGTTATGTATGTACGTAAAAATATTAATGATTTTATTAGAAATAGCGACTAGCATGACATCAATACTCTACTACTCGATTGAGTAGAATTAGTAATTCTTTTGTTGGGCGATATGTATGCTTCTACAACAGGATCCCAGAAAACGTTCAAAATTGTTCTATAGGAAAATTTAAAAAGTTAGTTAAAAAACGTTTGTGTGACAAAGGCTATTATAACATTAAAGATTTTTTGGAAGATGTCACGCCTTGGGAATGATGCGTTCGCTCCAGGCTTTCTCAATATATACATATATTTGTTATAAAAATTGGCGTTTAAAAAAAATCAAAGTTAAAAAGTAAAATATCCAAAAGAAATAGTCCCGCTGAGTTTCTTGCGCCCATTCTTCTCAGGTCTGGGTTAGGTCGTTTCCGAAAGGGTGGTAGATTCCGACGTTCAATAAGAGAATGTAAATTCCAATATTGAATAGAAAATTTTGACTTTAATTTAACAAAACGAAATGATTAAATTAGAAGTACTTACGTAAAATATCATTATCATTCATACTGATACTTATTTATTTATTCGACACAGAATACATCTATTATAAAACATTTTAGTATAAAGTGGTGAGAAAATAAAAAAAAATGTAAGGAAAATGATAAAAGTGAGTTATTGTAATCAAATATTACTGTCGTCTAGAACCTTTACTCTTCGATCGTTTGCTTCTCTAATAATGCTTAGTAGAATATGATTATCTACTTTAAGAATGAACATCAATGAAACGATTCTAACACAAAATATAACATACGATTGCAGTGTAATGATGTTAATAAATTGTCATTATGTGTTACTATTTTTAGGGTTTATACTGTAATATTTTTACAGCACGTCAACGGCCATCACCTCTATGATAATTATTGCTTTGATAAATTTTGTTTTTACATTTATAGGATACCCCTTATGTTATATGCAAGAAGATATTTTTAAATTCACGACTTATTTATACACTCCATGTAGTTGTAGTTTCCGCGAGTAGCGACGAAAGTGTTGGCTAAAAAATTGCTATTTTAGGGCCTATTATTTTCTCCATTGATTACTCTAGAAACATTATATTAAGAGAGTTTAATTGGCAACTTCGTTTGAATCTTAATTTAACTACAGCTCCATTTAAGGGTTATAATAAATCCACTGAAAAGATTTTCGAGACCCTTACGAAGACCCAACCCCATCCTCATTTATTCACATTACCTTGATAATAAGTCAGAAGTTAACAAAGGGTTCCCGAAAGTTAGTCTTTTTCAGATGGGATTTTTCTTCAAAAATTATACATTATAAATAATATTACACTTTATTAGTTTAGGAGTGAAATCTTAAATGAAATTAAAAATACAATTTTGAATATTCTTTCACTCTATTAATTCATGCTAATTTGAAAGTGGATTAAAAAATTCAACCTTTCAGCCAAAATTTGTACTCCAATTTCGACGGCACATTTCAGCTCTTTTAGTAACTTAATGGAGTGAAGCATTATTAAAAAAAATCAAATGTAAATCATGTATTTTATAATTTTATGTGAAATTATTATTATTACCTATATTACATGCTATTTTTTGTATCTACATATTATATTAATTACGAAATCATCGCTCTGATAAAAACATATGAGTATATATATGAAGACCTCAAATAATATTAAAATCTGAATATATAAAAGAAATACAATCATACATTGATTGTACGTGTAGCAGTATAAACCGGTTTCAAATTTAGTGAAGCGATAAAAAGGTGTTATGTGTGGAATTTTATTTCCGCCATTTTATTACTTTTAAGCATATACCCGCATTTTAGCTAGTGCTGTTTGTCAAAGTGAAAATTCGATAGTTTCGGCCAAAAGCTTAGTCACTGCAAAGAACTGAAACAACTCGGTCGGAAAGTCCATCGGTGCATATTTGATTCAGTCACGGAATCTAGATTTCGACCAATTTTATTTTTCTTTTTTCTATTCTTTTTTAACTCTAAAATACTTTTAAAACAATGACCTAAACTATATAACAAATTTGTTTTCTAACTGAATATTTGGAGCAAATATCAGCTTTCCAATTCAAAATATGGTTGCATAATTGTAAATCTATTTTTTAATAAACTAGCTGACCTGGCTAACGTTATTTTGCCATATAAATTTGGAGTGGGCCACACTTATCACTTAGGAGTATAAAAAATAGATGTTGACCTATTCTCAGACCTACCCGATATGCACACAAAATTTCATAAAGATTGGTCGATCCGTTACGGAGGAGTTTGGTAACTAACATTGTGACACGAGAATTTTACATATAAGATTAACAAAGTACTTAAGATACTATTACTACTATATACTATTGTTGAAAGGCTGGTATATTTCATGTTTCTTTATTTATTTTACTAAAAATATTTGTCGGCGCGACGTTTAAATATCGAACGTTGATACAATTGTGACGTTTGATAGTCTTTAATTTGCAAATTGAGTCTTTAGAATATTTGAGAAAGGCTACTTTACATTATTTGAGAAACGCTAACACTTATTTAATTATAAATATATAAAATAACCAGTGTTAATTATCCACCTTAGCCATCAGCCCAAGGAACTACCTACTTGGGTTGTAAGATCATGATAATTAATTAAATTTTGTATAGTTGTAAGATGACGCGTTAAGTGAATATCTTGTAGCGGCCATTTTGTAGTAAACAGTAGTGTACTCTTGAAGCCATCCGCATTTAATATTATTGTTATTATTTTCTTTATATATTAAACATCGTTTAGAATAAAAGCAATGTCTGAGAATATAATATGAGAATATTAGAATAAGTGCAGTGGACAAGTAACAAACCAATCACCGGTCAGAAACAGAGACCAATCTCGTTAGCAGAACCAATTATCTTTCTTAATTAATTTCTATGTAATTTCATTTCTGAATTAATCTTAGTTTCTATTGATTTTACTCTAGCTGCATGTTTTGAATCTTAAAGAAATTACTTATAACTTCATAAAATATTAGGCGTACTTTTTATGTTTTTACATTTTATGTTACTAGTGACAAAATTAGATTATCAAATATAGAAAATAAAATAAGTAGAAATGATAAAAAAATATAGCTGAACATATAATTTATATAAAATCTAAGTTGCCTTTCAAAAGAATTACTACTATGTCTAAGAACTTTTTGTCACACGACATTTTTCTTGAGCATTAATGATTCCCACTAGTTTTTAGAATAATTAAATTTCATTTATATATTTCAATTAATGTTTATTATTACTGTCTGTAAAGATTTATTATTACAGTCAGATTTGACATCGGTAAAATTTTGAATTTATTCTTTATCTTTAAACTGTGTTTAAAAGCGATTTAAAAACGTAGTATAAGCATAGCGACTTCAGTATTTTAAAAATACAATGTACATCAAAATGATTATTCTCTTGTTATTTATTAACAAAGAAGAAAGCTAATAAAATATCAAAAAAGTTTTCTCAAAAACATCATCGTATTTTCGTCGTATCCAATCAACATGTTGCGAGCAAAGAAAATACACACATTTTTCATTTTCCCCATGCAAGCGATGAATATGCTGACAGACTACTTGTTGCAGAGATTTAGTTATTAATATTTTATAACTTCCATATACAAATTATTTTGTCTTCGTTACTAAATATCATATATATAACACAAAAATATATTTATTTTTTTTAATTAAATTTTATTTGAATTAAAAATTTACTATAAGACTTATCATAAAGTACTTGTCAAGATGAATCAATCGAGTCTAAGCTTGATGGTGTTGCGTCATTTTATTACAGGAGTTTCCATATCCACCTTCTAGGCTCCATCACCAGATCAGTTCCATTTATGCAAGCACAACTTCAGATATAATTTACTGATGAGTATTATTTATGTCACTCAGACAACACAAAGCGTTCACGACATCAAAAACATCAAATTCTTTTGATGAAAATATAAAATAAACCAATTTTTAGTCAAATTAATGAAAATAAATCCCATAATCTAGATGGATATATATAATTGATGACATTATTTTGTCACACTGTCAAACAGCCCATTGTTCGCCCACTTAGGATTAATTGTATTTAAATTCTTTATAAATTTTTGTTTTGGTTTCATTAGGATTATATCCGTTGTTACTAATATCATCAAAGAATCTTAAACGTTCTAGATTGATGTTTTTATAAAGAAAAACCTGAGCTAAATAATCGCTAAAAGTTCTCAAATACAGTAATTACTCAATAGTAAATATTACATGATCTTATCATTTATTCTGAACTAGAAATCAACAGATGATGCCGAAGCAGTTTAAACCTTCTTGAATCAAACTGCCAAGCGTGTTGATTGGAACAAGGCTTCAAAAATGTAATAATAGATTAGATTGTAAAATGTAATGTATATGATATGCGAAGAATGTCCACAAATGAAATCTCTACCATACATAGTTCTATATTCCTGTTTGTTTAGGCCGTGCGTCATACAGACGTGTAAAAACATCGTCCACTTGGATTTATGAGATTTTTCGTTGTTAGGTTAGGATAGCATTCTGTGGTATATGACTTGCTGTGATATTTTTATTACCTTATGCTTATTTTGTTGATGAAACTATAATATTATCAAGTAAACACCATCACATTCAAAGTTTTTCAGTACGCTCGTTATTTATTCTGCTATAGACACGAGAGAAATATGATACCCATTACTGTACAGCAACACGTATACACATGCAATTTTGACTGAGGCGAGCGGTGCCTGGGGCTTGAGATCCAGGAGCAGGTTTAAAGAGCTCTTTCATAATATATTAACTCTCACCTCCACCACTCGACCTCGCTAACGACAATAGATAATATGTAAACTCACGTGGACCTCGAGAAGGGTAACCTTAATCACGACACTATAACACTAACTACCATGTTCACTGCACGAAAACACCAGAGAGACTGAGACTAATCTATCGCACTAAAGGTTATATATTTTCTTCACGTCGGTATACTTGAAATACTATAAAATAATCTACCCGATACTACTACTTTATAAACAGTGTTGCTAACACGGCCATCCTGCGGGGCCATTCGTCCCGAATGGCGTAGATACTTAACAGAATGATTCAAAATTCCATTCAACCGTATCGAAATATATTGGTTGAAATCTGGATAACCACTGATTCACACTTTACTACAACGTATCACTCATAGCCTATATACACTTTATAAAATGCACCAACTAATCAGCCCAAGAGACGTGACGGTATATGTGTACGGTAAGTTTACACCATGGTTTGGAATAGAGATGCCTGAGGCCAACTCTAAACGTGTATCACCATGTTACCATTACTGTAGTGTTCACCAGATATCTACTGCAACACAACACCGGTTCACTCTTGTTCCAGAAGCAAATACATAAAATAAAACTATTTAGCTCGGCCGATCCTACTTCAGAATATTAATCGTGATTTTAAACTACCTTCGCAACTATTTAATATAATATTAACTATTCTTGGATTTTTATTCTGCACTACCTACTTTAACTTTATCGAAAATTATATTCACTCGTATTGAAACTAAATAACTGTCAGGATGATTATACGCAAAAAACATTAAAGCAATTTAGACTGAGGCGAGCGGTGCCTGGGGCTTAAGACCCAGGAGCAGGTTCTTTCATAATATATTAACTCTCACCTCCACCACTCGACCTCGCTAACGACAATAGATAATATGTAAACTCACGTGGACCTCGAGAAGGGTAACCTTAATCACGACACTATAACACTAACTACCATGTTCACTGCACGAAAACACCAGAGAGACTGAGACTAATCTATCGCACTAAAGGTTATATATTGTCTTCACGTCGGTATACTTGAAATACTATAAAATGATCTACCCGATACTACTACTTTATAAACAGTGTTGCAAACAATTCTCTCAATTAAGCTTTGTTTTTAGGAATTTGGTAAGATATTATATCGTTTCTGCTCTTCTTTTTGCTGCTATTATCGTCAAAATAAACCATTAAAAAATACTATATATTTTATAGCGTATTGTTTGAATAAAATGGTTTAAAATGTATTTTTTTTTTATAATTGGGTACGCATCTATTTCGCAAACAATAAGTAGATAAAGCTAGAAAACAGAAATATTTTTCTAAAGCCAATAATATGTAGAGCTTATTTATAAATTCTTTAGCACCACTAAATAAGAATATTTGAATGCTTAGCAAAATTAGCAAGATAAGTAATTCGTGTCATTAATTAGTTTTACGGTACTTTTATCTCTTGGCAAATTTATTAGTTTTACCAGACCGATGCATATTGCAGCCAACGAAATTTTATTAGGTTTTAAATTTAAAACACAAGCAACATGTTAAATATATATACACATAACATGTTAAATATAATTTGTAGATTATTTGGTACAGACTATCACTATATTCTTACACAATAAAATAAATTTCTCCGCAATCTGAATCAACAAATCTGAAGCAGTCTAACAAGTGATGTCATGAAGTGAACATAGTTTAACGTAGAGCAAATGGAAGTGAAATAAAATTCACTTAGTTTAAATAGATAATGAGCAGCGAGCAAGCTCGGCCATTGTTAGCGTAAATGGTCTAGTTAGCCTGCACCCGGTTTGCAAGCTCCAGGAGCTGCTCGAATTCTTTTCTAAAGTGTTCGGAACGCGACAGCTATAACCACGGGAGTAAGCTACGCAATTGATATTTCTTTTCTCACAGGTTAATTCTAATCCACAAATATTTCAGCTGTCATGAATTTTGTTCTTTATATTATGTGGAAGGTCATGATGACATTTATTTTTGCAGACTGACAAATATTTTTGCATTTATAAATGTGTTGTTACATATAAAAAGTAATGTGAAGTTTTAGCACTTATATTTAAGTTTGTTTGTATTATATTGGTTTATCTAATTGTATTGATTTATTTTTAAAACTTTAACCTAGTTCTATTTTTCGTATAGAAATGAAACTTTGTATCTTAAAACTGACCGAAGATAGATAGTGGGACATTTCAGTGGTTTCCAGAAATCCTCTCGAGTTAAAAATCATGATAATTTAGATGAAAAAGTTTTTATGAGCCTAATAATGTAGAAGATCTGATTATGATGACAGATGTGGATAATGGAGCTCTTCAGTGACGTCAAGAAATTAAAATGATATTTTTGATATTAAGTTATTTAATTAAACAATGAACATTCTAGGCATTTTAAATTTATCAAGAATCAACTAACTGAATTAAAAAGACATATACTTAGCCAGCAGAATTGTGTGTATTCCAACATAGCAAAAATATATAGAAAGAAATTTAAATATAAGTATTACAAGTATTCTCTTCATTCTCCTGAAGCTGCCTTGATCAAAATCCTCTTTTCGAATAATTTCAAAATGTACGAATATGTAAACCATACGAGCACCTAAATTGCAACGACGTGATATAAAGCCAGATATCAGTCACAGGTGACGGGCTACTTTAGAATACATAAAGACATACGTATTGCTTGTAAAACATTTTACGTTTTACAAGCAAGAAGATTTTCTACGCAGCCTTAGTAATACAACATTTTTTAATATTTTATTGTTTTATATATGTATCGTTCTTTACAGAAGGCTAGAGAAGAGCTTAATAAATAAAAAAAAAATAGTTTTCACTACTATCACTGTTCATTCATAGTAATATTGTTATAACCAAAATCTATACGCAAATTATTATAGACACAATTTGTAAGTTCACCAAATTAGGAAACCCGGATTACAAAGATTTTTTAATCTTTATTTATAATAATTATTTTTATACTACCAAAACTATATGTCCCTTTTTATCTCATCGACCCTAATTTTTTTTCCTTTTAAGTGCATCTGGTGTAACACGTCAACGACTGTTGGGGGTCATCACTGCACCAGTATTCCACTGGTGCACAATAATTATCCAAAACTCAACGTTAGTAATCAATATTAAAGCTATAATATAAAATATTTCATAAATCTAAAACTCTTTTTATATAATAAATCTAATTTAATCTAATTCTAAAATCTAACAAAAAACTAGTAATATCTGTAGGAATTTAATCAAAGTTTAGTCGTAGAAGGTTAATTATAATTGTAGCCTTTCACCAATTACTACTAAAACAACTTGTTTTGCTTATCATGATATACTGCTAAGTAAAAAGTTTAAATTACCGAAAGTCTAGAATTTACATAATACACGAGTAATAAGAATAAGAATATTTTCCAGCACATTATAATTAAAAAATCTTTCTTTTGTATTAAAAAAAACCGAATCTTAATCAAAAATTCTGATTGCATAGTAAAATAGTGATCTTAAAATATTATAATCTAAGCAACAATTTAAGTATGTGGCTCATTGCTATTTATTTAAAAGTGCAGTTTTTTTTGTGAATGCACAATAAATCTATTATATCTTTTTTTTTAAACTTATGTCCAATTTTTTTATCGTACCTTGCAGTTTATATATTTATTTTATTTTTTACAGCGATAAAAGTTGTGTGTTTACATAACCAAATTGGTAACATTTTAAGATAGAACAGGGGCCAGTCTACGTACTTTTCTAATTATTTTTAGTACTAGTTTAATTAAGCAATTGGTTTATTTGCAGTGAAATAATTTATTTGATGTAAACATCATTTAATTGATGAATATAATTGATGGACGATAAGTTCTTTGATGTGCATTTAAAAAATATACCTTTCTTAATTATATATTATGAAATTTGCTTCAGCTGCTTTTCAGAATAACAAAAATCTGTAGTACTTGATTAAATTTTATCATCTAACTGAAAAAATCAAGTCATTCGGATTTTCGAAAGGGTTAATATTACAAAAGAGATGGTCTTATTCATGATAAATAGTCATCAATATCTAAAGATAATACACAAAAAAGCTTTACGAACTTCGATGTTTGTATATTGGAAAAAGAATTATTATTTAAAAAAAATGACTTTCCAATTTCAAAGTGAATTGTTAAAGATAAATATTAGGAATAGAAATTCTACCCCTTTTCTTTGGTTGTCGGTTACAAACTAATCATACTTACAAAGCGTAACTTATGCGATTAAACGAAAACACAAGTCATGTTGAATTATGGGCTATAAAGGAAAATCTAGATTTTATATTATTGCCCTACTAAACCTATGTTTTATGTTTTCTTATTCAGATTCAGATTTTACTCGACATAGTTGTAGAAGGATATAAAAATACGTTTTATCGGCTCGTCCTTTTTGTCGACTATAAAACAATAAAATTCAAACAAGACTAGTTTAAAAACTTCTACAACATTAACTTTGTTGAAATGTTAAATAAAAATCAATTTTCAGTTAAAACATTAGTTATATTATACGTAGATCTGAAGAGAAACTATGAACAAAAAAAAAAGTTTTAATAACACTGCCTTTGCTAGAACATAAAAGGGAATTGTAGAGCATGCTAATACAAATTTATCATAATAACGGCAAAATGGTCGAGTTTTTACTGAATAATCTGATAAAATACGAGTATGGTTATTAGGCTTCGGAAAACCCTATTATAAATAAAAATATTTTTTAAGACTTCGTAGCGCTTTTAATAAAAGAACCACCTTAAGTGCTATAACATTTAAGTTAATATTTACATATTTTTAAATTTTATAGAACAAAAGAGAATAAAAATTTGCTCTATTAACGATAGAAAACTATATAAACTCCGAATGACGTTGTTACTAACATTCGTGAAAAATACTTCATGGGGATAAAACGGAAATTAATATAATATAAAAAAATATAATGTTGAATTAGTTACATTTTCATAATCACAAAATAAATATAATTAAATTCTATGTTTGATATTTTTATTTCCTATGTAATTTGTATGCAAACATCAAAATAGTACATCTCTCTGCTTATTTTGCTCTAGAAAGTTTGTAACTTTTCGCACATGCCTTATACCTAATATATAAATATTGCATACAGCGTGCCAACAGTAAACTCGCTAATTTACAATTTGTGAGGAAATAAATCATTCACAGCGATTCTGGCATTCGCGAAGTTTCAGAAAGTTTGGTCCCGCCTTAGTTTAACAGTTAACTTTGTCTATATTGAAAATGACACATTTTCATCAACATCGTCTCTAAATATTAATATAATGTTTAATACTTATTACTAGTGCTTGTTAAGTAGTGTACAGAATTCAAAAATAATAAAAAAAATATTAAGAAACAAGTTTCTATTTTAGGTACAAGTAATTGAATTCTTAGCTAAAAATCTTTTTTGTAATAAGGTACACATACACATAAATAAATATATTTTTAAATGAATGAATCTCTTTTTGAATAGTTATGATGTGAATAAAAAGAAAGTAACATGTGAAACTTTGACTTTTTATCTCAGAAGTCTTTCTTATTTTGTACATCCTAAAACTACTTTGTGGTAAACCAAGTGTGGTTTTACAAGCTAGCACAAGTTCAAAGTAATAGTGCAAGGAAAGTCTGTCTTAACGAGAATGTACTACAAAACAGGATACATACAGTTTACTGGAGACGGAACTTAATAATATTAAAGAAATTGAAGTCGTTTTTTTGAAATCAATTTTTGTCAAGTAAATGTGTACATCAAAACAAAAAAAGTAATCACAACAATAATATAAAACTTATAACACTTCTTTCTATTTCAATTGCTATTTTTATTTTTTCTACGATATCATACCAAAGATGATGCTCTGTATTAAAATAAATCATGAAAACCTGTGTAATATTGTTAGGTTTTAATTAAATATTCATATTAAATATAATTCATTTATTTAGAGGAAAGTTTTAAATAGTAATTTGGTAACACAGGCCTACGACCCCAGCTGTCATTATAGTAGGAATAGATGATACCCCCCGTATTTTGTATTATAAAAAGGGTGACTTTTATACAATAAGGTTTAGTTGCTCTTGGAACTCGTGTGACTTCAGTGTTGTGTATTCAATAATACTTTGCTTAATATTTAAATAATTAGTGTAATTCCTATTTTGCTGGAGAAGTGTTGAAAATCAGAGTCGGGAGGTCTAGCGGTGATGGAGAACTTACAAGGACTGAATAGAAAACTGAAAAAAATATAGTTTATCATAATTAACATCGTAACAAACTCATTCGCCTGTATGTCTCGTAAACCCGTAATAAGAACATCACGATGTCTACAGCTAGTAGCTACACGGTACCGACTACCGAGTAGCGACTGTAACAAATTGCAGCTGTCATATCCACCCTTCACGCTATAAAATGCACAAGGAAACAATATTGTTATCTCATCTTCAAGATTTTATTTTATTCTCTATATATAAATACCAATAAACATGTCGGTGTAATACAAAAAACGTGTGCGGTAGGAGGATCCCGCCATTCCACACATCTTTTCTTCAATTGTAAATGTAATTTTATATTAATAATTTGATTGTTTACATTCATCAATTTTAGTAACTTTAATAAAAAGGTCTTTCTCTTTCTACACGTTTAAGTTAAATCTGCAACAATTAAATTGAAAAAATCGTATTCAAGTTCAAGCAGTAATTTTGGCGTGATGCGTGAACAACGTCTGTACCTACCGACAAACATTTAAAAAATGATTGTTTTAGCTCCTATCCATTACGAAATTGCAATAATCAGACAATATAACTAATTGAAAATCCAAAATTGTGAAACGATATTGAAAATTTTCAGGTAAAACCTTCTAATCATGCTTCGCTTTGAAACTGTGAAGTAATGAGAATGACTGTTTCAGTAATTTGGTTGCATCGAGCTGAGCTGGAAATCAATGGTTGAAATCCTTCAATGTCTAATTGTAAAACCTTTTCCTTTGGTCTCTTTTGATTATTTTCATGGTCCAGTTACTATTGAGATTTTACCTTTTTATTATTGCTAGATAGTTTGATAACTAAATATGAATACAGATTTGATTTATCGATGCAGTCTTTTCTATTAAATTGTAGATTCATTTAATTGTTTTTTAAGCGAAATAATTTGTTTTTCAGGGATGTGTTACAATATATATAATTGTGTATTTCTCATTAAAATACTATTTTAATGTAGGTTATAGTCATTAAAGTGGGAAGGTGATAATCTAGATTGCATAATATCTCGAACAGCAAGGTGACCTTACCACGGGCCTTGAATTAATGATATCGGCATAATAAATATTTCAAAAAAATATAAAAAAAACACATATATTCCCTATTAGTAATAAATGGTGATAGAAACAATAGCAAGCATATCTTTTGATAGCATGAAAGTCTAAAATACATTATAAAATCTACTATTACAAAGTTTAGTGTTGTTTCTTGTAGTGATTTTATTGTTTTTGTCCTATTTACAATTTGAATGTACGCAAATTACGGTGGGTTTTATAATTTTTAGTTCTGTCAAATTTCGTGTAAGTAAAGCAAGCAAAACATGCTTTGAGTTTCTAAATAATTCGTATGAAAAGCTTTAAAATTTTAAGTACAAGTTCTACTGGTAAAATAATTTTATGCATGTAATACCGAATTATACGTATAAATGTCGAATTTTTTAGAAGAATATTTGCCGGCAATGAACTAAAAAAAGTACGGAAATTTCTAAATGATGACGGTGTAAGTTTGTTTATCGACTCAGCACTCCAACGTCTCCAAAATCTTTTTTTATTTAGTTGGGGTTGGTGTGCCGTGGTATATTTTGAGTATTTATTGGTTTTGCTCAAAAACAAATTACAATAGTTTAATCCGCCTTTTTAAAGTAAATTGAAGAATATTCGTTCACTTTGCTGATTTGTTGTGCTTAAAATTAGTTTCTAGAGACTCCACTAGTCTTACAGATTTAATTGAATTACAGGTAAATCTTACTAAAACTACTACTTTTTTAACAAATTAAGCGTGGTGGGGGTAGCTCTAATTCTCCTTAGCTACATAATTAATCACTTGAATCATGTTTTAGGAAGAAACTGTAACCACTAAAAATTCCGTAATTTGGTTTGCGTGCGTATACTTCGAAAGGGCTCAATGATTGATAGCCACAAATATTATAAAAGATTTTATTCATGCCGTAACACCCTTTTACTACCTCTACTATACCTACAACACGCACGTTATTTACTTTTATTTTAATATTTCTAAAAATGTACCCGTGAGGGGACGGGTTAGAATACTATTCCCCTCTGCCGCTTGGAGAGCATCTCGTAAGAGCCGAGTAACCCAGCACCCCCTTGGTGGTAGGGGATCTGTTCCCCGACTGGCTTGCGACCACCAGCATGCGAATCCGACCGCCAAGTGTCATAGACGCGTTCCGGTTGAACCGCATGTGAGCCAGACTTACCCCCTCCCTCTCCCATCCCATTAATGCTGTGGGTCTAGTGGACTCTGGGCACTTGCCTAGTCCTCTGAATCTGCATCATTCCCCCTTCCAACTCTAGCTTCGGGGATGCAACGCATCGACAAAACGAGAGAGTGTTTCTTGTTTTTCCGGTGTCCATGGGCGATGGTTGCCACTTACCATCAGGTGGACCATCTGCTCGTTTGCACCTTATCTATTATAAAAAAAAAATAAAGAATCATAATTAGATGTTGTTTTATTTGTCGACATGTTGGCGACATTTTCGATAACTTTGTATTGACGAATATTTCCTTTTAAATACGCTATGTTTCGCTAATATGTATAATATTATATTTGATCTTATTCTTGAGCAATCTGATTTTATTCTCAATTGATTTTACACAATAAACATAGTCTAAAGTAGTGCAAATATTGTACTTCAGTGTCGTGCTGGGTATGATTACTGAGAATCATGTGTTAGTAATTAACAACTTAGATTTTATAGTTTGGTGACGCGGTCGAGCAGTCAGCAGAAGAAAAACAATACCAGGAGGTAATATTCAATTCAGAACACATGCAAGTAAATATTTCCCTAAGTAAAACCATAAATGTGATTTAATATAAAAGATTAAAGTGTGATATTATACCAAAATATTCAACTGAGTGTAATTTGACCGACTTCGTTGTATAAAATTTACATGATCTAAGTTATTTTGAGAAAACCTGCTGGAAATTCTGACACAATAGGTAAATTTACATAATATCTCGTTCTCACGGATACGAAGATTGCTCACTCACGAATAATAACTAATCTAGACGTGACTCAACATTTAGTCTCAATACTAGGGCGATCAATCTAACCTCAGCCTTTTACTGTTATAAAGCCATCTCACAAAAAAATCAGTTAGAGGCTAACATTCATTATAATAATACAAGTGTCTTCAAGATTAACAAGATGGTGCGAACTTATTAGGAGAGCAGATAGAAAAAAAATGCTTCATGGATCGGATGAAAACATACATACAACTTAATATTAATCTATAATATAATTTTAATCCATACTAATAGAATTGTCAGAAGCTCAGATCAGAGGTCGTGGGTTTAAATCCCAGTCAATGTACTACGGGCATGGCCCACTCCTAAAACCAGTACTTAGCTTAGTTGGGGCGTTAAGGAATATTAGTAGTAAGTGATCCATGCTGCTAGTAATCTCTTTTTATAAAATAAAATGCAAAGTGTGTTTGTTGGTTCCTTCTTTTTAAGCTCAAACGGAGCGACGCATTTGATTTTTTGCATATAGATATAATTTACGAGTACACTGGTCTTGGAGAAAAAAAGGTTTTTCAAAAAAGAGCTCAAAGTTTCTGCGGAATAATAAATAATTAACATGACTAAATACTAAAGCTTCTGAATATTTTTAGTTTCTGTTGTTGTCATTTCTTAAATCAAAATGTAAAGCTTATATATAACCTGAAAAAGTATTAGATAATATTCAAACAAGGAAAACGTGCTAACTACGGGCTCCGTGTGAACGACGCTACCTGCCGCCATTAAATGAATATTTAGGCATATTGCTTCATTATATTCAAATATGTCTAGAATGAAAATCGCTTGTTTAGGAAAATTGAATTATTATATCAGACAAACTGTATTTTTATAGAAACAAAGCGACACTTTCACTGTATATTGTAAATACAGTGTAATAATTATTCTGCATTTATGAAAGGAAAATTATGGCTTCTTCATTAGAATATTAATCGCTATGTAATTAAGATGTATGTATGTAATTAAGATGTATATATCAAAGTTATGTCGGTGTATTTATCAGGTCATCCCTCATTGCTTCTACAAATTATATTAAAAGCTGTTTTCTGATATTTCCCTCATGAATTTTTATACCGTTGAAAAACATACAAAAAAATGTCTCCACATCAATAGTTTGATAGATCCGTAATAAATTTATGTTCATAGGTTTCGCAGGGCTTTTATATTATTTCAAGTCAGGACATTGACTGACTTGAAATAAAAGCCCTGTTTGATATTGTTTGCTCGGGTTTGGTCTAAGGTTGCTTGGAGAGAAATAATAGTTAAGCATTATCGATCCATTTTCATTAATTATTAAATATTTTATATAAAAAAAATGTTTTGTCTAAAAAAGAAATCTTAAATTAAATAATTTATTAATCCATATAATTCAACAAAAACATCCCATGTATCGTATTTCCTTGTGTACCTGTGTTAAATCATTAAGACCAACTTGTAAACATAGAAAAAAAACGTAACATAATTTATTCGATTGCAATAACAATATAAAGCAAATGTAGGAAAACAATACTCCCTTACCCTTGTTTTTCGTAGAAGATTGATGGGTTACAACTGTATTATCAACACAGAACAGACAATATGTTATGGAAGAAATCGGGTTACCTATCTAAGAAAATAGAATTTTTACCTAACCACTTAACGCTGTATATAGCAATCTGTACATAGGAAATATTAAAGAAAACTTTACGTGAAGGGTCTATAATACGAAAAGAAAACAAAAAATATTTTTTTAAAGTTTTGACCCTAAACCTACTGCCAGAAATCAGAAATGATTTCTACATTTGAATTGCAGTAGGTCTAGTTTTACATAAAGGCCTTCAGGAAAAGAAGTTATTGTCATTTTAAAATGGTTTAACTTAGCGAAACTATTGAGTCTAATATTATATATACAAATAGTTAACATGGTCACGGTAATAGTAACAAGTAATTACATTATGGACCCAGTAACTATCTTGGAAATTGAACATTATCGGAATATGCGCCATTTGCATTAAACTATTCATCCGTATAATAACATTCAGTGATTGCAGGAGGACATTACAGAACTGCAGATACTAGATACAGTATAATGGTTATATATTACTTGAATATTCTAGGTAAAACAATGAACGTTTAACGTTACGTTAAATTAATCAAAATTAAGTGTTAATACAGAGGCAAAATTAACATTTGGCTTACCGTTACATTGGCTCCTGCGATCAGGCGTGCTAGACATTATATTATATAGCTGTGCCCTGCGGTTTCACCCGCTATATTTTGGATAATTCACACTATATCATTATAAATTATAGCCTATATGTAATTCTGATGTGTAAGCTATATTATTATAAAGTTTCATCAAAATCCATTCAGTACTTTTTGCGTGAAAGAGTAACAAACATACATCCAGACATCCATAAATCCAGACATCCATACATCCAGACATTCATACATTCTTACAAACTTTCGCGTTTATAATATTAGTAGGATTTACCTATCAATGTGTGCGACGTTAATGATAATTTATGAATTATTGTTGAATTTTCATATAATTTGATTACATAAATATTTTTTACACTATTACCTACTACAGTGCCGTATAGGTTTTATTGCAGTAACTAAATAGTATGGGTTGAAATCGCCGTCAATCTCTTCTTAATTTCGCATACGATTTTCATTAATTGAAAAAGAATAAACGAGTAATATTTCACAACATAATTTGTAGACAAAAATGTTAAAAAAATTATAGTAAGTTAAGGGTAGAATAATAATTTGGAAACGATTTTATAAATATCAGACATCGATTCGGCATCGATAAATTCAATTAGGCTTTACTAAAGGTAGGGCATATTCAGAGGAGCACTTTCAGAAATATTCCTCCTTTATTGTGCTCGAAATCAAAAGCTACAGATATATTTTAGAGTAATTTTGATTACCTATGTTGGTAAAATAAGTAATTTCAAGTAAATATACTACATAATACTAAATTTGTCAAATATTAAATCTTAGAGGTTAGATTACCTTGAAAAATAAGATATCCGATAGCATTATCCATTCAATTTTATAACGCAATGTACAAATAAAGGCCGGTTAGTGGAGCACTAGTAGATGGGTAATAAAAAGCTCTTTTATAGCCCTAACGCTGGTCACAAAGGGCAGAGCACGCTTGTCCGATTTTACGATGTTTTTTTGAAGTGTATTGGGATGCTATAAAAAGGAATTACGGGATAGACAAACAAATTACAACAACCGCAAGGTGGTAAGATTTTTCAGGTTATGGGATAGGTCAAAAGATTTGTTAGTTGGATTTATGTCACAGTATTTAAGACCCTCTTACATATTATATTTTTATGGTACTATGTTTGTGTTAAGTTAAGAGAGATTAAAATATAACTCGAAATACCAATTATACTTACACAACATAATATAATATATGAAATAGTCAGGGAGTTTCCGATTGATGGTAATTGAATGGGTACGCGATAGTTAGAGGCGAACTATCGCGTACCCATTCAATTACGATCGGTGTAGGTTTACAGGATATTATAAAATCATGATAACAAAGCTACGAGTCAAGTTCACATTTTAACCTAACCTTGGATACTTATAAAATCTAGCATCAGCAACGCATAACATAATTATGGTGCATATTATTACTTCCACTACTACCTACAATACCTACCTTGGACAATGCTCATTTTATGGAAAAGTGAAGTGTATCAGATATTCCCTGATCTGTTGGGACAGCTGTTTTATACAGACTTAGCCTAACTTCGACGCTGACACTTGAACACTAGTTGACCCATCCAAGCTTTGTTGTGCTTCACAATTTTTTTTAATGTAAAAAGCCTATATTTTGTATTAGACCTGTAATAGTGTATAGTTATAAAATGATACAGACAGACTCATAATATTTTATATATGTATGGATATATATGTTGTTCATAAATCTATATAGGGAATTCATAGAAACGAACGTGTGCACTAAAAAAACATTTGTGATGTGATCACTTCCTTTGCTTTGAAGTCTGTTAAAAAAACGAAAGTTGGCACGTTAAAAACGTTTTCATGGCACTATTTAATTCATGTTGTTTTAACTGAATGCTAATGAAAATAGTTTATTTCAGCTAGATCTTTCATAACTTTTGACAAGTCAACATTCTCACTCATCACTTGACAGACAAATGAATACTAATTTAGCACTCCAAAGGCATGCAGAAACATGCATGTCAGACAGGAGGCCGAGTATTGGTTCGAGATCTTTTATATAAAAAAAAAAACATCCAACAAGACAATGACTGACACCATCTTCATTATTGTTTACAATATTTAGTTCACGAAATTGAATTAAAATATTTTTTTATTATTGTAAAAATTATATAAACTTCATACACAAAGAGTCACACTTCACAGCAAATTAAAAACGAGTATCTACGTCCACGAAGTGTGAAAAGGGTATAAAGGTATAATGGCTTGGATCCTAATGGTTCGCAGGTGGTCAATCTCAAAAAATTATGCCCCCAATTTAGAGGCTTTTGTTGTGTTATTGTTCATAAAACTGGAAGCTTTTATCTAAAATTTTGTTGAAAACTTCAAAAATATTAAACACTGCCTCACACTTGTATGAAATTTAGTCTCACCAACAAATATCTGTATTATATGACTAAGGAAAAACAAAATTTCAATATCCACGTTTTACTCCTGTTTGTCAAACAATTTCCTTTATTTTTCCTCAACTACAACTGATTTACTCTCAACAAAGCGATAGAGTAATATCTATTATGGATATTTTATTTTATTCAGACACTTTAACAATTCTTTTTCAAGCTCTTCGTATAAGTAAATCGGTAAGAGAGACTTGAATATATTAGTAATTTATTATCTATAGAAAAATAAACTTCCAGAAATTGATATACATAGATCTGAACGCAAAAAATTTACTACTTTTTTTTCAATATCAAATGTAATCTGTGAATATCTATAGCAAAATAAACCCTCAGACACTGACATATAGCAATTGGGGTTTATTCAATAGAAGAATAAACCCCAAGACACTGACGTAGATCTGACAAAGATTTGACTATCTTAGAATTTTTAAGTATCTATAGAAAGAACCTTCAGACATTGATATAGATTTGTACGAGCAAAAAGTAGAAAAGAAAACCTCGAGATATTGAAGTATTAATTCATATTAGCAGCCCAGCTTTAGAACTAAAATATGATACGTGAAGAAAGACTAATATTGGACCGTATTTACCAAGGTTATTATCAAAATATATATACTGTATCTGTTCGTATAACTACATAATCCCCATCATACTGTCATTAGTATGAATTAATGAGAACCTCCCAAGGAGAAGCCATTAAGCATTACGAAGTAATTAACAGTAATGGAATTATGATATAAGGGTTGTTGTATGCGGTTCTTCCCTTTTTTAAATTACAGTCGAAAAAATAATTGTAAATTAAGGTCGAACGAATTTAATTAATGTAATTAAGAACCTTTTGGAAAAAAAAACTGCATCAAAGTAGTAGACTCATTTGTAGGAGACGTATTCATTAATCGTAAAATGTAATCGATTGACCTCTATAGATTGTACTATTTACAAAACTTAAAAGTGTCCTAAAACGCAAAAGATATAATTCTATCCAGCATATCGGAGCTATACTGCGCAGTAATACTCAATTGACAATATTAACATGTAATCTAGACGGAAAAGCAGTTCCTGGTGCTTGAGACCTAGGAGCAGGTTTTATAACGTCTTTTTTAACCGTAAACTGTCACCTTCACCGCTCGACCTCGCTACCAAATATTAAACAATAAAGTACATTATTAACGTGCTCCTCGATAGCGGAGACCTAACACCACGCCACCAAACAACACCACTATTAGTCCTATGACTTTAATATGTACTGCGTGATATAACTTGACAGACAAATGAATACTAACTTATAAACAGTGTTGCTAACAATTTTGTAGTAAACACTACGTAGATTTTGAATAATTTTTAAATATGTTAATTAACATATTTTTTTTAACAATGTACAAATATGCACAAAATTCTATAATAAGAAAAGCAAGTCAAAACAATAATTACCCATTAAAAAATATCTAAGACCGAACGAAATAAAATCTCATATATTATTTCGTAGTAATTTTATATCGGTGTTAGAAACTTCATTTTTTACACTTCTTCTGAGTATATACAATAGAACTTTTCATTAAACTTAAATAGCAGAGATATTATTGCCACGGTTATATTTTTTGAGATACAAAAACAACCGTAATAAAAATAAATGGCCCAATCACAGAATCAAAGTGGTCTATTTACTAAACAAATAACCGTCATGTATCTTTATATTGTCAACAGGAAGCAGAAGTAACAATTCTATTTGTAAATTAGAATAAAAACTTTGAGTTGGTCTAGGTACTTAAAGATTACAAGAAAATATTGTTAATAATACAGCGTGACACAATTTTGTATCGCGATAAACTGATGGGTATTATGATTATGTATAATTAGGGTTCCATACTCAAAGGTTAGAAACGGGACCCTATTACTAAGACACCTCTGTCCGTCTGTCTAACAACAGACAGTTGAAATTTTCATAAATCATATATTTATGTTGCAACTATAACAACAAAAACTTTAAAAATGAATAAAACAAATATTTAATTTTTAAATGGAGCTTTTTTCTATTAATCCTTATGTAAGTATAAAAACACTGGAGATTTTTTCTTTCTATCAAGTCTAGTTTTTGAGATAACCTAAAAACGAAGGCATAGATTGAAAATAGGAAGAATTTTCACATTTCAAGTAAATTACTTACAAATTAATTTTCCCAAAGTTTAAAGCAAGGGGTTTTATTTGTTCACAAATACAGTAATCTAAAAATTGTTAATAATCATGCCTCACAAACATGATGAGATAAAAAAAAGTGAGGTTTATTGTACTAAATGTATTAATAAAGAAATATAAGTAAGATACAATACCCATTACTATACAGCTATACGTATAAATGTATCTTAGAGCTGAACCCAAGCAGTACCTTAGCCTTGCAACCCAGGAGCAGGTTTACGGGGCCTGTTTGCAAGAATCAAAACACTCACTTTTTATTAACTTAATAACTCAACGCTTTAGTATATAATATAACATCTATCGCGCCCGATCGACGCCGGAGCTACACCTGTAAATCCGTTACGATGTTTATTAATTAAGTTATACAAATTTAATGAAGTACAAGCCAGTAGTAATAACATAGTGTTTATTAATACAAGAACTAAGAATAGAATTAAAATTAAATATATTTGTGATATTTGTTTCAATTTAATATGTACAGAGGTATCCTAAAAGTAAAGATTTAAATTTTGGATTAATGTCCAATGATCAAATAAACAGCAAATATTGATATTGCTTCTCAACGAAGCTTAATATTTGTGTTGTTAATTGACTAAAAGTTATAAAATCTTGATAAAAATTTACTGTAAGTCGATCTCCGAGGGACCACTACCTTCTTTCAATGTTTCTTTATAGTAACAGATTAATTCTTCAGCAAGTTTGTATTTGGTTTTCGGTATTACTACGAAGACACATCGACATTGAGCGATAACTCAAAGTCAGAGTGATGGGTAGCTTGAAATACTCGTGCATTTTACACAAAGAAAGTCGTTACACCAAAAATTGAGAGTTTTTTCAACAGATTGAAAAACCAGGATTAAAATTCTTTGAAATTGTGTCAGATATAAGTTTTTAGTGATATCTATTTCAATGAATCCTAGCTTATTTAATGAAAACTTCATTAAAATCCGTTTAACAATGTAATACAGATTGCGCGATCTAACATATAAAAATTTAAAATAATTCTTTGGACTTTTTTGTCTTATTTCAAAACTTAATTTTTTTATATTTATTATTTTCAATGTAAAATTAAACGTTGTGTTTTCTACATTTTTTTTTCAAATATCTTTAATGTGCAAATATATTTAACGTAAATACAGGAATCTCTTCAACTTTATTATATGTGTTGATTTATAATATTTTTTTCCAAATTACGAACACTTCTATTTGCATATTCGTGATAATGTGTAATTTACTTTTTATATGGTTCCGGTTATTATATTAGCTAACAACCGATAATGACGTTATACTTAAAATTGACGAGCGGCGTGCCTTCGCTTCGCTCCGGGTATTTGAAGAAATATTATAATTGATGTCCTTAAATTGTCACTCTGCAATTGTGTAGCTTTTCATTATTTGAAATAAGAGAGAGAGAGTGAGAAATGGCGAGGAAAGCAGAAAATATAGAATGAAAGAAAGAAAGAGAGGGTGAGAGAGAATTAAAGTATAAAAGAGGAAGATAGACGGCAATAATATATTTTGAAAATTGGATTAGCAGCATTTAAATGGACATATTATTTTAATTAAAAAATGTATATGGTAACACTACATCACCTATGTCACTCAGGAATACTGTTGTTTTCTAGTAATAAAAGAATTATTAAAATCGGATCTATAGTTCCAGAGAAAACCTTTACTTTATAAAATGGCCACGTTATGGTCCTTAAATAGCCATATCTTTTTACTTTTCACATATAGTCTATATTACCCGGAAAGGATGTAGCTTTTTATCCGTAAAAGAATTTTCGAGCCTATTCGCACCAAACAAACATACGAACAATAAAATCTTGTGTGGTGATGTGGATGTGGATACAGATGACAATAAACTTTAAACAAGGATTAAATAAAGGCAATTGATGACTATTAATATTTTTAAGACACAAAACCACGAAAAAAAGAAGACAAAAACATATTGAGAAATTAATTTTATTTAGACCGTCATATATTGTATAAAAATTGTCCCCGTAGTGTAATAAAAAAAATACCCAAATTTTCTACTTGACTGTCCTCGAAACTCGAAAATTATCTTCTTCCGAGCGTGTATTGTAAAAAGTCCCCAATAAGAAGAGAAAATTATGCCGGGAAATTGTTTTTAGTGTCGGCTTTAATATTTGATATTTCTTCGGGAAAAGTTTTAAGACTTCGGTACTAAAATACTGAATAATACGTTGCGGAAGTTTTTGTATCATACTTTAATAATCTTGATCATAACATATTATGATCAGGGATAGCTTATTTTCATGTGATTTCTTTACCAAAATCTTGAACATTATAATTTGAAAATCAAGAAGAAAATTTATTATACAGTAAGTTTATTGGAGTTTAAGTTCTTTTTAAAATGGTACCACTATTAAATTATTATATTAAATCTAATTAAAGAATAAAGATTTATAATTTAGTAAACACCTTACTAGACATCAGAATTTGGGAAATTATGAGAATACTTGAAACTTCATCATTATATTTTCATTTTAAATTCTTAATAAAATTTTTACCAAAATATGTTTAATGACTTTCTTTAAAATAGAATCCATCTATCCATCGTCACACACTTCCAAACTTTTAATTCACAACAAAGGTAAAATTTCCTTTGAATGAGAAAGTGGAATGAATCTTTGAAGATTTTATAGCTTTTACGAGCCATTCCATTTTCCAACACGAATTTTATTATTTGGCAACCATTGACGGGAATAAGCCGTATGGATGGTCTATAAAAATATTTATGGATGTTCTATAGCTAAAATTAATCTATGTAGGAACAGGATTGTACGAGATTTCATGAGTTTCTGGTCTAAAGAGATTTCATCATTCATCATAATATTTTCATGCAAAATAAGAAAACTTCTATTTTCATATTCGCGATGAGTAATTTATTTTTATGTAGTCAAATTTATTTTTTGAAAATCATAAGGAAACTCGATATAACAATACTAAACGTCGTCAAATGGAGAGAGAAAAATCAGTATAATTTTACTATTGATATATAATCAAGTATATTAATTTTAAAAACAAACCAAATATTGCTTATTGAGCTTATTTCCATTATTGAAAGTAGGTGTGATGTTATATACAGTGTAAAATGGATTGAATTCGATGCTTTATAGAGTTATTCATTAAATCGGGTGACGTTACATAGAATTACGTTTAGATTGATATGAATTGAAGAGAAGATTTTCTCTTTTAAATTTTGTATATACTTATAGATATACTTATCACGATTCTCAAGATTATTGCAGATATTATGAGACATTAATTTTAACTTCTTTTTAAACATATTTTCTTATATTTGTATTGTATAAAAGTGATGAAATTCACAACGAACGTTATTATACTTTTTATGAGCGGAAACTAAATTGCAACTCTAAACCAGTTTGTTACCCAGTAAGATTTTAGTTACGATTTATATGTTACCAATACAGAAGCAGACAGTATAATAACTCAAAGTCAAAGAAGCGTTGAATGTTGTGTATTAGCTACATTTCGTAAACAATATTATTCAGAACTTCTCTCTCATACAAATTGATTAATATAAAACTTCTCAATAGAGTTATTTAAATGCAGCCTTATAAAGAAGAACTTCTATCCTTTTCTTATCTTATCTTATTTATTCTAGCGCGTCTTAAAATATTCCTCTAAAGATAGATTTCTGGAAAATAGCAAGACCCACATCAATATTAGATCTCTATTACACTAATGGACCCAGAATTCACGTCTAGCTCATAAGTCGTAAAACTATATATATTCTTAGAGATTAAATAAAAATATCTGTATCAACAATATTTGAAAATCTACTACATCTGCCTCAATAGAGTGAATATTCTATTTGTTGCATTTGTATGTTAAAGGAAATATTATTAAGTAAATTGGACCTCATGATTCCTTTAAGAAGTTAGTCAAACTGTGAGACTTTTGGTAAATCGTGAAAGAGCGCCGGACTTGTGCTGCCCAAAATCTGCCTGAAAATCATGTTATTATTATTCCTGTTTAGTATAGATTATTTTTCGCACAGAAGAGAATATTTATATACAAAGTTCTGAACAAAGTATAAACAGGGATATACTTGTATAAAAATCAGACAATTTATTATTCCAAGTAGCTGTATCCCAAAAGTTGTTTTCTATTATAAAATATGTCTTTACAACTGTCAAGTTCAGAAGTTACTTTAGTATTCTGGCGAAGTAGCAAACTTAATTAACTTTTTAGGGTAAAACTTTGTAATGTCTACCTTAATTCAAAGTAAATCCACACATGAAGTTATTCTTATCGGGAAATTTGTGTTATTCTAGTTAACATAGAAACTTTACTTTTTAGGTAATTAAAATAAAAGAATATTAGTAAACGTTACATCATACTGCGTCAAAGGAGAGCAAAATATAAAAAAAAAAACTCTAATAAAATAAATCAATAAAAATAAAGAATGATTTTCCCTAGAGGTAATGAATCTTAAGTTAAATAATGTAAAAGAAAGATAGGGAAGGTTGTGTTTTTTTATTTTTTTTTATTTATTTAACTAGGTCGGCAAACAAGCGTACGGCTCACCTGATGGTAAGCGATTACCGTAGCTCATAGACGTCTGCAACACCAGAAGCATCGCAAGCGCGTTGCCGACTCTATCCCCAATTCTCCCAGGAGCTCTGGTCACCTTACTCACCAACAGGAACACAACACTGCTTTAGAGTAGTGTTGTTTAGCTGTGATCTCTGTAAGGTCGAGGTACTACCCCAGTCGGGCTGCTCCATATTTGAGCAGGAAATTTCCTGCTGTGCCCTACCTCAGTTAGATATGTAAGTAAGTTAAATACCATGCGGCTTGGGATCCAGGATCGAGTTTATAAGATCCTTTATTTCAACACCTTTGCTCGTAAAGTGGCGTTTACCAATGTTTTTGTGAACATTAAACTGTCTCATAACACACGCATGCCTTTT
The DNA here is from genome assembly GCA_905147385.1 of Limenitis camilla. Taxonomy (NCBI): domain Eukaryota; kingdom Metazoa; phylum Arthropoda; class Insecta; order Lepidoptera; family Nymphalidae; genus Limenitis; species Limenitis camilla. Next base: position 6,595,186 of record LR990231.1, read on the forward strand.
ACTTTACATTATCGCATTAGTGCGGTAATGGATTGATATATGCGGATCGTTACGCTGTTTTGAAATAGTTATTTGTTATACAACAGTGCAGAGTTGCTTTTTAATCGCGTGCTCAATTTTGATGACCGAGCAAGCGAAGGATTCCAAAATTGAATCAGGAGCACAACGAGTAATTAAAAAACTAGGATCCTGAGAGTTACCGGGAATCAATAGAGCAAAAGGTAAAAAATATTTGTACTCGAGTGCAACACGTAACTTTTCATCCCACCTCAGCGTGGAAATTACTATATGCAAAAAAAAAAACATTTACAATCACAAGATACTTCACTTTACAGAATACAGAATAATCTTTAAATTACAGAATAATCTTTAAATTATAACAAATAATACTCAGGTATAATTAATAAAAATTGAAATTATCATTTTAGGTATTTTACTTGTTTTCAAAAGCAGTGACTAGACTCAGTCCAGTGTCCAGTGGTTGAGACTTCAATGTCTTACTCGGAAGTTCCAAATTCGATCCTGGGCACACACCTCTAACTTTTATGAGTTATATATGTTTTAAGCAATTAAATATCACTTGCTTTAACGGTGAAGGAAAATAGGAAACCTGCACTTTTAATTATAATACAGCAAAAATATCCCATGTAGCTGAAAAAAAAATTGTAGGTTTGAATCAAAATGATTATTTGGATAGTTTGAGTGGGGGCAAGAATTAAGTGATCAAAAATCAAAATTTAAATTAAAATAAAATCATCATCATAATCAACACAACTCGTTAGGCCATAGTCCACCATGCTGGCTCAGAGCGGGTTGACAGACATCACACACCTTTGAGAACTTTTAGAGAACTCTCTGGAGTGCAGGTTTCATGTTCCATGACAGTTTTCCATGTTCCTAAAAGTGTGTGAAGTCTGCCTACCTGCACTGGGCCAGCTTGGTGGACTATGGCCTAATACCCTCTTCATTCTGACGAGGAGACCCGGCTCAGCAGTGGGCATTTGAAAGGTCGTGATGATGGTGACTTGTCTTCAAGTTCCTTGTTTTTAAAACTTAAAAATATGACGTGAAAGAAAAATGGTGCGCGCAAAGAAAATTAAAAAAAAAGTACACCATGAGGCTCCGAGTCTGAGTTTTTAACAAATTAAAAAAGGTTGTATGATAAATTCGGCGCCATGTAGGTAGAAGTAAATAAGGTTTAATGATTTTTTAAATTCGCAAACTTAGTGCACGCGATGTTCTAAATTCAATTTTACTTTATCCTTTTAGCGGATAAAAACGACTTTTTCATTCAGATATCGTATATTTTTTGTATGGTTGAATATATGTTTTTGTATAGTTTCATACGGTTTCATATATTGTAGTATGTTTTCGTATGCTTTAATATGTTTTTTTGAAGTGAAAACTTCTTTAGCGGCATTGTGCAGTTGTGTGCTTTTTTTTGGGATGGGTATAAAATGTTAAACTCGCGTCAGTACATTTGAGGTGATTAAAAATTCGTAAGCTTCAGATCTCAATTATACTGTTCGGTTTTTTTTTAATTTTGTTCTTTGGGTTACTTAAACCGTAGAATTATATTTTCTTTCCAAAGTCCCTTGACACGTTCTGGTCTCGCCGTATTTAAGCCAGATGTTAATAATACAGTCCCATTTTATGGAATTTGTTCTTTGGGAATATTTAAAAATGCACAACGTTAATGTTGGATTATGACTGTTGTGTGTATGTCTTAAAAAAAACGACAAAAAATATATGACCAATGATAAAAAGTTAGACTACATCGTTATTCATTTGTTAAACATCAAAGTAAAGAACTTGCCATCGGCGTATTAATATTACACCGTATTCTGATATAAATAATTCCGTTGAATCGCTTTCATTGTCACATCAAAAATTCAGTGATTACCATCTCAAAGTGTTAAGACCTTTGTAAATCAAAAGTATATTGTTTTCTACTGAGTTGTACGGTTTGGTTTTTTATTCAAAATCAACTCGGACGAATAAAAATGTACAACATAGCGTCTTGCGTATAATGGTCAAATCTAGAAGTGCTAACAAAGTAATATAATTTTAAATAATGATTTATTAGATTTATTATCATAATGATTTAGTTAAATAATGGGAATCTTTCGAATAATGCATTATGTTTCATGTAGAAGAAATTTCTTTGTGTTACCTAAAGCGTTTCGATAATTCTATAATAATATCCGAAAAGTGTACTTATGAATAGTAAAATAAAAAGAAAATAATTTACCTAGAAATGTATAGGTTTAAAAATGGTCAAGGTAGAACAGTGGTCGCACGGTAGTGTTCCTCTAATCATAATATATGTAATCATAGACCATTTTTTTGATACCAAACACGATAATTATCTCTAATTATCGTGTTTGGTATTTATATATAATTTAATTTTTTTCGAGGTAAGAGTCTGAGGTTTAAATTCCGTCATAAAAAAATCATTAAATTTTTATAGTCTATGTTACCTGCACTATTATTACGAATCTATTGACACCTCATTCATGAAAATTGGTTCAGTAGTTTAGGCGCTATGGTCGAACATACAAACATACATACATACATAAATTGCCAAAATCATAACCCTTCCTTTTGGCTTCGCAGTAGTCGGGTAAAAAGACGATACGAACGAATATTCGGAACAATTAATTTATTTAAAAATTTGCTATCAGCGAGCTACTCCATAAGTTTTAAAATTTACTAATAATTCTATTCGACTTAAATACGATTTCGTTAATTAATAAGAATTATTCGCTTACACCTAGTGTTAAATAGTAATTTATTATCTACCTGTTAATATAGGTTAAAATGCTATTTATTCTTTTTAATAAATGTAAATATATACCAAAGAATTATAACTTTGTACGCTTACCTACTATGACACGAGTTCCAAGACTCCTGATCTCGAGTAAAATGAAGACATCTAGAAAAAAATTAATTGTTCAAAGGAAATGACGGAATTCTTAAGGCGAGTATTACCTTTACTTTAAAAGTTGAACCTGAAATGCATTTATAATTCATAGCTCTCCATACTCTTTCTCTCCCAAAGACACCAGCTTTAACGGCGTTGAATAAAACACAACGGACGAATGGGTTTCCAAGAGAATTCGTTCTTACGGGTAATAAAATAATATGGCTTTTCCTTATGGTATTAATCTAAATTACTGAAATATTAAATAGTAATAATTGTAAAATATGAATTTTATTGTAAAAAATTCTGAGTTTGTTTTTATCATTTTAGTTATTGCGTAAATGTTTTATCATAATGCAGTGTTGTCTTATGCACATCTCAATCATTTTTTAACCGACTTGAGAAAGGAGGTTATCAATTCGCTTATATTTTTTTAATGTTTATTACTTCAGATCTTCGTCATTATATTGTTATTTTTGTAGTCGATGTCAACAATAGATGCCTACATACTATTCTATCTCACTACACGTCTGTCTACCTGGCTGGCACCGACTACAAAATATATATAAGAATTATTGTATATTATTGACCTATTATAGTGATCTCAGAGAATAAGATAATTATTTTTGACTTTGCATAGAGAAGTCGGTAAATTTTTTTTGTTACAATGTTTTAAATTTATCTAATTCTGAAGTGATTGCAGACAAAGGGACAGATTCTAGAAATCTCTATAAATCTTAGTTGTATTAATCTTGTAGTAATTAATATTTTTATAAGAAGCGTTACGAGATTAAAAAGTAAACTTATTGATAAAATATACCTGATCTATTTAAAGTTATAGTACAATCTTATTTATCAGTGAATTTAAAATAAGTTGCTAAATTTTTATTAAAAATTCAGGTGAATAAATAAATTATTCCTCGTTTCTCTAGCCATAAGAGTAGATTCCCATCTTTATGTGAACGAGCAACAGACGCAATGAGGCTAGATATTCTAAGAGTTGTGCAAAGTTTAAATAGGTGAGGGAACGTTATTGTAGCTTATTTAACGGACCACTTTATCTGGCTCCGTATTATAAGTTAGCTTTGTGTTTGGATTTCTTTAGTTAGTTTTAGGTTGCCTAGCATACCCTTTGGCGTATATGTGCAATATATTTACAGTCACAAAGAAGTAAAAAAAGCAGTGATGGCCCAGTGGTTGAGACTTTAAGTCTTACTCGGAAGGTCCGAGTTCGATCCTGGGCACCACACCTCTGACTTTTCTGAGTTATGTGTGTTTTAAGCAATTAAATATTACTTGCTATAACGGTGAAGGAAAACACCGTGACCTGCACTCCTGAGAGTTCCCAAAAAGTTCTCAAATGTGTGTGAAGTCTGCCAACCCGCACTGGGCCAGCATGGTGGACTATGGCCTAATACCCTCCTCATTCTGAGAAGGAGACCCGGCTCAGCAGTGGGCCATTGACGGGTCGTGATGATGATAATAAAAGTCACAAAGCAAACAGGAGGGGACTAGAATACAATTCCCCTTAGGAGCTGGGAGAGTATCTGGTAAGAGCCGAGTAACCCAACACTCCCATTGGTAGTTGGGGATCTGTTTCCCGGTTGGATTGCGAGCACCTGCAAATAGAATCCAACCGAAAAGAGTTCCTGACGTGTTCCAGTCGAAGTTCCGCATGTGGGCCAGATCTACCCCCATCTTCTCACATCCCATTAATGCTTGCGGTTCCAGTGAACACCGGGTTCTTGCTCGGGGTCAACTGAACCCGCATGCTACTCATTATTCCCATTGGCGACGGTAGCCACTTTCCATCAGGTGGACTATCTGCTCGTTTCTCCCTTATCTATCACCAATATAATAGCAATAGTATTCTAATGAAGAATTTGTGATACTGTACTTCTATATAAAGTAAAACCTGTACATTCCAGTATGTATTTCGATATAAACAATCAAATTTGAATTATTTATTAGTAACTATATCATCAGTGAACCGTAGAACATAAATCAGTGTAGCATCCAACGTATTCATGAAATTTGAACCGTAAAATGTACGCTACAATTACTTTATTGTCCATCGTGAAAGCTGATGTCGGTTCGAGAAAATTACTATTAAATATTAATTAAGCAATCTTGTATGTATCGACAGTGGATTTTTTTATTGGTAAATATACCACATGTATTTTTAACATACTTGATATATAGTATAGCTTCTTCACTTGTAATAACCTAACGATGTAACCAAATCTTAAAAGGCAATATTAACTTACTTTATGTATAATAGGCTAGTTGACTAAATTTAGTAAAGGTGATTATACCGTACAATACCTTAATACCTTACATAAAAACATTTTATTAAAAAAATCATAATTAACATAAAGTATTTGGTGTAAAAATATTTTTACCTATTGTCTAATGATGTCGCCATGATGTAGATTTGGATAATGGAACTCTCTGTTGGCTTTTAGTTATGCAAGATTTTGGTTCACCAATATGTTTGTTAGGATAATTGTATGTTTTGTATATCGATTCTTTGTCACTCCACTATATCGATTTGACTACATTAAATTTGATTCTATGAGATTTTATTGAAATTATAAATTTACGCTAACAGTCGTGTTGCATAGATATCACTATTATAAGATGTTTAGAAAAGAATATAATAAATAAAAAATATACACACCACCGACGGAAATAACGTGCAGCTGTAATGTTTAAAGCTTTAACTGCTTTATTCGTTTTGACATGAACATAAAGGTTTTTCAGGCTTTTATTACTAGGGGCATTTTTACAATTGAAAATTGCTGTGATAATATAATTGTAAACATTTATTCTGCTAGCCTAAAATTGAAACTGCAAAATTCACGCTTCAATTACTTTATAGTACTGCGGTTTGACGTGTCCATAGTTTGGCGCCCGACGTGGTACCGCAACCGCGCGAACCTTTCATTGGTTGACATGACAACATGAGAATAAATAATTTTGTTCTTGAATATCCCACATTAATCCATACTTAAATACTAATATTACAAATACGACTTATCAAAGTGACGAGTAGCATAAAACCCTTAAATTGACATAGACTATTTTTTTATTCAGAAATAGTACAGTACAGTACAGTACAAAAACTTTTTCAGTATAGAAATCAAGCGTATTTTTTTCGATGTTACCTTTTAACCCTTGTTCGTTTTTAGGCGAAGCCGAAGCGATTACCGAGTTGATACTAATGGCTTTTTAAAAAAATATTTGTGGTAGAGATTTTAAATAATATGGTAGGATATATATGGTAGGATAAATATAAACTAATTTAGTAAAATAACTCATTTCCTTCCACCGTGTTATTTTTTTGGGGGCCAAGTTTGAAATTATTTTTAGAAGTTCATGTTTTCTCTTTTTATTTTATCGTATCCAATCTATATTAATTTGTATTTACAGCACAGGCTGATTCCGTAAGAAGGGGTGAAGTATAATTTCTTTTTCTGAACATATTTTAGCCTTAAATACAAACTTCGATAAAAAAATCCAAATTGCTTGGAATGTAATGGTCAATACAAAATCAACAAATAATAATATATATACATAATACATTTTTTAAAATAAAAATTGACAAGTTTAAAACACTTGGATTTGACACTTGAACTTGAATTTCAATGTCTATGTCAACTACATGGATTACGGATGAAATTCTAGTCACTTTCACCCGTTACCTAATAATTTACTATGACAAACAGATGTTTAGATATCATAAGGGTTTAGGAACCCTAATAAATACTCTCCGTCTTATCCACTACGTTGACAGTGGCAGTATTAATGCTGTATCAAGAAAGTTAATATTTCTTAAAATCGTAGCCTGAGATCTAAGGCCAGGCAGACCTAATTTAAAATATTAAAAAATCACTATAGAAGGATATTACTAGAAGAAACTAATTCACATATAACTCAACAAAAACAAATCATAGCACATACATATTTTTCATACTTTAATCTCTTCAGTTATTTTAAAGAGTTTATTTACGGTTTCTACGGAGAAATATTTAGAGGTAATCAATTTATTATTATATTAATTTTACGGGGAAATTTTATGAAATATTTACACTTCACCACTTGCAGGAATATTAATTGGGTAATATGAAAATCTAGTGATCATGGTTTTAGAAACATCAATAAAAAAAGCGGTTCACACTTTGCTTGTTTCTGAATATACCTATCCTGAGACTGGCATAATTTTCAGATTTGCTATTTTCTCAAAAGTTTGACTAGCTTGTGTTCTCGCACTAAGGATTAACAGAAGGTTGTACAACAAGGAGATAAAACAAACCATTAAACCCGATATTTAAGTCAAGGATTAAATGGGTTTCAACACCACATTGAAAGCTTTGACTGTTTGGAAATGAACCGGTAAGTAAATAAGTACTTCATTAAATATTTAAATTCATTTAAATTATTTGAAAAAATACAATCTTACCGGTTGTTTAAATTATTTAAAAAAAGTAGGCCTGCAGGTGAAAACTGTAATATAGATCAACTTTTCTAAGTGTCAATTTTTTATGAATTTTTTCATGCATTCATCCGCTCACTAACTTAGTTACCCATAATTAGCCCACTTCTTTTATTCACCCACTCACCCTTTGTTTCATTTATTTAGTCACTCAGTCACCCAGGCTCTCGCCAACTCACTTTTAGCTGTTTTTGAAAAATACTATAAAAAAATAGCAATACTCACTCATATTTAGGCTTTAAAAATAATGTATGTGTCTTCTGTATTCTGTTTAAGAAAAATATAATAAATCTATTTGTTTTATTACCTATAAAAATATTCAATATAGCCTAACATAAAATAGAAGCATTTTTATCCCAGGAATAAGATAGTACTCATGGGAAGAATAAGTAATACGCTTCAGCTAAAAGTTATGTTTTAATATTTCTACTCAACGTATATTTTCTAGAAAAAGAACTCGAAGAAAAACTTTTTATATTCTTCATCATGAGGCAAAGCTAGAATAGTAATTATTATAATAAGTACTTTATTTTTTTACTACTACGAATTGAGATGGACTTTTTTAAAGGTCATGTCCATAACGCTTGATGATTTCTAACAGACAACTTCTATCGTAACTTTGTCCCAAAACATTTTTTTTCTGTCTCATAAATGTTGTAATATATTTGACTTACTTTGTCACATTAAAGTATTTCTTACTATATTTAGGTTGTGTTTCTTGAAATTGTCATTTTTCTATGACTAAATTCACAAGGTGATCATGACTAGGTTTATGACAGAACATAAACATCTGCTATAACTACTTTAAAAAAATGTAGATGTGATATATTATTTACATCAATACATATTATAAAATAAACAAAAGCCATACAACTTTCAATACAATTATGATTGAAACGTACCCAGTGAAATATCAAGAACACAATAAAATTGTTCTTAAACTGTCCATGATTAGGTTGTTTACCATATACATTGCAGATAAAAATTATCCTTTAATAAAGCTTATGCAAAAGCATATTTAAATTTCTGCAAATAAGACCTTCCATAGCAAAACTTTTACCTCTATAATATTATTAGCTTTTACCGTCCGTTAAATTACCATAATAGTAGCCTAGTTGATAATTTGTGTAATTTTTCCAAAAATAAAACATTTTTAAGTTACTATACACTAAAAATAGTATAAACTTTTTAATCATGTTGCCACGCGATAACATACAGTCATATTATACAAATTTTATTTTCTTGATATTCAAATTTACATATTAAATGCACATAAAAGAGTATGCACGCAAAATATTTTATTATTTTGCACTAAATACGTTGTTTTTTGAAACTCAAAAAGAAATGTATTAATAGAATCAAAACAAAGATAAAACCTAAATAAATGGTGGCAATATATAAATCGTTTCACGGGTCATTTATTATGACATCAGAATATCAGCCAAACATCGAGAGGTTGCCAAACAAATTTATTTAATTTGTTATACGCATTTACCAATAACAATATGGACATCCGGTCTTCATGCAAATATCAAAAAGCGTTCGGAGTCTGATTTTTGATGATATTACAAACTACGCGTAAACTATCACCTACTCGGCCACCTACTCGATCGATCTCGTTAGCTAACCCTTAACACATTTATACGTTGTTTACTGCCGTCCCGCCACATAAATATTAAATGTGCTCAAAGTCCTTTCTACCATTCTTAAGCTTATTATATACAATTAAAAGTATTCTGAGAACTATAATTTGAAGTATGAGTAAAACAGTGCCTACAACAAAAGAACTAACAGAAGCCAAAGAAACGCTAACAACAGTGTTGCTATATAAGTAATAGATACGTGGTCGTGAAATTTACTTGTGAATATTGAAAGGTAATAATGCACGTAAGAAGTCACAAGTAAAAGCTCGTTAGTACTATTCGTCACGAATGACGTCACGCCACATAAATATTAAATGTGCCCAAAGCCCTTATTAGTCCCGACCCTTGACCAGCATTCATAAGCTCATTATATACAATTCTAAGTAATCAGCGAAGTATAATTTGAAGTAAAAACAGCAATAACACCAAAAGAACAAACAGAATGTATAAATCAGGGTGGAAGTGTAATTTCGTCGCCAAACGATAGAAAGTTGTGCAAACGGCCTTATCTGATTTAATGTTGTGGAACTAAAAAATTGCTACGGATATTTGGATTCAGGGAAGTATGTTAACTGATTATTACCTAAGTCAAATGACGGGCATGTTTTTTTTAGGTTTATGTATTAAAAGTTTTATAGGAAACTGATAAAGTAAAGTTACTTGTTACACTACCTGCAAGACTGAGTTCCATACTTAAAATAAATAATGTCACACATATTATAATATGATATTTAAAATAAAAAATGTTGAGAATAAAGCTTATAGCAAAATTTCAAATTGAACTTCGATTGATAATATTTAACAAACTTTTTTATTATAGAAAGTAACGTGGTAATCAGTAATGTTTAAAGATTTTAAACGGTAAACACTCACGTAATATTTGTATCGTAGTTTTACATAAGTTTCAGCCGCATTCGGCGGCCTTCCTCAGAGAGTGGACACACGCGCGTTGACGGCTCGGCGGACACTGCGCGCCGAAGCACGTAGAGCGCGTGAGGACAACGGTTGCGTAGCAGGAGAGGGCTCGGGAACGGATATAGTGTCTTCGTCAGAGGCACTTAGGAGCTCATTCTCACTGGCTTCATCGTGGATGAATGGGATGTTCCAGCACAGAGAACTCACGACGTCTTCGCCAGTCTCACGGTGCACAGTTCTGACTTCTTGAAAACACGGTTTCCAAGTCGGCTGCAGTTTCCATCCTCCGTCTCTATTGTATGTTGGTCGCTTACTAATCTCTATGGCTTCCCTGACTTTACGAGGTATAAAATACTTCTCTCGGGCTAACACTTTGGCCTTGTCGAACCTTATGTAATGCGTCGCATCAGAGGTGAGGGCATGTTCTGCCACCGCGGAACCGTCGCTATCCAACTTCTTCATAGCGCGTATGTGCTCCGTGAGCCTGGTAGACACGTTCCTTCTTGTTTCGCCGACGTAACATTTTCCACAATCGCAGGGAATCATATATACCCCGGGGACACCTAGTTTGTCGTTGTCCTTAGGAGAACGGAGTATCTGCCTGAGTTGCGTCATAGGCCGGAAGATTGTCCTGATGCTATATCTTCGGCGTAACAGGTTTTCAATCTTATACGTAATTCCTTTTATGAAAGGCAGGAATACTGCCGCTCTTTCCACTGTTACCAGGCGAGATTTCTTACGATACAAAAAATTACGTGAGTGTTTACCGTTTAAAATCTTTAAAAATTTAACAAACTTCTTGGTCTGATTTTTTTAATGCACTAAAATAACATAGAAACTTATAAAATAACAAATTGGGTTATCTATAATATTTTGACGAAAAATTTGTACATCATTCAGTTATACCAAAAATAAAAAAAAATCATGATGTGTTTGTTATGTTGATAAATCTTTTTTATGGCGGTTACTGTTTTGATATGATAGAAGTAATAAGGGACATTTAAGGGGTCGTAATTTTGGATTGTATTTAAGGTAAAATACTCTCATTTGAAACATAAAAATAAATGCTAAAAACTAAAGAACGAAATTATATCTTCATTTTGCAACTAACTAGCGATCCATTCTGGATACCAAACAGATAAAGTATATTTTTATAATATGTCTATTTTCAGTAGTTTAGGTTGTGCTATATACAAAACTTAATACAACATGTCCTGAAAAGGACAACAAAAAATTAAAAATGCAGCCGAGCATAGTTATTTTTATAATATAATATAGACAGATTATTATATTATTTCAAATATATTTAATAGTACTAACCGTTCTTATGTCCATAGTATCCAGTACCAGACGAGGAGCCGCTCCCAGTGGACCCTTGTTGAGGCCTGCCTTCGTCTTCCTCCAGTGGTAAAGATGGTTCCATGATTGGCACTAGCACATCACTGCACTACACTGTTAATCTGAAACAAGGTAATATAGTTATTAGGATAATAAAGCTCGGAAATCTCGGAATGTTTTTCCGAGATTTAGTATTGTTGATGGTTCCTATATATTTATGTTGTAATATAGTCCAATATATTATATTACCACTGTAGGTACCAATCGATCTGAGGCATTCGTCGAAGTAATGGATCTCCGTAAGCCACCTTATAGTTGTGCAGTAATAGATATGATTATATAACAATAGATCCTTTATTTTTGAATACCTGCCGCTATTTTTGAAGCTGATTTTTTGAATTTTGTAACTAAAATTAATAGTTAAGTCCTTTGGTTTAATAAACTTATGTACATACCAGACATTATTTGTATGTTAACCTAAACCAATTTCTTTTCGCTTTGCCTTGGTCTTGAAAAATAAATGAAGAGTTAATAATAGTTTATGTGTAATAAGAAAAAATAAATTTCAAATTTTAAAGATTTTCGTTTAATCTATATAATTATATATAATAAAAATTATTAAAATACATACAATACGAATATATAGGTTATTATTGTATTTAATGGTTTCAAATTCGACAAGTAAAACCAAATGATGAAAATTTACGATGAAAGGATGTGTTGAATATGTTATAATAAAATTAATTTACCGCGTTTAAATTAATTGTTCTTTTGAGTAAGAAGCTTATCGCGCTATTATATTAAATTTAACATTTATTGTGTTATGGTATCTTGTATTTATTTACTTATAACTCGTAACAAAATTTATAAACTCGGTAGATCAGAGCCAATTTGAAATTCAATTTCTTAATGGCAAATGGAAATATCATAAAGTGTAAAGTAGTGCTAAGTCTCCCTTATTAAGAATAATGAGTTTTTAAGTTTGAAATGACACGTAAACTCAAATTAAACCTACACATAAGTCACTAGCCTCAGGCTCTCCTGTCCAAGTATTCCTCATCGGTGTTTAATTTCATTTAAGTCGTAGAGATATACAGTTTTATAGTTATTATTTAGATTTAAATGGTAATACATTATAGTTGAATGTTTCTTTGAATGTAGAAAGTTTTAAAAATGATGTCCTGAGTTGCCATCAGCTACAAATTGATTGATTGATTGAGTGTTTCGTAAAGAGTATATTTAACCTTGTTAGCTTCCAAAAAATAGACAAAGCTAAAAAATTAGCGTAATATTTTTTTTCTACTTTTTATCACTTGTGTAATTGCTCTGGAAAATAGTCTTGATATATTTTATTCTGTTCCACTAAAGATATCAAGATAAATAAGAACCTCGGTACTTAAGACATAATGACTATTTATGTGAGCAACATCTAGTACATTATAAGGAGTGTAATAATGAAAACGAATCTATTTATTTATGAAATGAAAATAAATTGTCTTAAACTTAGTACTTCCTTTTTATGGGGATACTAATAATTGGGGGTAAATAGTGTAGTTCTAACATGATTAAGATTTCAAAACAAGACTGGCCTTCCTTTTCATTTACTTTAGTATTAAATAAATGTAACTTTTATGGACTTACAATATAGTCTCTGTAAGATAAGTTAATTAATCTTTGTAGATATATTTTCTATTATATGGTCTCGGTCTTGCGTCTTTAAAGACAAGACAAAATTCAATATATACACCCACGACACACTTGCACTCAAAGTTTAAACTTTATTTCGGAAACTAATGACTCGTAAATAACAAAAGCACTTTAATATAGAGCACTATCCAGTGGCGTAAATTCACAAATTGCAATCAAAACCGCTACACCCGACGCCGCGTATAATAAACTGAGCGCGTTGTCTAGAGCGTGTGGAGCGCCACTATTTTTACAGATGTTCTAAAATAGTATAGGCGATGACTGTTTTTGTTTTAGTTTTTATAGCCTATTTTATTAAAAGGTTTAACATCTTCACTTTTTTAATTTAAACAACTGTAGCTCTTTGATAACAGACGTTGAGACTTAAAACTTCAAAAATAAGACTAGTTGAAAACATGCGATGCTCATTTGTTTTTATGTGTATACCCATTTTTAATAGCGGGAAAAAAAGACAGCAAAAATGGAGGCAAAAGAAGTAAATCTGTATTTAAGTTCTCTCTACGATACGCGACGCGACGTACTCTTAGCAATTATAATTTTTAAATATATTTTGCTCTTAAATCTTGAATAAATCTATGTTAGATTGTTTATTCAAAAATTATCCTACTATCTTGCTAAATATTATAAATGTGAATTTTAGATGTTTGTTTCTGTAATCACACAAAAACAGCTAAACAGATTTCAAAGAAATTTCGCGCACAGAGACATTATAAGCTGGATTAACACATAAGCTACTTTTTTCCGGAAAAATTAATATTTCCTGAGAAATCCTAACTAAATATGCTCATTTTGAACGCCTGATTCTTTTATCAGCAATATACTGAAAAATATTAAATTGTTTAGTCTAAAACATTAAATTGTGGACGTGGTAAGCTGTACCCGTGAAAACTCATATTATTATATTTTTTGCAATCTTATTTTTCATCTAGACAATAAAATTATTTAATAAATAAAAGCAATCAGAATTATAGGTAGGTCTACATGATATCTAAAATATATTTTATTAAGATAATAAAGAAGATCAGATAAAACGAGGAAAATTAGAAAAGTTAAATAACAAAATAAAAGGATTTCCATTTTTTAAAACCTTCGTATTTTAGCTAATTCATGTTCTTCAGCGACTTAATTACTCTTTGTAATCAATATCATGCCTATTAAAATGGTAATTATATGTTCAAGTTAAATGTAGGTTATTGTTTTGCATCGAAATAAAAATAATTCTACCAAATATTATTTTGTATATATAACAGTCCGTTATTTAAAAAATACCAGAGAGTTTTATTAGTCACTAGCAACTCACTCAATCACTCTCTTGTTCACACCTTCAATAACTGAAATTTTGGAAAATATGACCTCAGAAAAACCGGAAAAATTAGAACTTTTTGCTTTTATTGCTATGTATACAAAATTTTTTGGTCGAAATAAAAAAATATAATTTATAAAAAAACTTATATTTATAACAATAAAAGTTGAAAAGTAATAAAAGTTGAAATACTAATACATTCCAAGTCCAGGTGCGAGCTCTCAGACTTTCTCTTCAATAGTGGGCGCTGGCAGAGTTCCCGCGACACTTTTGACATGTCACGTAAAAAACCATTTTCATTTTAATTCTTAAACTATTCTCATATATCGAGACAAAACATTTAACATTCTGTGCATTTTCAGTTTGTTCAATCTAATTTATTATATCATTATTTAAATAAAACATGCAAATAATAGCGGAAACAGCGGCCGTCTGTTAATAAAATAGTTTTAATTCTATACTTGTCAAAATATAGGTGTATCACTGAAAATATTTTAGGTTCCATCATTTATCATATCTCGTTATAAACTCATCCCATCATGGCTTTAATTAATGTTATTTATTTGATTTATAATTTTGTTAACTACTTATTTAAAAAAACATTTAAAATTAAATGTAGTTTGAGGCTAAAAATGCAGCAAAAAGCAATATCTAGATAACATATACATAACTCATAGAAGAAATACTTTTAGGAAGTAATATTTTAAGGTAATAGTGGTTTTCCTAAACGAATGTATCTATAAATCTGTTTTGAAGTGTATTTACACTTAACTGAGCAGTGCACTATATTATTTCAGTGCTTCTGAGTTCAAGCTCTTAATTGGCTGTTGAAAGTATGTATATCACGTACAGAATAATACATGTTATTTTTTCAACACTAAAGTGGTTCAATTAAAATACTGAACGATTTTGTGTTGATACTGTCACTACTGAAAAGAAAAATTAGCTCTATGTTGAGCTTTAAAAAAGGTAAATAATTATTGTTTTCATTCATTCACTAACTATCGCTCATGCCTTTCACCTATCCTTTTCACCCACATTCAATTTCTGATTTATCCACCTACTATATATACCTTTTACTAAACCAAACATTAATTTTCATTTTTGTATCGACATATAAACATGAAAAATAAATTTCGGTGAAATATATTCTAATATATTATTGTTCCGCTACGGTGACAACGAAAAAATATTTTTCGATTTATACCGTATTCGTAAAATATTTTTTGTTATCATAAATAAAAGCTTGCACTTAAATTTTAGAAAAGATTTTATTATAAAGCAAAAAAATTAAGAAGTAAATCATCAAAAACAACATTAAAAACCAACAGGTACGTATAACATCTGCATATTTCATACTCTATAACAACGTGGTCACGTTTATTATTCCAGCGGCTTTTATGTTGAATTTTGACAAGGTCTTAACTGGGATATGTTGGCGTTGAAATAGTACCGCTTTATGGTGTTTTAGAACTGTGTGTTAGTAAGTGCGTTATTAAATTGATATATTAAAGCTAAATTTCCTTCCCTTTGTATTTTAATTCACGGCCATGAAGTTGGTATGTTAATTTAGTGTCTGATTTATGAGATTTGCTAAAAGACCAATCCATATAGTTGATAATAAAAAAAATAGTTTTAACATTATAAAATTACAGCAATAATCTTACTGCTATTAGTAGATCTTATATTATCAATATTATGTTCGTATATTTAAATGTTTGGATGTTTGTTACTTAATCACACAAAAACGGCTAAATGGATTTCGATGAAATTTGGCTCACAGATACTTTAAAACCTCGATTAACACATAATATTAAAAATTATAGTCACAGCGAGATAATTACAAAATGTTTATTGATAACCTAAATATTTTTATGCAGCAATACATTGAAATTTAAATGTTTTTTGTGAAATCTAAGTAGGTACACCCGTGCGAAGTTGGGGCGTCAACTAGTAGTTTATAATTCTATTAATTAGTTCTTTTATTTTATTTGAAGTATACCCACATATCGACAATATAAATATCTGCCCCCATAGATCTGAGCGAGTCTGTGCCAGTCTTCGCACAGTGAACATTAAAGTAGTGAAATTGCTAAATAGTGTAGTTTATCAAGGATTATGTAAGCGTTTGATAGATTTATTGCTAGCTCCAGTCATTGGTCAGATTCTTGTCTAAACTACATTTTTATACGTATTAACAGTTTTGAATATTTTTCGTATATAGTAAAATACCATTTGATCCAGTATTCTATACTTCATAACTTGTATCAACAAATCCACGTCGCTTGCATCAGTATGATGTATTACATTAAAAATTCAGATCTCGCTCGTTTATTTAATACTTTTGCTTACTCCGGGATTTACTAAGTTTTACGATAAGATTGGATAATACTTTCCTTTCAACGCTCTTTAAATACGTAATGACCTACGTGAGGTGACAGCTTTAAAAGCTCCTTTCTCATACAAAATCGTATTAAATTAAGCTGCATTTAATATTCTTAATCATGGTCAAGAGTTTATCTTATTTAATACTAAAACTGGACTATCTATTTCATATAATTAATAATAAAATGACTATATTTTAAGCATATACAGATGTAGAATCTGATTATTCATTTAAGCAAACAATTCCTCTTAAGTTATTATCTATTTAGTTGTTTTTTAAAAAAATCCTTAACAAGTACAGTTATTTTCTAATTTTGTAAGAAAAAATTCTTCACAAAGAGGCTTTACTATTTATAGCTCTGTTTCAGTAGATCCACGTCAGATTGACAAGTAGTAGTAGAGTTTTATAAATTAAATCTTGAGGCTCACTTTAGTCTTGAATATTGTTATTAGGTTTGATAAAATATGTGCATCTATATTACAGAGTCTAATATCTAAAATGCATGTATGTACGTGTTGGTTTACCGTAACAGAAACCTATTTGTCTGTTTTATTTTATGTCATTCATAGAATCATAATTATGTTAATGAACTTCTTGTTGAAAAACGTGAATTAATTGATATAAATAAATGTTAAATCATTCGTATACAGCTAGTCAATAAGTTATCTAAATCACTCATTAAACAAACAATTCACAATGTATTTCACCGCGTCAGATAAACAAATGATGCATTTTCAGTAATGTCTAGTTCACACGACGATAGATTACACGGGGGAAACATATCTAACATATAGTCTGGCCGACGAGTAGACCAGACTAGACGAGTAGACTTCTTTCGATTTTACCCCTTTAAAATTTAAAATGTAATTTTCTCGCAGTAACTATGATATTTTCAGAATAAAAAGTTGCCACTGTTACTTTCAGGATCATAAATCACGTTGATTTAAGAATTAATCACAGCGTGAAACACTCCTTTATTAGTATATTACAGTAGTTATGTAAAATTATTGTCTTATTAAATTTATATTTCGTAACTACAATATACTTTGAACTAACAGGAACAGTTATACCTCTACAGTCTTGGAGATCAGTTTATGTATATTTTTATACACTGAATGTCACCAAAGGACTGAATACTCTATCTAGTCTTCGTCGATATGAACTCTGTGAAATTCTAACTACACGTTGATACTATTGACTGTTATAGTGCGAAGGAGTGGAGGTGCTACGCTTATTGACTGAGTGATTAGTGTTGTTGCAAGATAAAGGATGTCGTTAGATCTGCAACTTAGTCACAAGCCCCAATTCTCTTTATACGTATTGTGTACAATTGAAATGAGAAGGCGCTTTTGCGTCTGAACAATTTAAAATAATGGTTACAGCGGAAGTTGCGCCCCATTCATGAACGAGTTGAGATTGTGCCAGACAACGCAAAATATTGTGTTTAGAAATAATTTTGGTTCAGTTAAATAATGATACAGTAATACATAGAGGTTTTCTATAATATACTAGTTATTGTTTCCTACTTTGCCAGTAAAAACACTTTTTGTATGATACAATGACATTTTCAGGCTTTCCAAACTCAATAAGTTTCTTTGAGGCTACCGGAAATTAGTTAAATCGGATAGTAGTTAAAAGAAAGAAGAACAGGAAAGAAACTCAACTGTTGTAGTATCTTCATTCCAGTCTATCCAGTATTGATTTTTACTCAATACATCTTCAAACTTTTCCTCCGAAGCGACAATGTATGTTGATTTTAAAAACTTTTATATATTGGTTTTACGTTACATAACTTATTTCGTCCTAATAATATTACTACTACTTCTTTTTAACTATCAGTTTTGTGGTAAAATAAGCTTTGAAAAAAAAATTATAATTATGTCAGAATTAGGGATTCATGCCATTATTATTAGTCTTCAAAACATATAACATTTTTAAATAAATTAGTTTATAAATTAGGTAAAAAATATTTTGTGAGATTTTCCTGTATATTTGAAATTTTCAGGATGTTAATATTTTTTCTGAGGACAAATAAACTATGCTTTATCTTTAAAATTGTATCATCAAAAAGATGTTTAATATAATTCTTGGAATTAAGACATATAAACGATTGCTTTATAGCATTTCTAAATCAATTTGAATTTGAATAACAGTACCACACACGAAAAGGTGGGTCGGTAATATTACAAGTTTGATTTAACGTCTATTATTGCACGTTTCGGAGGAAATAGCCGGAATATTCAGGGTAAATGCAGTTGCTTTACGATAGTTTATTTCACTTTATTTGAACCTTATGCAAAGCTACGATATATGAAATTTCATTTAATAGAATTGAAACGTACAGCATGTTCAAAAATTTATCAAACTAAATGTAGGTTAAAAGTTCTCTATGATTCTAGTACTAAAAACTTTTTATCCAGCTGAGGAAAACAAAATTAAAGTGTATCTATATTTTATTTATTATATCTATATGTCGGGAGTATGAGTTAGGTTTGGGTTAGCCTTAGGTTAGGTTAGCCTTGTGTTCTTAAAGGATATCCTTAAGCCTACACTTTGGTCCAATGCACTGCTTGGGTCCTGTACCTGACCGTATTGCACCCGTATAGCTTTCATGATATCCTTTGTGAACATTCAATGCTTATAAATGATTTTACATTCTTTTTTTGTTTTCGACATAAATAAGGTGAGATACTGCACAATTAGGCAGGAAGTCGAGCAATGCCTGGGGCTTGTAGGCCTGAAGTAAGTTTACTATGCCTTTTCCCTACGCGGAAATTCATTTTACAAAAAATCTATATAGTATGAATATAGTAATAAGTCAATCACCAGTGTTGCCAGCAATATAGTTCATCGTCTACTCAAAGAGGTGTTATTATCGAGGTACTAATAAACTACACAAAAACAATATTTTTTTGAAGAAAAATCGTGACTGTTAAGATTAATTTGTGTATATCAAATTGTAGTTATAATAAAAAATCGACGAACAACTGTTCAAATAGACTTGGTAACGAATCGCTAGTTTCATAATTTAACAAAAACATTCTGGTTTAGAGTTTATTTCAGCTATATTTCTGTTAAAATTACAGGGCTGTATAAATTTGGCAAAACAAGAGGGTTCCATGTATTACGCAATTACATACATTGTTCGTATACACATTGTTACATTGTTATTTTGTTGTACGGTGTCATTACCTTAAATATAGAATTGCAAAATAATATATCATGATTTCTTTCTAAATATGTAGTTATGTAAGCTATACACAATAACAAAAACCCGTGAACTGTTTTGTGACACACTATTACTTTTGACACCATTTATTATTAGCGATAAGTGCCATTGTATTATTTTAGTATTTCCGATATAAAAGACTTGATGTAAAAAAAACTTTGCATATAAAAATCAAATTTGTAATCAATTTCCAATCCATAATCGAAAGATTTTGAATAGAGATTCCATCAGATCCGATAATTAAAACCATGCCTTATTATTTTGTAGGATAATTTATTTTTGTGCTATCCTACTAATATAATAGTTTGTAACTCTTTCACGCAAAAACTACTGAATGGATTTTGATGAAACTTTACAATAATATAGCTTAAACATCAGAATAACATATAGGCTATAATTGTTAATGTTATAGCGTGAATTATCCAAAATATAGCGGGTGAAACCGCGGGACACAGCTAGTAATTTAAAAAAGGTAAATCATAAATTGATACGTATGACGATATAGCAGCGCATGACTTAAAATGATAAAGCTTTTTAATTTCGAGTCAAAATTCGCAAACCGATTATATAATTGAATTCTTCTATGCAAATAGACATACAACATAAGCTTTGTATCTTCAAAGCCGTTTGCTAATATCGTAAAATTTGAGTTACGACAACAGATGCTTTGCTCGTATAGTACCCACGTTACAAGCATAATATAACTGTTATAAAATGAAAATCTTGTTATCTACTCATGTGTTTCCTTTGTGGAGTCCACAGAGATTTTATTTTAAAAGAAAATTGACCTTTAAATAAACGATACAATTTTATACTGTTTGTCAACAATTTTTTGTTTTATACATTAAACATACCTCAAAATGAAAAAAGAACCTTTATGAAAGAGTAAGAAGAGTGATCCTATCATTTCATTGTCCATCTACATATATGTCTATTAGCCTGAAAAACAAAAAATCTTTTTCACCGAAGCCCATAAAGCTTGCAGCTAGGCCCTAAAAGCTGTAAAAAATCAAACTTTAAATCAATGCAATCAAAAGTTATGGCAGTTTATACAGATATAGGGTACTTATAACTGACCTAGATATATATTATAATTGCGTGTATACTTATTATTTGAACATTACAAAAATATTTTTAAAGCAATTATCGAATGAAAAGAGGACACTGTTAAATTAAAACTTACGCACGAAAACTTGGTGAAATGTTAAGTATCAAAATATGTTTTAATTTACTTTCGTAACAAATGTTACGATTTACACTGTCAAGGAACTTTATGTAATAGGGTGTCGTTGAACTAATTAACCATTTTAGGGTTTAAAGACACGACACTCACTTCTTATACGTTATTCATTTATATAAAACACTACTTTTAGTACAGTAATAACATAAAGGGAAAAATCTATCAACAGTAAAAGATATTGAAAAAGGGTGACTATAATCCACTAAAACTCTCTCGTTCGTAAAAATAAAAACCTTGAACAAAATACAATAAAACCAGGGCATATTTGCTGTAATAAATAACATAAAACCTATGTATGAAATGAAAGCTTTTTCCGCACTCCCACAGTAATAGTATCAATTATAAATTGTTTTATAGACAGTCATTAACATACAGAATGTGAGGCCTCACTTTTTCGCTGTCATTTTGTGCACTAGTTTAAAGACATGTAAAATGTACAGTGTACACCATTAATCACTAAATTTCCGAATTACACGGTAATACTGTACTGCTGCCATACTTCAGTCAGTTACTTAAATATAGACACAATTTGAGTAATGTCGAGTGTCATAACATGTGCAGTGATGGATTCCGGAACGCATCACATGGCGAGCTTCCAAGGTATAATTTAACCTGACTCGCAGAGTGTATAATAGATGATACGAGAAAGTTTAAAGTATTGCTAGTTATATTTGTTGTAAAAATTAAGTGAGAGAACAAGAAATACACAGGCTTCACAACTCATATGCTGTGTCCTGAAGGATCCGCGGTAATTTGACGAGTAATTCTATAGAGTGCATATTAAAGCTTAACATGTCGAGAGGCTCATGAGTGGTCAATTTAATTACTCAGCTTAGTCAGATATCTTAAATCCGGTATGTACCATATATAGTAATAATAACTCAAGATCTAAAATATTGTCATTTTAATTTGTCTTGATTTTCTCAAAAATGAAACATTGCCAGAATAATTCCGCTTTTTATAAATTCTACGTTATAAATATATCTGATGCTCAATCTGTGCACCCAACCATTTCGTTCAAATGACGACTGCTGAAATTAATCTTTTCCTCTCTCACTAAATGAGATCAAATCGTTTGACTTCTCACATTTAGACACACGAGGAAAAATTAATACGATCTCTTTAGGTTTGTAATATACTAGCGTATTATTTTCCTCTGGTTTTTATTCTACCAAAAAAATGAGTTAATCAACAATATATTATTATCAGAGCTTGCCCCGACTTCGCTTGGGTATAATTTCCACGTAACATATGCTTAAAGTTACCATAAAACTTATGAAAATCAGAGATTTAATTACATCGTTTAACATATTATGATGTTTTTGTTATTATCTCGCGAATGCTGTACGTAAAGATAGAAATAAAATATTTATTTTAAGGGTAATTAGATATCTTTATGCAAAAAAATAACATAATAATACAACCGACAAAAAAATACCACATTTTGGGAATTTTTTTAATCGAACTTTTAGATGAAAGAAGAAAATTTTATTATCAGACATGTTTTATGATTTATCCTACTACTAATATTATAAACGCGAAAGTTTGTAAGAATGTATGGATTAATGGATGTCAGGATGTATGGATGTCTGGATGTATGGATATCTGGATGTATGGATGTCTGGATGTATGTTTGTTACTCTTTCACGCAAAAACTACTGAATGGATTTTGACGAAACTTTACAATAATATAGCTTACACATCAGAATAACACATAGGCTATAATTTATAATGATATAGTGTGAATTATCCAAAATATAGCGGGTGAAACCGCGCAGAGCAGCTAGTATTATATAATTGTCTCATCTTTAAAGATATGTTGACTCGATAAGCCTTTTGGCATAGCTGTAAGTATATCGGGGATATAATCGTATAAGTAACTAAATAAATAAATAAATGATAGGACCCAAACTACATTCAAAGATATAAAATCCTTGTTTATGACTTAAAATGAAAACAGTTGGTTAATTTTGTAAATTTAATGATTAGTAATGTTATCAAAGATTAATTAATCGAAACAAGGGCAGAATGCTTGTTATATATAAAATATTACGATACTTTCAAGTTCCAGCTCACAAAATAAAAAAAAACTAGTCATTAGGATGCGAATAACATGAATTTCTATAATAAAATAAATGTGAACTAGAAGGAGGGCAACACTATAATTTCGATTTCCACGGCAGTTTGGAACTTTTCCAAATTATTCCTTCCTTGAGTCCGCGAGAATTGTTTAATAGTGTAGATGTAATAAATATAGTGCGAATTATTACAAATTATAGGTAATTCAGGCTCAAATAGAAACCGATACACATAAATACTAGTCTTATTTCTGAAATATTTGTGTATATAAGATTCACAAATATTTCTTAAATAAAATTGCGTTAATATACATAATATTTATCATTAATATAATATCATCGCAATTTTATTATTGCTGATAAATAAAAACCAAAGTTTTAATTTTTTTTAAATAAAAGCTACAAAACGTTTTCCACTTATGAGCAGACCTGCAGATACTTCCACGTGGAACTGTTAGAATTGAGACGACAGAGGATGGATATGAAACTATTGCACGATATATTATCTGGACATATTGACTGTCCTGAACAAAATCAATCAAATTCCCAAAATGTACCTCCTAGAAGAACATGGCACACATCCTTGTTCTATATTTCTCATATGCTCAAAATTCCCCATTAATACTTTTGTAAAAATTATAACACTTTCTATAATGATATAGATATTTTTCAGTTAAACAAAAAAAATGTAACAAAAAATTATTGAAAAACATCTTGAGGATTAAAAAGAGATACATACAATACAATCAAATTCACATACATATGTACATACACACAC
Organism: Limenitis camilla; assembly: GCA_905147385.1. NCBI lineage: Eukaryota > Metazoa > Arthropoda > Insecta > Lepidoptera > Nymphalidae > Limenitis > Limenitis camilla. Next base: position 6,619,221 of record LR990231.1, read on the forward strand.
TCACACACGCATTTACTTTTCTATTAATTACCCATGAGGGGACGGATTAGAATACTATTCTAGTATACAAGTCTGCGAAACCGACCGCCAAGTGTCATAGACTCGTTCTGTTCGAGCCTGTGGGCCAGACTTACCCCCTCCCTCTCGCATTCCATTAATGCTGCGGATCTAGTGGAATCTGGGGTCTTGCTCAGGGTCCGTTGAAACTGCAGCATTTTTTCTTCACTCCCTCTCCCCAATATCTTTGAGGATGCAAAGCATCGGCCACCATGCATAAGAACAATATTTAGACAGATTCACGAACATTTGCTGGCACTAAAATTTTATCTAGAAATCTCGATAGGTAGCTAATAATATAGTTTAGATTGTATTATTTTTCAATATGATTGAACTATAATTGACATAAATCGACTTGAATTGGCTTTTCTTCCAAGCGAGATATATAGTTTTATACTCTACTTTCAGAAGTATTATATATTATGATATTCTTTGTTTTTAAATAGTATAGACAATGACTAGTTTACGCAACATTTATTTTAAACAGAACGTCAACACGTTAAAAAATAAACTTGTAAACTGTTTGCGATAAGTGAAACAAATGATGTTGCGCTGAAAAGATGAAACTTATAAAGGCCAATACCTACGACACGTTTTAAGGATGGTTTGCACTCACTCATTCATCAAGATTATATATCTATTAGCCTACTCTCGTTACACTTCAGATTTAAAGCAAAATTTGTTAAATCCCGGTAACAATGTAACTTTTATATCATTGAAAATAGAAAGATTAAGAGAGAAAAGATAAAAATGAAATAGATGTAATGAGATAGAAAGGAGGCGAGAGATAGATAAAAATTGAAAGAGAAACATAGTGAAAAGATAAACATGTAAGAATAAAAGGTAACAAAGAAAAGGAGAAAGAGAACAGGAGATAGAGATACAGAAAGAGAAAAAATAGATAGACAGGGATGAAAGAGAGTGAAAAGAGAAATATTAAAGAGAGAAAAGGAGAGAGATAGAAAGAAAAAGGGAGACGGGAATAACGTAGATTTGTCAGTAATTTTGAGTTAAGCTTGACAAACAACACGGACACAAACTGTCCAATAAATTATCTATAGCTTTCAGCTTTAAAATTTAGGCGTGTTTTAATACCAGTATTATTGTTTTCCTTACTCCAAGATTCTTTTTTTTTTAATGTAAATAATGAAACTCTTTTATTGAACACTTTTAAAAATCAAGTATGATGTAAACAAGTATAACGGCTAACTGGACGATTAGATTTTTTTTTAAATCTTGTCAAGTGTGTTAAGGAACTTCGCAACAACGAAACATAACAATACAAATTTAATAGGTTAAAAAAATTAGGTTAAAAAAAATAATTTGTATTTCATTTGCTTTTAAAATCCCTTAAATAAAACAAACTTGATGGTAATTTTTAAACTAATACACCAACCATATAAAAGAAAATGATTCTTATAGAATAACGTCCATGGATGAATTTATAGTAAAAAGATGCTATTGAATTGCAAAGTATGTAGAAAAATGAATACATATAAAATACAGTGTGTGTGCTAGCCCATTACGTCCACTTTACTGAATACACGATCAACTGAAATTTCAGACAAAACAAACAATACGCAAATTTTATTTAAATGTTAACCTTCAGCCTTTGGATATAACGTTTAATTTGGTTCAAAAACTAGTCTTCTTGATTTATGACGTCTCATAATATATATTTAACTGAAAGAACTAAATATATTTAGTGAACGCGCCATGAATTAAAATATTTTTAAATATAATAGACGACGACTGTTTTTCTTTGTTGGCGTATTTTGTTGCTAATGTGCAAAATCTTCACAATTTCCTGTTGTCCGTTGTATAGTAAGAACTGAAAGAATTGTAATTTCTAGAAACATGTTTTCTATTTTATTTATTGCTAGCAATACTATTGACAACGATCGATTTGTTAGTAGTCTCCTCGACAAGCTCTTCAAATAGATTCGATGCTGTTTGACGGGTGGTTTCATAGATTAAATATTGACTACCATATTGAAGAGTGCGTGTTAAGAGTTGTAACATCAATTGAAGTGGTCTTGGCGAGAGTCACAGCTTTACGTCGTATAAAATGAAGACGCTTCAGATGTCTGTTCAGTTAGATATTTTAAACTACTCAACGGATTTTAATGAAGTTTAACAATAGATATAGTTGTTTTATATCGATAAAAAAATCCGCGATGACATCTACATTGCACCCGTGCGAAGCCAGGCGGGTCGCTAGTATACAATAAAAGAACTTTTTACACCTGGTCCGGAATTTAAAGCCCCAATCACTACTTGGCTTTTCTATCTAAGATGTATGCTATTATATTATAGTTATTATTGCTTCGCTTGCATTTTACTACTCAACGTGTAGTTATGGTTATGAAAGTAACACAGATTGAATTTATCTCTCTATTCATTATCTTGTTAAAACAGTTAAATTATTAGACTTAGGCTTCTTTTTCGGGATAAAAAGGAAAAAGAAACACAAACTAACATATTTTTGCATTTTTGACATTAGGCAATATAGATTCACATTAGAAATTTTGAATGTAAATATAATATAAAGTAATAGCAATTTAAAGCCATATTTTCATTACTATAATTAATTTATTGCTTTGTAGCCGCTGTGATAACAAACCTGGAATCTCCGAGGATGTTGAAATGAAGCACAATAGAGAGGAATGTACTAGAAACTTAGAAATTTTTCAGAAGAGGAGAGAATGGGAACGTAGTATAATATTATGGTCGAGTGTTCATATTTAAATATCACGATAAATTGTCCGAAGCTAGCACGTATAAATAAATGTTTTTATTCTGTCTGGATCTTTATTGGGTGCTCCCAATATTCTAAATGAATATAAGTATCGTATTTCTCTTTCTAACAATTTTCTAAAAAGTTTCGTTTATTTAACGGTTTTTTAGATTTTTGTGAGAATTAATTCAATTATTAAAAAAAAATTTTTCTTCACGTAAAAATACTTCTTAATCATAAAATAATAGATTGGGGAAAAAGTTTCTTCGCATTTTTTAAGAAAATTCAAAACATTTTTTAATATAGTTTATTTATTTTGTTCGATAACTTTTTGCCATCTTATAGGGACATGATCCCATTGCTACAGAAATTTTGGGGCTTCTGATCAAAAAACCGCGACAAGTAGTGTTGGCAGTCCTGTCGTGATGTTAACCTAACACTGCCTAAAGAATTCTGAAGGTGCAAGGTCAGGACTATACGGCGGATGCATTAACACCTCCAAGCCAAACTCTCTTAATTTTTGCTGAGTGGTTAAATATGTGTGAGGTCTAGCGTTATCATCATGAAAAACCACACCCCTTCTGTTGATTAATTCCGCCCGCTTTCTCTCAACTTCTTGCTTTAATATCATCAGTTGTTCGCAGTAGAGATCGATGGTCCTGCCTGGTAGTGGTGCAGCTCATAATGAATAACGCCCTTCCAATCCCACCACACACACAGCATCACCTTGTTGCGAGTTAACCCGGGTTTCGTCACAGTCTGTGAAGCCTGACCGGCCTTTGACCACGACCTTTTCACACGTTCTTGTCTTACGTGATCCACTTTTCATCACCAGTTATCAGCTTCTATAAAAATGGTTCGGTTTCATTACGTGGTAATAAAGAATCACAAATAAGTACACGGTTCATTAGGTTTCTTTCAGTGAGCTCGTGAGGTACCCAAATATCGAGCTTTTTTGTGTACCCAGTTTTTTTCAAATGCGCCGAAACTGTTTTGTGGTCAATTCCCAGTTCTTCAGCTACGTCGTAACTACTAATATGCCGATCTTGCTCCACTTTTTCAATAATGGCATCCATTTTATCCGTAATAGGGCGACCAGAAACAAATTTGTGCTACTCTCACAGACACTGCACTAGGTCCATAAACATCGCAAATTTTTTTCGCGGCTTGCGCTACATTTTTACCTTTTTTGTAGTAAAATTTTAAAATGTATCGAATTTCTTCATTAGATTCACTCATCTTCACAGTATGAAAAACAAATAACATTCACACATTTTCCTAATTTGAATATGAAATTATCTTCTTCAAAATGTAAACTTTTAATGATACCAAAACCAGCCAGATACAAATAGTATTAGCCAAAGAGATTTTATTACAAGTTCATACATACTATAATGCAAAAAGACTTTTTCCCCAACCTATTAGTAATTTTCTAAATATATACTACGTTATAATATTTTCCAACGGTTCGAAGAGTGTTAAGATCCTCTCAAAAGGCTGCTCTTTTGCCTCAGACACTTTTAAGCGCTGATTGTAAGTCCGTAGTAGTATATAAGTTACAATGCAAATTTAAATTCTAAGTATATATAAGTGAATTTCAGTAACAACCTGAGTTTGTTTAATAACTTCAACAATATCAGAAGTGCAGAAAGCATAACATACGCAAAAGTTAGAAACAGCACCGCAGAAAAGAAAATAGATAAGTTACTTGAGTTCTGTACTTAAAAATAACAGAAAAAATTTAGATATGACTGCACTAAGTCATCCGTTCTCACTTATTCTCAAAAGCAAAACAGTTTTAGTAAGTCTGTTAACAGTTTCATAAGAATAAGAAGACTTGAATAAAACACCGTAAAACAGAAGGTTTTTGATATAAAATATAAATATATGTCGGAGAATAAGTAATAGATTATCGATTAATCGAATCGTTATCGTTATCTATGAGCAGTGGAGGTGAGTGTCGTAATTACTTAAAGGAATTCCTTAAACCTACACCTTGGTCACAAGTCCAAGGCACTACTTAGGTTTCTCTCGTAATTGTTAGAGATCATATTTGATCATTTATCGGTTCAATAGAAGTATCTGTGTCGCGTTTACCCAATATTCCACTCATTACCATCACCCCCTTTTAGTGTTCCCCAAATTTCCTCCACCCATCTCCTTTCACATAGTTTTAAAATCCCCGACATATATATAAAAAATACTTTTTTAGTACGTAAATACACAATTTTCTCTACCAGCACCAACCCCAATGAACTTCCCGCTGGGGTGGTAAATACCCCTTGGTCTCCAGGTGGTACTAAGGGAGTTTGGTCGAGAAAGTTCTAAAAATTTTCGGAATAATCTAGAAAGTTCCGAAATGTGTAAAACTATTATAATCGATTTAAAATATTCGAAAAAGTTCTAGAAATTTCTGGAAATATCTAGAAAGGTCATTGACCCATATACACCTCATGTTTAATGGCCGAATAAGTCTCTCAATATCGAAAATAGAAATCTATAATATCTATGTTAAAAAATGTAACCTTAGGCGTAAAGGCGAAGACATTAATTTTGAGAAATAAATTTCTGACATAATCACTTATTGTGACTTAACAAAGGACTTCATCGTGGGTAAATATTATAGAATTTGGTCCCTTTATTACCTTTTATTTCTACAAATTTGTAAAAAATACATGCACGACAAAACCACAACTTTGCATCAATAGATTGTTTAATAACGTAATGAATATAATCGAATTTAAATACTAATACTAATAAATTGGCTAATAGTTTCGATTGGTTTACGTTTAAAATATTTTCACCGGATCAACAATTTATAAGCTCTGTCTCGGTAAACGGGTAGGTTCGCGGCGGTTTGACTAGTAGTTTCTTGTATTAAATATCTTTATATCTTAATGTATTTCTAAACGTATTGTAAACGTATTTTTAAGATGTTATTAGAGGCTTAGTAAAATGATAGGTAACAAATTCGAGCAATAATTAGTGGGCGAGTCCTAAATTCTTTCTTTTACACGTTGCTGCTTTTTACATGTTAACGAAGAAATAACAAGTAAATGAAATTAATTAATTCAATTATAAAGAATAGGTACAATCAACAACTAAGCTGAATTTTAGCCTAAAATTATTTCGAATTTCCAACAAATACAAAAGAACATAATTTGGAAATACGTCGAGCTAACGCACTTTGGTAACTAAGCGCTATTGTACTAAACTTCAAACGTTTAAACGGCTCAATAAACACCACGTGACGGAAATTAGATTATATTTCAAGTATTTCGACTTTATAATGCTTAAAATATCTTAAATTAGTTAATAAATCGTAAATCGCTTAACTAAAGATATCTAATACAAGTAAACTCTCATCTACATTGCTTGAGTAGGTATTATCTGAACGTTTAAGTAACATAACATTCAATGAAGATAATAAATATATCAAAGACTCGTGTCATGTTTAATAAGGTAGAACATGCACTACTTTTAAGTATGTTTAGTGTGTACTGTGTGAAATCAACTAACAGCTACCTCAAATATGTAGAAAGAGGCAAATGTACATTTGATTAACACTAGAAGACACGGTAAAGGAAAACACCGTGTCTTACGTAAATACTCCTTAAATCTGGTCACAAGCCTCAAGCACTGCTCAGATTTCTGTCTAGAGTCCATAGTATTATTGCCTTTTATATATTACTGTGCAGTAGGTATAGTTAATAATACTAGAACTAAATTTGCTAATGAAAATGAGATTATTATCTCATCACTAAACACGTAGGAACTTACATACTAACACTAATAAATTATTTTAATTGAGTGTCTCGAATGACAGTAGCTATTTTCATAGTCATGTCGGGTAATATTCTAGATCTAGATACTTACTTTAACATTAAACAACTAGCATATGCCCGTGACTTCGTCCTAAAAAAAATTTAAATTGGTTTGTTTTGAAATATATCAACTCACGCACCACCACACTTACACTCTATATTTATTTATAAAATTAATATTTATTGTATGTAATTTGTACATTTTTTTAAATATAAAAAGAGTCTTAGATTGTCATATTTTTTCGCACCTTTTTCAACTTATTATAACTGAGTTTTGTCGCGACTAAGTAAATGTTTGGTATCATACAGTCCTAACGTTAACTCAAAATATTTAAGATGAAGTAAAAATCCGTCATCTTTTGTTCAGTTACTTATCAGCCAGCTTAAAAGCAAAATTGAATATTACTATTCATTTAAAGCAAGTAGTTTAAACTAGATATTTTCAAATGAAAGCCATTCCTATCTGTAAGTAATGCTAAGCCTCATTACAGCTTCACTTTGTGAATAGTAAGAGCATAATTCTCTCTATTTAACTGTTCTCCAATTTCACTACCACTACTATTTTATCATAATATTAATTCATATTCATTAAATATTAAACTTAAAACAGTTTATATTAGTTAGACTTTTTTGTAAGTACCATAAAATTTTTCTTTCTGAACGTCTTTTCTAAAGCTATCACCAGCTGCAGCAATATCTGTAGAGAAGAGCCGGTCATTTATAAATATAATAGCAACACTTTGGGCTTGTGCCCCAGACATAAACTTTACATAATAACAACGGAGAGTTCTCTACTAGACATATTATCTACCTAACATTTAATTAAACTAAGTAATAGAGTAAACGACTCACGTCATCTTTTATCAGGGTCACATAAGACTAATTTTACTCAGTAGGATTGCATAACATTTTTATTTTTACTCAGTATTTCATCATCATCATCGTCACCTTTTAATGGCTTACTGCTGAGCCGGGTCTTCTCCTCAGAATGAGGATGGATTAGGCCATAGTTAGGCCATACTTCACACACCTTCGAAAACATGGAGAACTCTCAGGAGTGCAGGTTTCCTCGCGATGTTTTCCTTCACCGTTAAAGCAAGTGATATTTAATTGCTTAAAACACATATAATCAAGAAAAGTCAGAGGAGTATGCCCAGCATTGAACTCGGACTTCTCGAGTAGACATCAGCGTCTAAACCACTAGGCTAACACTGCTTACTCAATATTTATTTTATGAAATTACTCGTTAAACTACCGCTGATATATCGGGGACAGATCTTATAACTTATCGAATTGTGGCATTATTAAACGTAAAAGACAATATTTAAATGCGTATTAAACAGGAAGCTGAACAGTTCCTGGGCCTTGAAATCAAAAGGAGGTTTAAAAAGAAACACCGGCCGAGCACAAAAAGACTGGCTTCATCTTTAATACGACTTATACCTCCTTACATTGATAATCAATATTCAGAGAGAAATGATACCCATTGCTGCACAGCAATACGTATACACATGCAATTTAGACAGGAAGACGGGTAGCGCCTTGGATTGCGACCAAGCTGTAGGGTTAAATGCCTTTTACGCCCCCATTCTCTGCCGGACACTAAATACAGTAGATAATAAAGTCATAATACGAACTTCCATGTACACTAAACGAAAACACAAGAGAGAAAAAATCTAATCTATCTCACTAATGGTTATATATTGTCTCCACGTCGGTATACTTGAAATAATATAAAAGGAACTACCCGCGAACACAAATGTATTACGGTGTTACTAACAAACAGTGACATAACATAACAACAACACAGTGAGGCATTTGAACTAGTAAAATCTTTTAACCAATTAAAAATTATCAACAGTATTTCCTAACAATTCCGTAAAAGAACTTTGACTTTGGTCATAAGATCAAAATACCAAAGTGGAAGTTACTCGCACGTTAACGAGTATCGAGTGCGTCGCTTTATAGTACCGGCAATGGCACACCATATCAAATACTACGATCAAATTTCAATCAGGATCAACATTCAAGAGCTTTGAAACACCTAACTGCCAATATCATTTTATTCTACTAGTTTTTATGAATATACGATATATTTGACGGAGAAAAGTAAAAGACTATCGAATTATCGAATCGTCATAGGTATATATGGCGATGGAGTAGGGTAGTAGTCACTTCCGTTGTTTTGACAGTCTCGACCCTTTATATGCCATCGACAGTCTGACTGAAGTCTTAGTCGTGCGCGGTCTCTCAAGAAGTGAAGTGGCTTCTGAATAGTGTTAGTATTGTGCAGTGCAGTATTGGTGCTGGGAGTGCTGTCCGATCAAGGTCACATGTACACTTTGGTCACAAATCCAGGGCACTGCTTAGGTTTCTCTCGTAATTGTTAGAGATTATATTTGATCATTTATCGGTTCAATGGAAGTATCTACGTTACGTTTACTCAACATTCCATTCAATACCATCCCCCCTGTTAATGTTTTCCAATATTCCCCTCACCATCTTCCTTCTCATCGTTAAAAATCCCCGACATATAATATGGAGATGATAAATATAAGAAAAGCGGCGTGCCCTCGCTTCGCTCGGGGTATTTAAAGCAATATTATAATGGATCTCATTAAATTGTTACTCGCATTGCAGGGAATGATACAACAGATAGACTGGCAAGAGAAAGTGTGTCTGATGGTATATTGCTATCGGTTTCTCCTTATGTTTCTGAGTATATGTATATAATTAAAAATAAATGTTTACAATTATGGAAAGATTATTTTGATGAGAAGTCTAAAGTAAAGAGTATCTGGTTTAAGACAATTTAAGCGAAACCTTTAAATAAACCGTGGATTGACGCAATAAAATTGTACAAAAAGGATTTAGTTACCTGTTTGAGACTTAGATCTGGACACATTCCCCCAAATAGATTCGGCTATCTAATGGGAAAAACCAATTCGCCTAATTGCAAAGTGTGTGGTACCATGGATGACCAATACCATATTTTGATGGAATGTGCTCAGAATAAGTCGGTAAGACGTGAATTGTTTCCTGATAACCTTTTTGTTAATAATATAGGAGAGTGTCCTGATGCACTATCGGCTAGAAATTTATACAAATTGGTTGAAGCCAGAATAATTAAAAGTTAAAACTTACTATGCAGCCTAACAGAGCGGCATGGTCTCATGGCTTTAGCGACAAAACTCTTAAAATTAGAAAAAAAAAATTATTTAAAAAAAGAGAGGCAGTAAGAGAAAAATATAAAAAGAAAAATAGAAAAAAAAGAAAAGAAAAGCAACAGATAATAAAAGAGGGAGGATAGAGCAAAAATAAAATTGAATAGGCAAAGAACAGAGAGAGAGAAAAAGAGAGAGAGAGATAATCGAAAGAAAGAAAATGAAAAGAGACAGATCATTCTGAACAGATAAAGGTAAAAATTAAAAAGAGAAATTGAGGGAGGATGAGAGAACAAAAGTAGGTATATAAGAGGAAGGAAGACGGAAATACTATAGACTTCACTCAATGAAAGATTTTTTTAAATTGGATCAGTAGCAACAAAACGGCCATGATCTATTAATTAAGAAATGTATATGGCAACACTAAATCGCCTTTGTCACTCACGAATAGTTGAGTTTTCTATCAATGGAAGAATTTTTTTTTAATCTCTTCAATTTACAAAATGGCCACGTTATGGCACTTAAATGGATAAATAAGGATATTTATGGCAACACCACAAAATTTTCAAATTGGTTCAGTAATTTTCGAGCCTATTCGCAATAAACAAATATACAAACAATCAAATCGTTCCTCTTTATATAATAGTTTAGAAGTGTAGATATAGATAACATCCGCACTTCTTTTCCGTATTGTTGAAAACCTACCTTAAAATGAAAAAAAAAAACAGAACATATTGGATTGTTGTTGTCCATATATCTGTATTTTTGTCCAGACTTCCATATTCAGGAACGCGTGAAGTTATCAAGTCGAATATCGTATCAAATATTGTGCAGCTCCTAAATTCTGTGAAGTTTTTTTTTTTAATGGGACAAACGAGCAGACGGTCCACCTGATGGAATGTGGGCACCATCGCTCATGGATCTCGACAAAACTAGAGGGTATCTCTTGTTTTGTCAATGCGTTGCCGCCTCGAAGATAGAGTGAGGAGAAAGGATCGAAAAGAAGAATGCTGCGGTTTCAATGGACCCTGGCCCCGAGCAAGAACTCTATGTTCAGTTAAGCTAGAATCATGAAATTTGTAAAAAGCAATGTCTTTTAAGAGACGTGCAGGAAACAATCCGAAAAACATAAAGATAAAATTGTTTTATATAGTTAGTAAACTAATTGTAAGCTGAGTTGATGTATTGAGACAACAGTTTTCCAATAGCAAAGTAAAGTTTGCCTCTTAATTGAAATTGTACGAAAGCTATGGCTGAATTCTTGATCTAGTTTCTAACCAAACATAAACAAACAATACTCTGCATATATTGATCAAAGTCTTACAATACAAAGTATATAATCTAACAATACGAAGAGGGTTCTTTGTCGGACTCAATGGAAATACTCCCACTCGCGTTATTGTGGAATATGAATAACTCCCGAAATACAAGTTTAAATATTTTACATTTACCAAAGATTTTATTCTTAAGAACTTGATTACAAATAGGGATGTAAGAAGCAACAAAATTAAAGACTTATTTTTTGGCTTACAGAGTGTTCTATGGAAATACGTTTGTTTAAATTACTGCTTTGATTTGATTTTCCTTGAAGTTACTTTAACTAGTTAACCAAACCCCAATGTTGGTTTGTCAAGCTTTGGATATTTTCCATTGGCTTTGTAGCTTCCAATTCAATGACCAGAATATCAGGCTGAATTTGGTTCTCTTTGATCATACCAATTTTCATGATAATGATTTCATTTTACTTTAGATCTTACGTGGCATTTAATTATAAATTCCAAATTTAATAAATCCAATATGTGCTTCCAGCCAGCCTCACACTAAATTAAGCTGGAAACACTCATAATTTTGGATTCATCATCCACATCGCATTACTTATTTGCGGAGCAACATAATTCTAAACAATGTTAGCAACACTGTTTATAAAGTAGTATGCTATACAGTAATGGTTATCATATCTCTCTCATATCTTTAGCATCAGAAGTGTGATAAAGAACTCGCCCCACAAGCCCACAAGTTCAATTTAAATGTTCTTTGCATATAATCATCCTGACAGTCATCTTAGTTTCAAAACCAGTAAATATAATTTTCGATAAAGTTAAAGTAGGTAGTATAGAATAAAAATTCCAAATAATTTGAAGAAATAATATCATATTAATATTCTGAAGTAGGATAGGCCGAGATAAATAGTTTTATTTTATGTATTTGATTCTGGAACAAGAGTGAACCGGTGATGTGTTGCAGTAGATATCTGGTATGAAAACTACTGTATAGGTAACATGGTGATACACGTTTAAAGCTGGCTTCAGGCATCTCTATTCTAAACCATGGTGTAAACTTACCGTACACATATACAGTCACATCTTGGACTGATTAGTGTATGCATTTTATCAGTGTATATTAGGCGATACGTTAATGTAACGTGTGCATAAATGGTTATCCTGATTTCAGCCAATATATTTCGATACGGTTAAATGGAATTTTGAATCATTCTGATAAGTACCTACGCCATTCGGGACGAATGGCCCCGAAGGATGGCCGTGTTAGCAATACTGTTTATAAAGTAGTATTAGCGGGTAGATTATTATATGTAATGACAAGTATACCGACGGGTAGACAATATATAAATGTTAGTGCGATAGATTAGTCTCAGTCTCTCTGGTGTTTTCGTGCATTGAACATGGAAGTTAGTGTTATAGTGTCGTGATTAAGGTTACCCATCTCGAGGTCCACATAAGTTTACTTTATTAACAGTCATTAGCGAGGTCGAGTGCTGGAGGTGAGAGTTAATATATTATGAAAGAGCTCTTTAAACCTACTCCTGGTTCTCAAGCCCCTTGCCTCACTCTAAATAGCATGTGTATACATTGCTGTACAGTAAGGGGTTTCATATCTCTCTCATCATTTTATGACAACAATAACATTAGGTAATTTTTTACATTTGCGATCACTTGTTGCAATGCTTAATGTTGCTCATCGCATTCATAGAGGATAGGCAACCTTTAATAAATAATTATTATTATTTATTATTGAATGCCATCCACTAACATTTGCAAACTATAATACACACATCAAAAAAGTCTAAGCAACATGTACTAATTTAAATTTTAGGATGGTTTTTCACATTATAACGTTGTATTTTATTTTTAAAATAATATTTTTAGGGTTCTATGATGTAAAAATAACAGCTGTTGTCTTTATAAGTTCTTTTAATAACAGAAATTAACAATATTAGAATATACTGTAGAAACTAAGATACATAAGAAACTAAACTTTTTTTTACAAAATGTAATTTCTAAAAAAAATGAATTTATTGTGAAAGAATAGGACAATTTAATACAAAGTATGGCCTCCTCTGCTATTCAGAACTTGTCGGCAACGATTATTCATTGAATTAATGAGACTGTTTATGTTATCTTGCGGTATTCGCTCCCAATGGAATTGTAGCAAATCCTTCAGCTGTTGGGTTGTTGTCACTCCGTCCAAGTCCTTCAAAACACGTCTCTGGAGCATGTCCCATGCGTGCTCAATGGGGTTGAGGTCTGGCGATTGTGCAGGCCAGGGCAATACCAGGATGTTCTCCGTTGCCAAGTATTCACTGGTTCGCCGAGCTGTATGTGAACGCGCATTGTCATGCATTAACGTAAAATCGAAGCCAAAGGTTTGTGCAAATGGATGGACATAAGGTCTGAGAATATCCTCAATGTAATTTTCAGCGTTCATTTACTAAAACAAGCTCAGTTCGCCTGTTCTTTATAATACCCACCCATACCACAACTGTTGAGCCGCTGTATGGATGAACTTCCTGAACGCACCTGAGCCATTCAGTATTTCCGGGCCGACGGTACACTCGCACCCTTCTTGTATCAGGCCTAAACCCGAATCGCGACTCATTGGAAAACATAATTTTATCCCATTGTTTATGGGTCCATGTTTTGCGTTCTGTACACCATTCATTTCGACGAGCGCGATTCCCGTGACGTATCGGTGGACACGTGATTGGGCGTCGAGCTAGTAGGCCGTACTCATGCAGTCGATTTCGCACAGTTTGGGGACTTACATCAACACCACTTGAATTTTGTAGCCTCAAACTTATCTCTCGAGCGGTTAACATCGGCTGGGATCTTGCAGTCAGTTGTATGTATCGGTCTTGCCGAGTGGTTATACTCCTTTTACGGCCTGGATGCTGTTCAGCGGGTTCCCTTATATTATTGTAGCGCTGCCAAAGACGAAAAATAATACTTCTATGAATGCCAAAATATCGAGATACCTGAGATTGATTACTTCCCGCTTGCAACATCCCTACAGTTCTTTGCATTTCATCTGCTGTCAAAAGACGTCGCTCCATGACGTAGAGAATATCTAACAATTCAATTTTGTCGCTAACTTTATTTAAATGGTTGGTAAAATTATAAAATCAAGACTAAACGTAGCAATTAATACGCACTTAAATTCAAACAAATTCGCAGTCATTCAATTTTATGAAAAAACAAAACATAATCTAAATTTTTTTTTACAACCAGCCAGTATGTCATCAATAACAAAAAAGTTTATTTACCTATGCACTTTGAGTGAGTAAATACTTAAAAATTAATTAATATAAATGGTAAATTTGTAATATCATGTATGTTGCTTAGACTTTTTTGATGTGTTTATTTATATGTAACTATAATATTGAATGATATAAATGTATACAATCGATCGACATAAATTCATAAATCGTTTCTATCCTACTAATATTATAAACGCGAAAGTTTGTAAGAACGTATGGATGTCTGGATGTATTGATGTACGGATGTATGTTTATTACTCTTTCACGCAAAAACTACTGAATGGATTTTGATGAAATTTTACAATAATATAGCTTATACATCAGAATAACACATACGCTATAATTTGTAATGTGAATATCCAAAATATAGCTGGTGAAACCGCGGAGCGCAGCTAGTAATATATAAAATAAATAAAATTCCTGTTATAATATTCTGTCTTTTGTGTAATTTAAATTACTTTTTCCTACGATTCAGAATTACCTTCCTTCATATAAATAAAAATGTATTGTGTCTAATACGAATTATTATTCGAAGCCTCTTAATTTGGCGGGCTTTTTCTATTCCATTTGCGCTAATCGTCTCACAAAGGCACTAATTTAATATGAATAAGAACCAAATTAGTTTCTCACGTTTTACTTTATTATCCGATAATTTGATTGAAATTATTTGGGGAATTTATTTTATGTATCACTAGCTACCCGCCTCGGATTCACACGTTTTCTTTACTATAACATGCATGCATTAGTTTTATTTTATTCCAAGACCGATATAACCTCTATACCGATAGACTTGAGCCAGTTGGAGCTTGCCTGGTGGTGTAGTGTCATGATGCTGGGTCTCCATTAGGGCTGAGTCCATTCGGTGAACAAAATTATTATGCTTTCCTATAATATGGGTAACAAACGAAAAGACTTGCCAGTCCAGCGATAGCTAAAAAACTTCTTTAAAAATAAGCTATTTGAATGCGGTAAAAACTTTTAAAACTTTTACTTATCTATAACGTCACTATACAATTTATATGATAAAAAATCTTGTCTTGAGATTTACCTGCGCAGATAAACAGAATTAAGTTAGCAACACCGTTGATAAAACTATATAGGGTAGGGGGTAGTACTTTTTATGTAATTCTAAGACTACCTAGTATATAACCACTGTTCCGATACAACTGACCACTATGTCAAACGGAGCTCGCCTGGTAACGATTATGACTGTTACTGTGCGATATCGGTCCCATGTAGAAAGCAATTAAATAGCGTATTCTGGATGAACTTATCGACCAAGTAAATTCGAGCTGCATCAACTAACAATGATGGGCAAGATTTAAAGCTAGAGACGTTGTTGGACGATGTAAAATTTCTTCGCAATTAAGGAGAAAAAAAACTTAATCGCAATTAAGGAACATATGAGAGTAGATCGAAAATACTAACGCTGATAAGAGCTCTCTCGTTAGGCTCATCATAGAGAAAAATTCGCGAAACTGGAGACAACGGCACGAAATTCACATAACAAGTGATAACGGCTGACATGTGATTGATAAATGATAGTGTTGATAAAAATGGATACCAAGAATCTATAATCGTATAATCACATACATGAGCTGTAACTTTCACACCATAAAACGTTATAGCGGTGAAGTAATGTACTTTTAATGTATGCGAGTAATCACGGACTTTATATAGAAAATTATAGTAAGCGAAGCTTTCAACGTGCAAGTAATTAAACAGAGTAACGTTTACAATATACGCTATACAGTGCATCAGCTTGGTTTTAGAAATAATTTTTACAAGCTTTTATTAAACGCTTTTGTTATTTATTTTAGCATCATATACCTAACCCAAATTCAATTCACTCATATACAATTCTTTTGTTATTGATAGTGTTCCTTTATGTAAATGAGTTAGGTTTAATTTTTCAATAGAAGGCTTTAAAAAAATATACTACAAGATTTGTATGAAAAAAATTCAATCATAATTAATTTCAATTACAAAAGTAAACGCATAGAATTAAAATTTCCATCAAACATTATTTTTTTTTCAAACTTTATTTGTCACATTATTAATAAAAGTTTTTTTTTAAATTTTATTATTAGTTAAACCCATAAAATATCGTATGAAAAGTGGAAAATAAGGGAGGGAAATTCAAACTTACAAAACGTGTCACCATTGCGTGCCATGGGTTGTAAAGACATGTGACGTCACATGACACGACATTGGATTTATCGGCGTCGATATTCATACTGTGATAATAGTATTTACAAAAATAGTTTTCAACTCATATTCTTGTAGCGCTTTTTAGTGCGAGTGGGTTTGTAGTGAATCTAGGACGATGACTGGAACAGGTTTTTCGTATGTATATTAATATAAACCAATGTAGATAATAAAAAATATTATAAACATCTAAAGATAGGAAGACTAAACAAAAATTTACGTGTGCGGAACACTTTTTCGTAATATTCATATGAAGACACTGCGTCCACATTATTAATCAAGTCAATAATTCCATAAATCTTCATAATATACGAAATCTTTGAACAATGAACTATATCAATGCAGTTTCTCTATAGTCCGCACTTCTGTACCATTCACTCAGTTCTAATCTCATTCGCTTGTCGTCAAAATAGGAAATGGCCGCAATCAATCACTTGTTAACTGATTCCGGCAAACAATCCTGCCTTGCCTGCCTTCCATCACTAGAATCGCCTGTGATGTTAGTTTTGGATATATTTCATACTAATTATATCATTTTCGGACTTAATTAAGCAGGAATGGTTAAACATTCAGTTATATATATAAAAGGTACGGAAACACTTTTGATTGATTAGTGGTTTCTGCTTCTGTCTGACGAGTAGTTTCATAGATTAATATTGATTCAGTAACCCTTATTGCAGATCAAGTGGGTCTTTGATTTATTACTGGCTTAGTTTACAATTGGATAGAGATGTCGATCGAAGTAGGCGAGAGTTTTTGCAATCTAAAAATGAAACGTAAACCTGCACATACATCACAAGCCTCAGAAGAAAAAAATTAAATACTTTATGAAAATAATATAAATAATGTTTTAAAACATTCCATCATCTATAAGACAACTTTGATTAAAAAAGTTCTTCTCAATATTAATAAATATGTAATCAAGATTATAATATCCTTTTAGTGGTTTCGGATATCAATTTTGTTTGATTACTTAAAGTAATGAAAATGTCTTCAGCAGCCTTTTAATAATCTCTTATAAAAATACTCAATTTGGTCTTATAAGTATTTAGAAGATTTAAGTTAAAAGAAACATTGGTTATTGGATAGAAATAAGATGTAGGTACATTGTGAATATAAATGTAAGAAATACTTTTTTTAGAATTTAATCCATCTTTCATTTTATTTTAAATATAAAGAAATTTCAAGTTTTAGTGGATAGCTGAGAAAAATTGTTCCAAAATATATTTTCCTACATCATAGGTCAACTACAATGATTCGGACTTTTAGGTAGATTACTTAGAGGTACTTAGTCCATTAGTATAAGAAGTACTATAATAAGATGTAAGATATGTCTATTTTACTGAAAAATATAATTAATTAATTAATAGCAGTCTTGTTTGTTTTTTTTTTACACAAGAAAGAAAATCAAAATATATTCTTTAAAATAATTAAAACACAACTTGATTTCAGAAGTTCAAAACAAATCGCGCAAATTAAATTCGGTTCACTTGAAACAAGCAAACCAGATTCAGGAAGTTCTGATTTTGCCTTTGCCGAAAATGAAAACATGGCCGAATCATGATATTAGTGATCTTATGATATATAAGATGTGGTATTCTACAAATCACTACTGGCTAGCAGTAGCTCTAATCTTATCATAAGCACCTAAGATTCTTTTAATTCACAGTTCACACATCATCATGTTCCTAAAAATCTAAAATTAAATTTCTTGGAAACGCTGAACTTATTTATTGGTTTACATAATATTTTGAATTATTCGATACCGTGACGCATTTACGATTATCAATCATAGAGTTCTGGCGCTGATACCGCCAAGATTTTACATTTACAAGAAAATTCTAATATAAAAGAGATTATTTTTACTTGCATAATCAAATATAATCAAAGAAAAAAAAATTAGATCAATATTTATTAACAAGATATTTCATAGCCTTTGATTGGAAAATTCTTATTGGTTTATTTAAGAATCCCAATGGCTAATCTACTTATAACTAAAGATGCCTAGATATATTTAAGGAGTTTGACAAGTTATTTTATAAAGTCAATTTATATATCGTAGTGTAAGTGTAGTAAAGTATAATGCAATGCAACGGGTGGTAAGTTTAGCTAATCGATATCGATATATAGTTATAATTTAGTTGAGGAGGGTGTTCATGAAATATGAAAAGTTTCCGTCACCTATATTAACACGTCACCTTTATAATGCATTATGACATTGAATAAATATTATTTAAAAAAAGTTATATTAAGAATTAGTTAGAGACGATATAAAAGTAAGGATGAGTACAGTTGAACGGAAATTATGTATTCTTTTAACTAATGTTTCAAAATATATTATGTAATATGTAATATAAAAACAAAATAAAGATCCACATTAGCATAATTAGACCCATCCCGTCCTAACGCAAAGCTAAAATAAATTCGTATTTTGTTCACACAGTTCACATTTTTCAATTCCGTCGAATGCTTTCATTGAATTAACACATTCTCTGTCGACCTTTTCTAGAATATAAATCGTTGAGTTCTTTTCGGCTTTTGTTAATTTATTTGTTTACTTTATGGTTTAAAATTTATTTAAGAGATTGCTCTTTTTTGTTTTATGAAAAAAGATAATGAAAAATCTCAACTAATTATTTAAACAAAAAAAAACAATTTTATATAACACCAGTTATCACGGTTATTTCATCTAACTTGTAATTGAAAAATTTTTAAAGTTTGAAATTTCGAAAATATTTCGAAATTTCAAACTAATATGAAATTTCTGGACGCCATTTTGTGACTCAAGTGTCATGCAAAAATAATCGGTATAGCACTTTGAAAATTGATTATCAACGTAAAACAGACACAACCAAACTTTAGGCCATAAATCTGAATGTCCTGATTATTTCCGATATTTGAAATGATTTTTGTTGACCATTGTTATGAAACATGTTCGATGTGTAGATAAGTTAAATTTATCTGTACATAATACTCCTGTACCCAAGACATAATAATTATAATTATTGTTCCTGTTCTGCTTGCTTTGTTTACTTTTTAAAAGACTTCATTATGACGTGCTTTAAGGGTTCCGTACCTAAGGTAATTTAAAAAATTTACGATCTTATTTTTAGATTATTTGTTGTTTGTACCTCGTCTACGGTCACTTGTTGTACGTCTTTTTGCCTAACAAGAAGCATTTTAACGGGAGATATCGAGCTGAAATTAATATCAAATACTCAAAGCTCCAGTCGCTTGGAGCCATGAAAAAGTCAAACTTTTATGTGGATGCAACGAAAAGCTACGGCCGTTTATGCATATTACTTATACAGGTTGTAAAAATAGTCACTCTTGAAAATAATATACCACATTACGTAGGTGGAATATAGGTGCTTTAAAAATAACTGTATTTGTAAGGTGAAAATTAATTAGTAGTTGTAGTACAGTATTATTCTTAAAACAAGCAATAAAATATGCATATATATTGTTTAATCATGCATTGAAATAATAATAAAGATAAGCCAATTTTTAAAAAACTCAATGCCATACGTATCTATTACACACCTATTACGCCCAAATTTTTTCAAGAGCGACTATTTTGACACCCAGTATATAATACTCGCAAAGAAATCTAAACCTATGGGGTTCTTATTATATAACTAGAATCATAAAATTCGGTAAGCAAATGCTTGTCTTGACTGTGACTTTGTTTTTAACAGTTTTCCAACGGCAAAATTAGATTTGTCGCTAATTAAAACTGTACGGAACCTTAGGTGCATGAATCCGACATGCAGTTAACCGAATTTTATTGAATCTGTATTTATTACAGCGTTTAATGTCAAAGAGAATATTTATATTAATGGTATAGAAGTATGGATTTATTATTTATGCGGAAAATCATATTTGATAATAGATAATCCGAAGTAAATAAGGTTAACAAATAATTGGGTGGATTCTCCCTCATTATGCTCGATCAAAGCAAACAGTTTGAGCACATGTACGATTTGCCTTTATCATTTTAGTTGATGTTGTACTATTGACATAATAGAGTATTAGTAACTAGTTAGAAGATTTCGGGAATCTCTTTATAATATATAATAATTGTCACCGTTATTATTTAGTTTCTCTGACAACAATAAATTAATCAAAAAATCACGTCAAATTTTTGTTTTTGAAATTAAAGGCGCAAATTATGAGTTACTAGTGTTTTAGGTCAATAAACATAAATGTAACAATCAAATTAAGTGAAACTGAACTCGAAGAATTTACACAGAAGGTTTCCTATATCTACCTTCCGGTTCTAATATTAGGCGCTGGTTTTTTTAAAACATGATTTTAGTTTGACTAACTGAGCCCAATCTTAAAGTGTATATACGTAAAACAGTTATATGTTAAACAGCTATAGATTAAACAGCTATATTATATACATGACATGTATTGACTTGTTGATCTCTCTAAATAACGAAAATGTTCGTTCAATAGAGCTACAGCTTACATACACTACAGCTTCTTAGTTTATTTTTAATTTTAGTTCTTGATCTAGTCTCTAGGTTTGAGGCTGTTAGGCCAAAATTTCATCAATTTTTTGGCATTTTTAGTACATTTATATAGCGCACACACAGCAGAATTTATCTGATTAGTCCGTAGCATTAGTGACCTGATTACCCCTAAGATACTATAGTGATCGCTTTCACACTGTCCGCGTCTTTAAATCTTAAGTATGCGTGATTCATTAAAGCTAATAGACATTATAATTAATCTGTTCCACCTTACTATTCTAGATGTTCTTTTTCCCATTTGTCCTTTTGTAAACATTTCTGCAATTTATAAATATGTATATGGAGTTAGGTTTACATTCCTTTATGTGCCTGTTCATCCATATTTACTCTTTTTTATCTTAGTCTCTAAAAGATCGCACTACTTCATACTTTGCAAAATCAGTTACTTCTGGCAAGTTATTTTTACATAACATAATTAATATCTCTAAAACACAAAATATAATTTTATTGAAATCATTTTATTGTGTTCCACAACGATTTATTGTGTATCTTTTTATTACGACTTCTAGTTAATTCAGCAGTTTTTGTAGGACCAATTTATTACGTAACCTTCTAAGGATATGGTTATCTTTAAAATACATAAAATAAGCTAGTTAAAATTTTGCTATTTTCGTACGAAGCCTAAGCTAATGCAGGCGCAGACGAGTAATGAAAAGTTAATTAATTATAAACCCAATTACACAAGCGCGATCCCGTTTACAATCCCGAATTCCGCAAGTTACGGGATTCACTAACACGGGATTAAGGCGAGGTGGTGTCTATTTACGATTAGGTAAGTTTTATTTAGCCGGTAATTCCAGCGTTGTATAAATTAAATGCACGTATACTATTGTAGTTGGAATATTTTTATAAACCAGTGGTCGCCTAGTAGTAAAGACCATAATCAATTTAAATTACTTTAGGAATAAACAAAAGAACAAAAGAACAGATACGCAGAAAATGACAGATAAATATTGGCACTACTACATATATAAAATATAAAGGTATGGTACATAATATATCAAACCATAATATTATATCAACACATAGTTATACAATATCTCAAATATTTGATAACGGATGATCAGAACGATGACAATTAGATATATATTTCAACCTGATTTTGATTAATATGACAATCCTTCGATATCGAGATTTCGTTCCACAGGACCAAGAACATAACAAAGCAATTACCTGAAAGTCCGATAAAGACATTGATTAATTCGTACCAAGGTTTGACTGCTGAGTAAGAATCCACACAGTAAATAAAGGTTTGTATGAAATATAAGTTTTCTGCTTACTTTCTAAGTCCAAGGAATATTTTCCTATATAAGCCAATAATTTGCGAAGTCATCTGGACTGACGCCAACATTTCCTCGATAGATCATTAATATATCTAATTTCCCTATCAAAGCTATTATATTTATCACAAACATTATTAGGTTTGTTTTTTTTATTACTATGATTTACTTATTACTATTTTATGATTTTAGGTGAACTGGAAGAACTCGATAGATTGAGATTTCTTTGTAAATAAATAAATAATTTCAAGATGATGCCTCCACGTGTTCCTGGTAGACAAAGAGATGGATGGCAAACCAAGTAATCTTATAAGAGGTGATATGAAAAACACATAACTGTTAAATAGGTAATAGTCTTATTTTTTAGAAGGTTAATAGCATCTCAAGTCATTTCAGTCATAAATCTCTACTAAAAAAAGCCCAACAAGAGTACATTAACTTAGATATCTTCAGACATGCCAGTAATAGTATCGGGTGGTTTTCCACTTACAGGCTATAATAATAACAAAGACCACTAATAAAAAAGTTGATTAAAATTAGAAAAGTTATTATCTTTACATCTACTGGTTAAAAAATTCATCATTTGCATAAAGCATGATGAGTTTAAATACTGATTTAAAACTCAAAAACGCCAAGTGTCGTCATGTTGCGTCGAATAATATTCTTTCGATGACAGATACCCCATCACACCATATATGGTGTTGCCATAAATATACTAATTAAAAAGATACCACCAAGACCATGTGATGGCCATTTAAGTGCCATAACATGTTCATTTTGTAAATTGAAGGGTTTCTCGGGAACTACTAACTCTTTCACTGATAGAAAACTACACTACTCTTGAGTGACAAAATAGATTTATTGTTGCCATATACATTTTTTATTTAATAGAATATGGCCATTTTGTTGTCACTAATCCGATTTTAAAAATCCTTTCACTGATAGAAAACTACACTATTCTTGAGTGACAAAGTTGATGTAGTGTTGCCAAATACATTTTTTAATTAATAGAATATAGCCAATTTGTTGTTACTAATCCGATTTTAAAAATTGCTTCACTGAGAGAAGTTTATAGTATTTCCGTCTCTCTTCTCCTTATATATCATTCGCTCTTATCCTCTCTCTTTTTCTCTCTTCAATTTTATCTTTATCTCTGTTCAGAATCATCAGTCTCTTTTCCACTTTCTTTCTTTCGATTATCTCTCTCTCTTTCTTTCTCACTCCCATATCTATTCAATTCTTTTCTTTTTCTTTCTATTATTTTTCTTTTTGTAACTTTTTCCCATTCTCTCACTTGTCTTAATTAATGAATTGAATTTAAAACTACACAATTACAGAGTGACAAATTAAGGAAATCAATTATAATATTATTTTAAATACCCGGAACGAAGCGAAAGCAGACCGCTAATCTATATCTATATTATTATATAAAGAGGAAAGATTTGATTGTTTGTATGTTTGTTTGTTGCGAATAAAGGCTCTAAAAGTACTGAGCAGATTTTAAAAATTCTTTCACCGATAGGAAGCTACATCCTTTCCGGGTAACATAAGCTATGTGGTGTTACCATAAATGCTCTAATTAAAAAGATATGGCCATTTAAGTGCCATAAGGTGGTCATTTTGTAAATTGAAGAGTTTCTCAGGAACTACAAATCCGTTTTAAAAAAAATTTTTCACTGATAGAAAACTACACTATTCGTGAGGGACAAAGGTGATTTAGTGTTGCCATATACATTTTTTAATTAATAGAATATGGTCATTTTGTTGTTACTAATCCGATTTTTAAAATTCTTTCACTGAGAGAAAACTACACTATTCGTGAGAGACAAAGGTGATTTAGTGTTGCCATATACATTTTTTAATTAATAGAATATGGTCATTTTGTTGTTACTAATCCGATTTTTAAAATTCTTTCACTGAGAGAAAACTACACTATTCGTGAGAGACAAAGGTGATTTAGTATTGCCATATACATTTTTTAATTAATAGAATATGGTCATTTTGTTGTTACTAATCCGATTATTAAAATTCTTTCACTGAGAGAAGTCTATAGTATTTCCGTCTCTCTTCCTCTTATAATACTATCATTGTCTCTCATGATCTCTCTTTTTTCTCTTTTTAATTCTTATTTTTATTTGTTCAGTATGATCAGTCTCTTTTCACTTTCTTTCTTTCGATTATCTCTCTCGCTCTTTCTCTTTCTCTCTCTTTTTTACCTATTCAATTTTATTTTTGCTCTGTCCTCCCTCTCTTAGCACCTGTCGCTTTTCTTTTATATTTGTTTCTATTATTTTTCTTTGTATTACTTTTTCTTACTCTCTCTCTTTTTTCAAATAATGAAAAACTACACAATTACAGAGTGACAATTTAAGGACATCAATTATAATATTGTTTTAAATACCCGGAGCGAAGCGAGGGCAGGCCTCTAGTCTTAAATAAAAAAGAGTCAAGTGCCACGATGCCCTATAAGGATTCTATGAAATTGCTCGTCAAACTATGATGATTAAATTAGGACAGAGCATGTTAAAAAACAATAGTAACTATTAGCTTACAGCTTACTGTATCAACAATGCTGTCAATAACGATGCGACACTCAAAATCGAAAGAGGTAAATAAAAAAGAGACATTTTGTTTATTCTGTCAAAATATACCCATAAAATGATAGTCGCTGCTCTTACAGTGGAAAGCCACTCCAACCCAGTTTGTAAGTACGGCGCTATCTGGTTAATGGATCGTTTAGCGCAGCCGCTGAGGTTGCTAGGAAATAGCAACATATCAGTGAACCAGGTAGGGTTTACTGGAATAATGGCTTGGAAACGTTTTGGAGACAGTGCCCTACTAAATAATATGTCTTTACTTTTAGGCAACGAAAATAAAGACTAGTATAAAATAGAAAAGTATCATCAAAATGTATTAGATATTCCGATGACTTCAATGACGAGTTATTTCTATAGATATATTTTAAAAATTCAATAATAATGAGTGATCTCATAGAGTGAACATTGACGGTAAAACGTGAGCCGTTGTTTTGATTACTTGGTGTAGTAAAATATTAGGTAGCTGAGTGGAGCAGTGCACGTTGAACCTGCACTTGATTACCTAATCCCAGAACTTGGTCGGTTTCCTGTCTAAGGTCTTTACGTGCAGTACCTATAGCTCATATATTGTAGTTAAGATTAAGATTTTTGTTAGGCGTTTGAAAGCTAGCACTAGGGTTGTAAAGCCCAGGTTTTAAATTCTTTTCAAACAACTTTTTAATGAATGATTTTTACCCAGTAGTAATATTTCCTTAGTAAATATATACCTACTCGTATTTTATATGGTACCATGAATGCGTTATTAGCTGCAATAAATAAGGCTAGTTAGCAAATTAACCGCAACATGCCGGTTGTTTCAGTTGTCAGGCTAAATTTAATCAAACTACTCTCTGTAAAGGCATTTCCATACATAACTAAATAAAAACTACGAAAAAAGTGTATGAGATCTTTTTTGTAGAACCATTGCTCATAAAAAATGTCAGAGTATTATTATGGAAGATTTAAATTCACAATCAGCCCTCACAGTTAATATTTAGAGCTCAATAAATATTTATATTTATTTGAACCGATTTATTTTTACACCTTTTCTGGCACAGTCCTGTTTGTAGGTTTTATTTAAAAATAATTAAATGTTTACTAAAAATAATGTATCCTAATCAGTATAATATAATAAACCTTATAAAGCGTATAAAATAAATAAAAACGTATACTAACATTGTATTTAGGATTTGTAACTTTACTTCCTTTACGCTGTAGCTAAACAAAAAGTTCCTCATAATTTTGCATGGAATGGAAATATTCATAGTTCCTGTGGGATAATAATTTGTTTACCGATACAGACGATTAATTAAAATTAAGGAAATCTATGTAAACTTTAAAGGAAATACTTTATAACTTTTTTTTACAAACCCTAATCATACATTGATTGTAAATAACGCCCATACAAAGTCGGTGCGATAAACACTTATTACTAAATTATTTGATTTATTTTTACAAATTATGTGACATATTGCCTATAGTTCAATATTTGTTTTGTAAATCCGTTACTACTCACTAACTTTTGTGAGATAAAAGTACATTTAACAAAGCTCCCATAGATGTTATACTGTATTCAAAAAGAAATATATGCTTTATTATTTGTTTTTTTCGTTTAAACAATGCTGAAATTCTCTAAACAATGCACAACAATATTCCATATACACAAACATGTCAGTTATCTGTATGGATTATTCATGTACGGTACAAAATTGTACATTTTAAATTGGCATGGCTTGTTTAGAAGTTCAGCGTATGTTCTCGCAGGATAAAAGACTTACAAGTTATTTTCAACTGTAAAGTATACTTGAAGGATTTCGTTAAATTTTACTTTAGATAGAAAGTTTATTTGTTATTTAATTAAAATGACAATGGACGTAATAATTGGATATGAAAGTTACATCAACCAAAAATATAGTAGGTAGTGCTAAGTTACTGATATTGATTACAAAATACTGTGCAGCAATACTTATAAACATGCATTTTAGGCAGGAAGCCAAGCAGTGTATGGTATGCAAGTTTACAGAGATCTTTCAATTTTAAACATTCATCATCAACTGTTACAACGCCGACTCTTAACCTAAACTACACAACATGCACTATTTTAGACAATTTCAACTATATGAAATAACCTGTAAGAGTG
The DNA here is from genome assembly GCA_905147385.1 of Limenitis camilla. NCBI lineage: Eukaryota > Metazoa > Arthropoda > Insecta > Lepidoptera > Nymphalidae > Limenitis > Limenitis camilla. Next base: position 6,646,297 of record LR990231.1, read on the forward strand.
GCTTCGTTTTACACGAAGTCTTGACGGAGGTTATAAGTTAACGAGCCAATAAAAGTAGTAAGAATTAATATAATAGTCAAAAATCCTTCCAAACTAAAAGTTTAATTGTAAAACATTTATAATGATCTGAATGTCTGAGATTTTACAAGAATCTTCTATATCTTCTTCTAATGTATTAAAATTCTCGTGTCACAATGTTAGTTACCATACTCCTCCGAAACCGCTCGACCGATTTTTATGAAATTTTATATGCGTATTCAGTAGGTCTGAGAATCGGCTATTTTTCATCCCCCTAAGTGATAATGGTGACCTACCCCAAATTTATATGGCAAAACAACGTTTTCCGGGTCAGCTAGTCTTTCTATAATCCTACTAATATTATAAACGCGAAAGCTTGTAAGAGAGTATGGATGTCTGGATATATGTTTGTTAATATCTTAATCGATGACGATCAAAGATGTGAGTCGTGATGCTGGGACTCCATTATGAAGGATTCATTCATATGTATTTGATATTGTTTGCTCGGTTTCTGTATAAAGTGCGTATTATTATTGTCTTTTTCGTGTTACTGTGCAATATAGATATTAATAGGAACAGTTTACTTATAAAAACACAAATGCGCTTAGATTTGGGCGAAGTAAGAAGTGCAAAGAACATAAGATATTGTAAAAAAAATTAAATTAATGCGTTTCAGTATCCAGAAGGGAAATTGAGTTTTTATCTTAATACGACATCACTGAGTTACAATTCTTTTTATTATGTCGTCAACGTACGCTGTAATGGTGATATTAGCTAGGGTTGGGTATATATTAGACCTTTATATAATTCTGTTTGATGTAAATTTATTATTTATAATATTCTTACATTAATACTACGGTAGATTGTCTTGTCTCATATTGCTTAACTTAGTTACCCAGTACTACACTTCACTAACTTATACTTCACTATGATAAGTTAATATTTAATTTATGAAACTGAGAAGTAATGGCTCAATATAAATAACTAGCCAATCAAATACGATCAACAGTGTTAGGTATAGACTACAAGTATAGACTACAGATTATTTTCCATTTCCATCTACCCTCAATCCTAACTTTCCTAAAATAGGTGGATAAACAAATAATAAGTTTCAAGCCTTCAATTAACGGCTTCGCCTTCCGCACGCTTCTTACAGATGACCTCAGGTCGAGCACGCATAGCTCCCTTCGAGTATATCGAACTTATATTCACGCAAATATCGTGAAGTGAAGAGTATATTATGCCAAACGCAAAGCCAATCAACAAATTCGCGGGACTTGGGTAAGGTGAAAGTGAACGTTCGCGAATAACCATCTCACGCGGGGCTATTTCGAACCAGGTAACCAACCATACCTTTTCTTTACGCAACAAACAGTGTGGCTAACTTTATCAGTAACAATAATAATTTAAATAGTGAGCGTAGTTGAATATACACATTTTTTGTACTAATTTTAAAATGTTGATTTAGTTTTTAACTTGCACAACTGTCACACTTCCGCAGGTAAACCGAATAGTAGCTTATTATTGAATATTAGCTTTTTAAACTACATATAGTTGGTAGCTCGATAACAACACAGTCATGACTGATACTAATAATAGTTGCTGCTTTAGTTTTATGTGTAAAGTAAAATTAGTTTATATAAATAATACTCTTAGTATTAGAAGTGCCGCTAAGCAACAAACTTAATTTAATTTGAATTTTACTAAAACGCAAATAAAAATCTGGAAAGGGTAAGAGAAACAATAAGTTATCTGCGTCTTGTTTGCAACACACTCCATCGCGAACCCCTTAACGCTAATTACTATCTCGACTGCATTTACACCGTTTAGTAGTCAGTTTATAAGTATATTACATTATAATTAAGTACCATATTTTCTGAAAGCTTTTTTTAGTTATTTTAATTTAAAAAAGAGAAAAAAAGATATATGCAACTGGATTTAAAAAAATGCTTATTGGTAATAGCGAAACAAATGTGCAGTATAGCGGTATGCTCACTAGAATATTTCTTGCAATGTAATAATAGTAATATATATTCATATATACCCTACTCCCATGGCAATATATTTATAATATTTTAGTAATAACCGTTCTGATAAATGTCCATGCTAAAACGGAAATTATAATTATTCAAACCCATTTCCGTCGGAAGTGTGTCAATCGTGCAATCTTCGAAATCAATATGCTATTCAAATCAACGCTGCTAAAATTATAACCAACAATAACTATCACATATGCAATTTTATTTATTTATTAATAAATTACTTTTATTTCCGTAACCTAAAACTACTTCCATATATAAATATTTTATTATTAAAAAAATGTTATAATGTAACCTAAAATATATGTCGGAATCGTAAGTTAGCCTTATGTTAGGTTAGCGTTGTACCTTAAGCATAGACTGTAAACCTATGCAGTGAAGGAGAGTGTTCACATATGTGGCAGGGCAGTCCTTAAACGTACTGGCTTGGTCTAAGGCACTGCTTGTGTTCCTGTCAGAATAGTCCTGTCAGAAATCGTTTAGTTATCTTTTGACTGTGTCGCGCCCGTAGCTTTTAAGATAGGCTATTGTGCGCATACGTTGCTTATAAAAAATTTTACATTCCAACTGTCTCTTTTCCAATTGTAATTTTCAAATAATGTATAGTTCTGCAAAATGTATTAAATTATGTATGTATTTATGTAAATTTCTGTAGCTGTACTGAAATTATAATTTTCATATGAATTGTTCCAGTTCTATACCTTTGCGTGATAATGTCGATAAGCTGTTTCAGTTAACTTGAGCAATAACTTATATCTATTCATAGTCAAATCTCAGGATCAGAAACAACAATTTGTTTAATTTTAATATTAATAAGCATACAAAATGGGTATCGTAGGGCCTCATATCATTAAGACAGATGAAATAATTAAAAAAATGTCCTAAATAAATTAAAATTTAACAACTGATCTTAAGATTTTTTGATAATTTTATCGATTGATAGAAAAATCGATCTTCTAACGAAGTATGTAATCTCATATTTTTTTTAAATGTAAAAACTATTATTTAATTATTTATTTATTTTTCAAATTGATTAAATAAATTGTTTCTTACCTAAAGGCACAGGAAAGAAAAAGCTTAATAATAATTTAAACTCGCAAGTACAATAAACAACAGCCTTACAAATCAAAAAATAATAAAAATTACTACTCTTAAGTCCTATACCCTTGACAGTTTAATTAGGTACATTATGCAAAATAAGAATTAACTACTTTTGCCTAATTACCAAGCATATTGTGAACATGTAGTATAGTAGCTATGAAATTTTATTTATAGTCTTTAAAAACCGAGGTCTTACATTTTTTTATTCCTATCCTTAGATTTAGACACTAGATCATGGTTCAACTATGGACGACCCTTAAAGATAAGATATTTAACCTTATTTACACTCTAACAATAATGATAATTTGTTTGTGGTACATTGATTTTCGGTTTATATTGGCTATATCGGCATCTATATATTGACTTTGACTGCTCGCACACCTTCCAAATGTCTAGTTCACGCTGGAAATATTTTTGTGAAGCTTGTGCGCACAAAACCTCACGAGTGTACTCTCTGTTCCCTCACCCTCTAAGTTCAATTGTACGACAGACTAACACGACCACAGAAAGATCTAGAGCACATGCCGATCCCACGCATGGTATAACATATCAACATTCTTAAACAATATAATTAATTGATAAGACAGCAATGTCCTAGTAGCTAGAAGAAATAAGAATTTTAAAGCTGCTATCCCCGCGGGATTCGAACGCACAAACTCCCCATCTTAAAAACAAAATCATCCTAAAAGGAAAACAGAATAGTCAAGCAGTAGTCATAAAATCGTAGAAGATGTACTGTAGTATCTTAGTCTTTTACGATCAGCAGAGATGGATTGTATTCTAAGCACGCCTTTCGCGAAATGGCTTAAGTTTCATTTAAAGATTACGTTCCTGTGTAACATACGGCGAAGCGGCAAAGGTCGTAAACAGTCGAAGTGGAGCAGTTAGCGAAGTTAAATTGGCGAAGTCCCAGGTTCAGTTTTAATACTTTTTTGGCGTCAAAAAGCTAAGGTTTTATTGTTACCGTAATTTATGGCTGCGGTTTGTTTAGAACCTGAACAGTGTGATTGCTTTTTTAAAAGTTTATGGCAAACAGGTAAACTTTATATTGACTTTCTTTTAAAATAATCTAAAGTACAAGCTTTATCATAGCTGAACGTAAAGTAACTATTTAAAAAAATTCTGCTGTCTAAGTGCGATTTGCGACTAGAATACCATAATGCCCGTTAAGCTGATAAAACCCGATTGGTTTCAATGACTGTTCAAATAGAGGTTTTTTGTTGAAGTTTCAATAATATATCAGAATCTCTATAAAAAAAATCGACATATTATGGTTAATGATGTGCTAATGTTTTTGTTCTGGTTTTGTTTTCTTTTTTTAGTATATTGCTGTCTGCGTTAATGAAGGTTCTAAACAACTTTCTGTTTCATGGCCAGGCCGGTCAAAATGTTGCATATTGTTTACTATCCGACCCGCTCGACTGCGTCCGCATGGAATTTAGTACTTCAAACTCTCTTTCACTCTCCTCTACCAGGTCATCGTCGCGCATGCTCAGGCAATGTTTTCGATAAAAGCTCCCAGGTGGCTTGACTTTTGCAACATTTTCAATAATTATCATATTTTAACCAACTTACTAAAGAAAATCTTAAATTATAAACCTAAAGCTTCCTCATAAATCGCTCTGCCTATTGGTGAAAATCTTTTAATTACTTTATGAGTTAATTGTTCTTTCTAATTCATATAAAATAATAAAATTCAAAATTTTTGAATTTTTGAATTTTATATAAATATTTAGGAAAATCTAATTATAATATAGCAATGGGTATAGTAAATTCTCTCAGCCTCATTACTTCAAATTCTAAATCCAAGCACACAACGTGCCAAATGACGTCACGCACTTCGGTGAACGCGTTAATTTGTTATGATTTATGAGATATGGAGATTGACTCGTAAATAATTTGCGTACTATTCACCTACTAACAGATTAACACTTATTTGTATTACTACTGCCAACCCGCTACGTCTACGCACGGGTTGTAGAGCATATTATTTCTACGTGTATCCCACCGTTCAAAATGAAAGCTCCCAGGCGGCTTGACTTTTTCAGGCCTTTTCAACAATTATTCATATTTCATCAATTTGCACTTAAACGTTTCTTATGAATCTCTCTGTCCGTTGGTGAAAATCCGTTCAGTAGTTATTATTCTATTGCGAACAAACAGACAAAAGGTGGGACATTGTTTTATAATATGTATTGATAATATAAACCCATGGTTTAGACGTCTAAGTTAGCGTATTTGATATCAAGTTCAAATAGACGAATTTTTCTTACCCGAAAAAGAAAGCGTAATTCCGTAGGTAAGAAGTAATATTTTATACTTCAATTTTCAAAAAATAATTATTAGTTTTTTCTTCTAGATTATATTATATGTCGGGCTATAGTTGGGGTAGGGTTCTTGTTCACGCCGTCGTGTGGGATGCGGTGTTCCACAGGGTTCGGTCCTTGGGCCGATCCTGTGGAATATCGGGTTCGACTGGCTCCTGAGGGCCCCGCTCCTTGCCGGCATGAGGGTCATCTGCTATGCAGATGATACCTTGGTGGCGGCGAGGGGTAGGACCTATCAGGAGGCGGTACGCCTGGCGGAGATAGGGACTTCGTTTGTGGTGGATCGAATTGGAAGGCTGGGCTTGAGGGTCTCCTTGTCTAAAACAGATGCCATACTCTTCCACGGTCCAAGAAAGGGCCCCCCGCGAGGTGCGCGCGTTGTAGTCCAGGTAAAGGCCCAGATAAAGTGCCTGGGCCTCATCTTGGACGAAAGGTGAAAGTTTGAGGCGCACTTCACCGCTCTCGCTTCTAGGCTTATTAGCGCCGCTACTACGTTGGGGAGGTTGCTACCGAATGTCGGCGGCCCGAGCTCGCCGTGCCGGCGCCTCTATGCCGGTGTCGTATGGAGCATGGCGTTACACGGAGCTCCCGTGTGGGTGGAGGCCTTCACCGCGTCGAACAGAGCCCTGCTGCGCAGAACACAGATGGTACTGGCGGTGAGAGCGATACGGGGCTAGCGTACGGTGTCCTAGGTGGCGGCAACACTTTTGGCGGGTGATCCTCCCTGGGAGCTCCAAGCGGAAGTGCTAGCCGAGGTGTACCGCTTTCGAGCGAGCCTGAGAGCGTGAGGGGAATTCCTCCCTAGCATGGTGGCAGGTGGGATTCGGGCTCAGGCCCAGCTAGCCTTGATCCGACGTTGGGAGGATGATCTGGAGTTCCCCCTGGCTGGTCGAGTGACCGTGGATGCGGTTCGTCCCCACCTCGCTCAATGGATCGGCAGGTGGCACGGTATTCTCACCTATCGGCTGACACAGGTACTCAGCAGAAACGGTTGTTTCGGGCAGTATTTGTACCAGATTTCCCGGAGGGAGCCAACACCTGTATGTCATGAGTGTGGGGCGGCTATAGATACATCGCACCATACCTTGACCGAGTGCACCGCATGGGGGCCCCAGCGCCATGTCCTGGTGTCATCCATTGACGGAGACCTGTCCCTTCCGAGTGTGGGGGTGGCCATGCTCGGGAGTAAGACGGGCTGGTTAGCGGTTGCCTCCTTCTGCGAATCGGTGATCTCGCTGAAGGAGGCCGCGGAGTGGGCCCGGGAAGCCGATGCCTCATCTGATCCGTTCCGTAGAGGTCGACCGCCTCGCCAAGAAACCATATCGGAAAGAACTTCATAATTTAACAATTAATCCATTTAATTACTCCATATCTTATCAAATAAACAGTCAAAACTCCTAGTAGTTTTGACTGTTTATTTGACAGTCAAAACTCCTAGTAGTTTTGACTGTTTATTTGACAAAACTACTTTTTTTATATAGAACAAATTTTCCCAATAAAAACTGTTTAAGTGTAACATTTTGATATATTAGAACTTTCTTTTCATCCGAGATCGGAAACTTGTAACATTCTTAAAGTTTCTAAATTTCCTATAACCTGGTTGGGCTATAAAAAGCGATCTAGTAATAAAATTGCATTAACGGATGGTTCCGCGCTGAACACCAATATGATAGGCACATCACGTCGTCTTCGTGGGTGTTTCATCCCATAAGAAGTAGCGGAAACTTATAATCCATTAAATACGCGTAATTAAAAAACAAGACGTTCCTCCTAAAGTAAATTACAACCTGCTACTTACTAAAAATAAATGACATGTATCAGAGAAATGTTTTTCTTTAATTTTTGATTTAATATCAAAGAAGTCATTTTCAAAAAATCATACTTTAACCATCAGATATATTTTTTTTTTTGTTTGAGTTAATTTTGAGTAAATTATACAAAATATTATAACTTTAAAGCTTTTATTCTGTTTCTTCACCTAAGGTATCACTCTGTGGTTGAATCTTGTAAGTACTATATTTGACTAACTTTCCGGTTTTTAACTAAACTCAAATATGTAAATTGGATGACGATGCAATATTAATAATAAATTGCGCTGATCTGATGTAGGAGCCTGTAAAAACACAACGCAACCTCATTAAACTTGGGCTCGTTATATTCGTCGTTAGCTTGTCTGCAAAGTTTTGCTTATAATAAAATCTTAAGACTGACTCCCTATGCAGTGGAAAAGAAATATATTACAGATAATAACCTAAATCAGTATATTAGTGATTTTTAAAATTCTAGTTTCCAGTTGAATATCAGATATACTCGTTACTTGTATCACTTACGCCAAACGTACAATATTCCTCGCGAAACTTAGATCTAGTGTCCCACTTTGTAACGTAATAGATTCAACTTTTATACAAGTTTCGAGCAGTTTCATAACTTTTATTTTCTTATTAAATTCTTTTAATTCATCTTAAGCGAAACAGGACTTAGGAGTTTAGGACTGAGAGTTTCTTAATTAGTTTTGTGAATTAATTATGTTTAGAACCTGTCTCAAATTTTTAAGGTATAAAATCCTGGGATCTTTTTAAATTAACTTAATTTTATGCTTACTTTTTATTGTAACTGTGATCAGTGCTTAATATATGAAAATCATTATCTCATCAAATTACATATACTATAATTTTTTGATTTTTTTAATGACACATTTTTAAACATCTTCTCTTCAACACAAATTGATATTGATTATTAAGGACACTTTATTTTATTGTAATCTTATAAATAAAATTTGAAATCTTAGACAGATAGATAGATAGATAAAAACTTTATTGCACACTCAGAAAAAGAAACATAAAATTAATACAGACAATATTTTAAGAGGAATGCAAAGGCGGCCTTATTGCTAAAGCAATCTCTTCCAGGCAACCCTTGGAGAGAGGAAGTCATGTACGCAAACGGGCAGGTGCAAACCAATTTTAAAATATAGCAAAATAACTATATTAACATTATATATATTTATAGATTTACTTACTTATTCTACATACATTAATTCTACATACAATACGTAAAACATGCACAAAATAAGATAATACATATATAAAATACATACTTGATACATAAATTAATAAAAGTTAATTACATATTTAAATAATAATCAATAAGACGACGTTTAAAAATATTAAGAGACTGACGAATGTAACGAGGAAGCTCGTTCCACAGAATGCAAAACCGATTAATTAAACATGACGGGGAGTGCGAACAGTGAAGGATAGTGTAAAGGACAGAAAGAATATGTAGGTTTCTACGTTGTCGGATTGTCAACCATTTCAGCAGAACTCGAAACTGTGAGACATGGTCGAATTTGCGTAAGCCATAGATATATTTAATACATATGTGAAGCAAACGTTCGAGTTTATTAAGCTGCTGTTCGCGTAAATCGGGATAACAACAATCGGCGTAATTCAGTATGGGGAGTAAAAGAGAATTGACTAGAGAAATTTTAGTTTTAACTGGTAGGAAATGTTTCCACCGCCTTAAGATACCAAAGACTGCAAATATCTTTCTACTCACCTCGGAGACTTGCACAGACCAAGATAGTCCAATTATCTAAAAAAAAGACCTAAGTTTTTATATCTGATGATCTTATAAATCATATTATTTAAAGCTCTCTTGAATTTGTTTAATAAAAAACTGATATAATGTAGAGCTAATCTGTGGATTACATATAGGCGGTATATGGATAAATTATAATTAGTGCATGCAATATTGTGACAAGTTCGTCTGTCACTAATCCACCTGATACTGTAATGTGGTCGAATTCAATTACACGCGGTAAATTTCCATTATTCAAAGCTCCGTGTTCAATATTCATGTAAAATACACGTACATTGTAAAATTATATCTAATGTAAAACTGACTTATCTATTCTTGTTGTTGTAGCAAACAATCTTTCTAGTATTTAATCAGACTCCAATTACTACAATATTTAACATGATACAAATTTCGCAATAAAAACTAGCACTGACAATAACGATACAAGTTTTAAACAAACACACGCTAACACTCCACACTGATTACTTTATAATTAACTCAGTTAGCTGCAACCCGGAGACGTCCATCGCCCATAATGTATGTATTTATGTCTATGGAAAACAATGTTGCAACTTTAATAGCGAAAATGTCAAGCCAAAAAATATAAAAGTTTAATATTTAGAAGCCCTTGGACATATTATGTGAAACGTATATTGAAGAAGTTACTGTGATATAAAACCCTCACCTGCCCTTGATAAGATAATACAATATAACAACATCTTCTTCACATAGTATAAAATGAGTCGCTTCAGCTATCTGTTCGATCTTTAAAACAACTCAACGAATTTTAATGCAGTTTTCAGCAATAGATAGTTATTCAAGAAGAAGATTTATATGTATGATTTGTACCCACAATTACCGTGCGAAGCCGGGACGGGTAGCTAGTAAGTAATATAATAATGTCTTATTTAATTTACTATAGATAATGACAGAATTAGATAATTTCTATGTAATTCAATATTATAAATATAATTTTAAATATTTATCTGTGATGTTTTGTTAATTAATTTAATTTGCTATTTTGCGTAGACTTTAGAACTTATTGAAATAATGAATCAAATAAATATAATTGCTTCCATTGAAATCGTCAATACATTCGTGATCAATTATAACGATACTATATTTCAAATATAGTGACTCAATTTAAATAGATTAAATTATAAAACCAATTGCACAAAACTATCAACGTTTTGCTTGAAAATTGTTCATTTCAACGCGCTGTTGTGTCCAAATTAAACCATAAAGAGAGAAATGAAAATTTTTGGTATCAAATCTAAACGGGTTATTACTATTGGCTATCTAATTTTTTTTTTAAATAAACTGGCGACAAAATTATAAATATGTATAATAGCCTCAGCCAAAAAGGTATAAATAATCAACATGACAAAAAATTTACAATTATCAAAAAATTTATAATCTCGCCATTTTGTATTTGATTTGCTGAGGTAAGATTATAAAATCATGTTCCAACGCCATCTTGTGCTAGTATACAGGATGGATTTTTGAGAAGGGTCAGTAAGGGCAGGTACCTTAAATGTTATAGTTACAGGAAAACGTTCCTAGTAGACCATTCCTAACTTTTTAAGATATTCTGAACTGCATTCACAGATTTTTGAGAAAATGTACGGAGAGCGAAAAAAGTGCTAAAATCCAAAAAAAATACTTTTATGCCTATCGATCCTACTTCGTGTGGGGATCAAAAGACTCTATAGGACCATTGAAGGTATGAGTACTAGAAATTTCAGAAATCGCCAAAAACATTTTCCATACATTTTGTACTGAAAAACGAATAATCAACTCGTAATACTTTTATTGCCAAACAATCCTATTTCTTACCGTGTTTAAAAGATTATTTAAGGCCAACTGAATTTTAAATACAAAAACTACGGTACGACACAACATGTCACATAAACTTAAAAAATAGGTGATTAATGAAATTTTAATAGACAATTCGGGACTCAGTGGATAGGAACACATAGTTTAATAAAGTGGTCAACTCGCAGCCCCGATCTGACGCATCTCGATTTCTTTTGTGGGGCTACCTAAAAAACGAATGACGACAGTTTTCAGGAGCTGAAAGAGGCATTAAATAATATCCATCCAAGAAAGTTATCCGCTGCTACTTGCTCAGCACAAAAACGAATGAACTTACGTAGAAAACGGCGGTCATTTTGAGCATTTTATTTCGAAGAATCACGTCAGAATTTGTGTTCGGTAAAATGGTGATGAAATCAATGAACTTTAGACAGACTAACGCATATTTCAATATTTGTTTGTATAAAATACATTAATAGATACAAAGTAGATAATTTTATTTAGAAAAAGGTGTCTCTGATATTTCAGCTTAATATCATAAAAGGTAAAGTACAAACTTCACTAACAAAGGACCTTGAGATTTAGAGTCTATTGTAAAGTAAAAACATTATTACAATTCTAATTTATTTCTAAGACTTTTGCTTAGTTTATTTAATTGGAAAAGTTGACAGTTTCTATTAAAATACGAGTATTTGTAATTGAAATGAAAGACTATTACAGGGTATGTCTGTAGATTAGACTAGAGACCAAAACTATACACAAACAATTAAAAAAAAGTTTTAATAATACATTATAATTGTAATGTAATTAATCATTGACTTTATAAATCAAACCCAGCCTCAATTTAAATAAATTTGATTCATAACAATGATACTTTACTTATATTCTTCAATTAAATTCTTAATAATTTTACTCTTTTAGACCCATCTATCTTTACCTGAGTTTAAATTAATCCCTTTCCTAGAAAAATACGTTCATATTGCCAATTAAAATAACCGACTTCAAAAACTAAAAAAAAATAGACTAAAAAGTAAGAAATAATTCCGTTATTTTTTTAACCCCTCTTTATTAGGACACTAATATACAATAATTGTTATTTTTGAAGTCAGTGCCAGCCGTGTAGTGAGGTGAACAGACTTGTAGTGAGGTGGAATAGTAATAGGTAGGTATATCTATTACTATTCCATCTATGAAATAGTATGTACGATTGTACGTACTATACTATTGCCGGCACCGACTTTAAAACTGCTGGACCAAACTATGTTAAATTTTTATGGGACCAAATGGCAACTATTCCGCATCACACAAAAGAAAAATCACGTAAATCGGTTCATAAATCTAAATGTAATCGATATACATATATAAAAAAATAATTAAACCAATCGAATTGAAAACCTCCTCCTTTTTGAAGTCGGTTAAAAAGAATACCGCTTCCTTCTGTTGTTGGTAATTGATATAAGTTAACAATAAACATCTCTATTCATATTAAGTCTGTGTTATTGGCCAATCAACTTATCAGTTACGAACTATAAATAATTAGGAGATTTTTATAGTGTGACCATCGTTATGTTCTATAAGTGTTTATTCTATATTATTATCTGTAGGCGAACCAGTAATAAATTCCTTTTCGTTGATCATATTCAGAAACTAACTAATGTTGCCACTAGAGAGAATATTTAATTACTGCCCAAGCTATACTAAAATAACTATTAAACTAGAAATGTAACCCCCAAACAAAAACTCTAATTTAGTACAGTCACCAAGTTGTATATGTCGATCTTTTTGTATCGAAAACTAAATATAAAAACAGCACTTCAACAATTTAAAACTCGGATCAAGAAGTCATTAATATATAAAGCATACTATAATGTACAGGATTACTTAAATGATGAGAATGCTTGGAATCTAAGTGACGTTTACTCTCAAGTTAAATGATTTGTATAACAGACTATGTAAACATGGCTTTTTGAAAAGAGCGACTGTTGAGTTTCTGGCCGGCTCTTCTCAACAGAAAACTGCTTTCCGAGCTGGTGGTAGCTTCAGACAAACTAACTGACCGACAAATTTTTGACGTTTCAAAAGTACTTTTCAAAAAAGTCTAATTTTGATTTGAAGCAGTCAATACATACCTAAAAAGTATTCATAAAATGCAAAAAAATATAAATAAAATATGTACTGTTACTTACTACTAAAAAGATCGATATTCATATATTCGATACTTGATATCGAAAGAAAGGTATCGAGAATTGCTTTGATTTGATCTACTCTGTCTAACCAATGTCAATGTTACCATGGTTACAAGATTTTTATAATTGTCAATATATTAATGTTGTCGCGCAGCTCTCAAATTAGAAATATTATAATCTGTAGGTGAATAGGAATAAATGCTTAAATATCCAATTAACTTTTATATTTGTATACAAATTTTAGCATTGACGTCACATGTGACCCAATCACACGTTTTACGACTTCACAGTGGGGTGCTGGGGGTCATGGGTTCTTTCTCATTAAATATGCAAAAAAGTTACCATAAAGGTTTATTTATAAGTTTTTATTATTTATGTATTTTTGTAGGCAAACCATATAATATCTTGTTTATTGTTCTATGAACTAATTTAAATAATTATAATAGTTATTAATGAAAAATATATATTCAATGAATGCACAAGTTAAAATAAACTATGACGTATATTTTTTTAGTCAATAAACATTTTTATTTTATATAATTTATTATGTATCAGAATATTACGTCACGTAATAGAAAAAAAATGGGCGTGATAAAAAATACATAACTAATAATTTTTCTAGATGTCAACGCTATTAAATTAAAATTTATTCAGAAAACATTTATCAAAGATTACCACATTGCAGTGTTTATTAAAACTTCATCATCATCATCATCACAACCCACTAGTGGCCGACTGCTGAGCCGGGTTTCCTCCTCAGAGTGAGGAAGGGGATAGGCCTTAGTCCGCCACGCTGGTTCAGTATGAATCGGCGGAATTCACGCATCTTTCAGAAGTTTAGGGTTTCCTTCGTTGTGATTCCTTCGAGTGATATTTAATTGCTTAAAACACACATAAATAAGAAAAGTCGGAGGTGTGTGCCCAGGATCAAACTCGGACTCAAACTCGTCCAAGTAAAACATCAATGTCTTAAGCACTGGGTTATCACTCCTATATATATATACTCCTAAGCTAATAAACGTTGTGTATATTTAATTTAAGGCAAAATTTCACTTGTCCAATAATCTGATAAAATATATTAGTATATATAAGGAAATGAAATAAATTTTCTCATTCAAAAGCATTAAATTAATGATTTCGGTTGTAATTATAAGTTTTTACTGGTATTGCTTAAATAAAGCAAACATTGGACGTCCAGCTGCTCATTAAAATCTGTGTATTTTATTAAATTTTAACGAATATTTTATTTGTTTTCAAGTTATAATGAAAGCTTATAGCAATTTATATTTTTGTTTACTTACAGTTACTGTTACTGAAATAATACCAGTAATTTACGTATTACGTTTTTGTATCATGATTTATGAATATTAAATTATTTAATGAGTAAATCGTCATTATTGTTTTTATATTTAAATTTTAAATAGCTAGTCAGGTATCTGTACACAACTTTTCAATTTATAAGCGATGGTGTACCTATTGCATTACTTTGTAAAAGTATCTACATCAGTCAGACGCCATTTTAAAAATCGATATAAATAATTGACAATTATTTTTATTTTTACCAAAGTTTTAGATCTTGTTTTATATATCTTATTTTTTTTTGTGTAAGAAACATTATAGTTCAGAAAGATTTGAAGGTCTATTTTGATGTAATTTTAGTCGTGGTAACACTATTAAAGAAAACCGTCTCAAACCTGAAAATATAAGCTAAAGGCAATTGAAGAACAAAATAAATTCGAAAAGTTGGTACGGGTCACAACTTGTAACTTGTAAGTCTATTGCGGTAAACCCTCACCCTTAGTTTTATTGCTCGTGTCCAAGGTTTGTATTATTTTACTTGAAGCAAGGACTTATTTACCAGGTCTGTTAGCAATAAATATTCACGGGTAGTTCATTTAATCTTATTTCGATATTAATCTTATTTCGAGAGACAATATATAAATTTCGTTCCGATTGAATTGAGTTAGTCTGTCAAGTAATATCGCGCAGTAAAATACATATTAAAGTATTAAGACTAATAGTGTAATGTAGTTTGGTGGCGTGGTGATAGACTAATGAACTTTATTATTTTAATATTCGGTATTTAGGTCGAGCGGCGAAGGTGACAGTTTACTGTTATAAAGGACGTCTGACGACGTTGAACCTGCTTCTACGTGTCAAGCACCAGGCGCCGCTCGGCTTCCATTTAGATATTGTCATATGAGTGTTACTGCGCAGTATAGCTCCCATATTCATAACAGGTCTTAATTTTTTTTCCTTCTCGTCCCCTAGTATTAATTTAAATAATTAAAATCCCAGGGAGGAAGGAGCAAGTGCATTATATCACGAAATGTAATAATATTACGATGCAACATCGATATTTCTTACTACCGCATTATATTGTAAAATATTATCAAATGTCAATTTGAACAAATTGACCTTGGAAAGATTTAAAATCCTGCTTAATAAAATTTCATACTCTCGACGTATAACCTAAGAATCACACCAGTGCAGCGCTTAAAATATTCGTTTATTAAAAACTAGTCGATCCATACGAATTCGTCTGCGTGATGCTCCGCTCCTATTGGTCTTAGCATGATGATAAACAGTCTATAGCCGTTCTCGATAAATGAGCTATCTAACACTGAAAGAATTTTTTTAATATAGTTTATTTACATTTAATTAAAGTATGTAGGTACCATTTTGTTCGATAACTTTTTGCCATCTTGTAGGTAGGGCCATGATCCCATTGCTATAGAAATTTTGGGGCTTCTGATCAAAAAACCGTGACAAGTAGTTTTGACAGTCCTCTCGTGCTGTTAACCTGACATTGCCTGAAGAATTCTGAAGAGACCGAAACAGGTGGAAATCTGAAGGTACAAGGTCAGGACTATACACCGGATGCATTAAGACCTCCCAGCCAAACTCTGTTAATTTTTGCTGAGTGGCTAAAAATGTGTGAGGTCTAGCGTTATCATGATGAAAAACCACACCCCTTCTGTTGATTAATTCCGGCCGCTGTGTGTGGATGGTCCTGCCTGGTGGTAACAGCTCATAATGAATAATGCCCTTCCAATCCCACCACACACACAGCATCGCCTTATTGCGAGTTAACCCGGGTTTCGCCACAGTCTGTGAAGCCTTACCGGCCTTAGACCACGACCTTTTTTGCACGTTAGCGTCGTACGTGACCCACTTTTCATCACCAGTTATCAGCTTCTTCAAAAATGGTTCGGTTTCATTACGTCGTAATAAAGAATCACAAATGAGTACACGTTTCATTAGGTTTCTTTCAGTGAGCTCGTGAGGTACCCAAATATCGAGCTTTTTTGTGTACCCAGTTTTTTTCAAATGCGCCGAAACTGTTTTGTGGTCAATTCCCAGTTCTTCGGCTACGTCGAAACTACTGATACACCGATCTTGCATTACTTTTTCAAAAATGGCATCCATTTTATCCGTAATAGGGCGACCAGAGCGAGGTGCATCTTTGACATCAAATTTTCCGGATTGAAAACGCTTAAACCAAATTTGTGCTACTCTCACAGACACTGCTCTAGGTCTAAACATCGCAAAATGTTTTTCGCGGCTTGCGTTGCATTTTTACCTTTTTTGTAGTAAAATTTTAAAATGTATCGAATTTCTTCATTAGATTCACTCATCTTCATCTCACTCAAACAAATAAAAATCACACATTTTCCTAATTTGAATTTGGAATTATCTTCTTTAAAATTTAAACTTTTAATGATACCAAAACCAGCCAGATACAAATAGTATAGCCAAAGAGATTTTATTACAAGTTCATACATATTATAACGCGAAAAGACTTTTTCCCCAACCTATTATTACCAGCGGTCTGCCCTCGCTTCGCTCCGGGTATTTAAAGCAATATTATAATTAATGTCTCTAAATTGTCACTCTGTAATTCATTATTTGAAAAAAGAGAGAAAGTAAGAAAGAAGAGAGTGATAATCGAAAGAAAAAAGTGAAAAGAGACTGATCATTAAAAAAAAGCTTAACAGATAAAGATAAAAATTAAAGAGAGAGGATGAGAGATAATGATAGTAAATAAGAGGAAGAGAGACGGAAATACTATAAACTTCTCTCACTGAAAGAATTTTTAAAATCGGATTAGTAACGACAAAATGGCCATATTCTATTAATTAAAATATGTATATGGCAACACTAAATCACCTTTGTCACTCACGAATACTGTAGTTATCTCTCAGTGAAAGAATTTTTTTAATTGGATTTGTAACAACAAAATGGCCATATTCAATTATTTAAAAAATGTATATGGCAACACTAAATCACTTTTGTCACTCACGAATAGTGTAGTTTTCTATCAGTGAAAAAAATTTTTAATCAGATTTGTAGTTCCTGAGAAATTGAAGAGTAATTTACAAAATGGCCACCTTATGGCACTTAAATGGCTATTATATCTTTTTAATTAGAGTATTTATGGCAACACCACATAGCCTATGTTACCCGGAAAGGATGTAGCTTCCTATCGGTGAAAGAATATTCAAAGTCGGTTCAGTAGTTTTCGAGCCTATTCGCAACAAACAAACATACAAACAATCAAATCGTTCCTCTTTATATAATAGTGTAGATAATAATATTAAGTATGTGCCTAATAGGGCTTTTCATCCAACGTACCTACTAGGATTTCTTTATCATATTCTTTAAGATACTTACTAGTACGAATACAGTACAGAATAGTTCCTAAAGGATAAAGCACTGAAATAGAAGCATTTCTATTTGACATTTTCAGTGTTATACTTTGTAGAACATCTGGTCTAGAAACTAAGTAATATTTCCCATTGGATGGGACGATTATTTTCAAATACAATTGCGGATATAATTCTTATATAGAACATTATTTATCTGTCATCCAACATTTTTCACCTTCATATTTCATCAGAAATTCCCAAACTTATTTGACCGGTCATCTTTTAATGTTATTTTCTTGTAGATAGATCTTTTTATGTGTCATCGATCCTCAATTATGTTTTTTTTATGAGGATTCCCTGTAACTTTTCTTTTCTATCTGAAGGATGATATGCACCAATTTTGGCATCGCTGCTCTATATTAAATTAAGTGAAGATAAAAACCCGAGTAAATCAAGGTCGAATAGGTAAAAAATTTCGGTGTACGGCTAGAAGAGTTTAAATCCCAAATCACAAAATATCAAATAATTATATGTAATTTAATTTATAAAATATTTAACGCCATTTCAAGTCGAAACGTTTCCCTAACGACATCGCCATTTTGTTTTGAGTAATTATTTCCGGGAAGGGTTAGGTACTTCCTTTTGTAATAATTTATGAAGGAAACAAATTTAATTTTCAAAATTTTCTTATTTAATTTTCTGAACCGTCAAGCTCGGTTAATACGGCTCAAATATTTTTTATAAAGACTTTACGAAGAATTAATTTATTTAAGGTATCTAAAGGTGCTTTATTTTTATAATATTTGTACTTTAGTACCTTAAGGCGTGACAAGAAACTTTGGTTTTTATGCTAGTAAAAGCCTTTTGAATCAAATAATATAGGGGGAAATTTAACATAAAAAAGAAAAATAGTGTATAAGCTAGTGTAACGAAAATATAACGGGTTAAATATTTAATATGTAAAATTTAAAAAAACTTCATATTAATGCATAATCTAGCTTTGATCGAAGATTATCACAAATTTAAGGTCGATAAAAATATTAGAACATAAAAACTTACAGAACTATTAGTAAATATAAATATGCAAAGGCCTTATCATTGTCAAGTTATCTCTTCCAGCCAACTTAATTTTACGCAACGGAATAAAATGTGATAAAACAGAGTAAGTTCATACATAATATAATAATAATAACATCAGTAGATTAAAGGAATAAATATATATCTTATACATACATACATGTGGGGTTGGTGAATTTAAGAAGTATTGTGTTGTATTATTATTTATATTAAATAGTAAGGGAGAAATAAATTAATTCAAAGACTTAATATTTCATTTTATATTTTCTACATAATTACATACATATAAATTAGTAAACTAAATACATTATAATGTTAGATAGCACGGTGTATATTATGTTAATCGACTAAGAATGTCGAATGAATTGTCGCTTTAACAGTGAACGAATGTCAGTCAAGGTAACACTTAGTGCTACAGATCGGTACCTTTAATTTGTTATAGAGACGAGAACGAATCAAGAGGGATAGGAGGATGTAAGCTGTGGAAAGTAAATCGCTCTTTAAGGTAGCAAGGAATAGCAGGATGAAAAAGTATAGCATAGAGAAGAGTAAGTGCATGTAAATTACGTCTTTGCTGCATTGTTAACCACTTTATTTTAACGCGATTAACGCTTCATTGGATATCTTCCTGGCATGGGGTTCTATAGGAATATAACAAGTTGTATAAAAAATTGTAAAATTTACTTTGCGATTTCATATTAACAAAATAAATACAAAACACTTTTAATATCTGTACAAATTAAAACAGACCATCAAGAATTTTATCTTAAGACCTATGATAAATAATTAATAGCTGGGATCTGACAGAAACATCTTTTTATTAATAGAAATAATGTTTCCTAACATTTCTTTGGTCTGCAGCATATTAATTACTAAGATTTTATCTTTTTTGGCTCTTTCAAGCACACGTGTTGCTTTAAATAAAACGCAATATTCATAAAGGTATCGTTATATTTTATTATATTCTCTATTGAACCTCGATACATGTTTTTCCAACAATTTTATCTTTTAATAACATGTTTCAAATAACTGTTAATATGTACTTTTCGTTGATTATTATTATGTATTGTTTTATATTCTATTAATATAAACCTCCAAGAGCACGCTAATTTATGACTTTTATCCTGATAAATTTGATATTGTCTATCGTAGTGCAAGTGGTAAGTAATAAGACGTAGTGTAGGTACTAACAACTTGTTTTACTTAGATAACGAGAATCCTGTAAACACACAATTCTTCATCTATGTCGGCCATTATTTAAACAGTTCAATTGTTATAATAAGATTGAAAATATCCTACTAATATTATAAACGCGAAAGTTTATATGTATGGATGTATGTATGTTACTCTTTCACGCAAAAACTTCTGAATAGATTTTGAAAAAACTTTGCAATAATATAGCTTACACATCAGAATAACACATAGACAATTTTTAATGGTATAGAGTGAACTATCCAAAATATAGCGGGTGAAACGGCGGGGTTTGAAAGGTACCAATAAATGGAAGTGAAGTTGATTTATTCGTTACACGAATACTGTTTAACTACGTCATATGAAAACAACGAGTATTATTTGCATATTTTGATAATCAAGGCATACCGCTGACATAATCATATTTACATAGAAACATTTGTTCAGTCCGCCCACAAGTTTATGATGCTTCATTATCAGCACGAAAGAACTGTAATATATTTTTATTACAATATTACATGAACGGATGAGTGTGAAATTTGGAATAGTAAAACCTATATACTTAAAGAAGGAGTACAGAAAGTATCTATAAAATAAACATTACAAACTTAGCAAACGCGATAATTTAATATTTTCTTATAAATAATGTTATATAATATATGATTTTAAATTTGAGTCACACTAGCCGCGTCTAAAAATAAATTCCTCACTCTCGGGTTGCTTGTAAGAGATTGCTGAATTATCAATAAGGCTGCCAATGTACACTTTTCGTATT
Organism: Limenitis camilla; assembly: GCA_905147385.1. NCBI lineage: Eukaryota > Metazoa > Arthropoda > Insecta > Lepidoptera > Nymphalidae > Limenitis > Limenitis camilla. The sequence continues at coordinate 6,667,054 of LR990231.1, forward strand.
TCAAACTAAGACTTAGTACTTGCTGTATATATAATAAATTAATTCCTATCTGACTGGCTAAAGAACGAATGAACGACGCTTGCTATTCTTCTGAGCATTGGGAGAACATTTCCCATGAAAAACGATCGAAATGTTGCGTTTTGAGAAGATTTCTGAAAAATAAATGTAAAACGAATTTAAATACACTACTGATTGTAATAATAGAATAGGAGAAAATTAACGTTATAATGTATGATGGAATATAATTATATTTGTCTTAAGGCTGAGTTTGTTTATATAAAACTTTTATCCAATGTCAAACTGAGAACTAGTTCTATAATTTTAATGTATGTATTGATATGTTTTTAAAAATATTTTTGGTTTTATATTATTTTTATTTTGAGGTACCTAGATATTGTGATTTTAAGGGTTAATTATGTACATTTTGTTCTAGTTCTGAAATCGTTCCCATTCCCATCGTTCATTTGATTTGATCACAATTAGTAAAACCTTTTTACCCGACTACGACGAAGCCAAAAGGAAGGTTTATGATTTTGGCAGTCTATGTATGTACGTATGAATGTATCTATGGGTGTATGTATGTTTGTATGTTCCACTCTAGCGCCTAAACTACTGAACCAAGTTTCATGAATAAGGGGGCTTAGCCAAGTTGACTTTCTACAATTGTTAACGCATATAGAAAACCAAAAAAATGTATGGGAATGACATATGTCAACGATATATCACGTGATCAAATTAAAATGACATATGAGAATGAGCGTTCGCACTTAATGGGTGCGTTCCACTAAACACTCACGAGTACGACGACCACGCTCACGACCACGATTTTTATCGTTGCACTTATTCCCGTTACGATCGTTAATACAAGTGAAATGGGTTGTTGAGCGTTTTGAGCGTTAACGAAAATAATTCATATGGTGAGTTATAAAGCAATAGTTTCAAGAGGTTAAGATTATTATTATTTGTAAGTCTTAAGAGTAAACTTCAATAATTAATGGTTAAATTAATTTATATATACATTTTTTATTGATTGATATTGATTTTTTTTACATTAATAATTAAATTGAAACTAAAACAAATTTTACATAAATATATTTGCATAAATATATACCTGAGGCGGGACGATGAGCATCCGCTGCAGAAACATTCACTTCCACTAATAAATCTCTATCCGTATCAAATAAAATTATTTGCATCTTAAAGTTATTTGGGCTTTGTGGACGCTTAGTGGAACGCACCAAATATGTCAACATGGCTTGTCAACACTAATCACTTGAAATTGTAGAAAGAGAATAGAAACATAACGTTTGCAACTTGGCTAGGCCCCTAGGTGTCAATAGATTCGTAATACGAATCTATTGACACCATGGCGCGGGTAACATAGGCTATAAAAATTTTATGATTTTTTTTTATAACGAAAATTATTGGAATAAAAACTATTCGAATAGTAAAAAGGTAAGAATGGCCTTTTTACAACAAGCGAATGCAATTCGAATATTTATTCTCAAAATATTCCAATTTATTCTCATGGTTTACGTTTTACGATGGAGTTATCTTTTAGAACACACTTGTGAATGTCTATATTGAGACAGAGTTTTCGCTAAAAAGGTTTTAGGCAAGAAAAGTTGAATAACTTTTAAAAAATTAGTTTTTAAGTCCAAACCGTAGATACTATAATATTTTATTGTATCCTTTCTAATTTTGTTGCTCGCGATAGTATTATATTAAATACGAGCGGCCTGCTCTCGCTTCACTCCGGGTATTTAAAACAACATTATAATTGATGCCCTTAAGAAAAATGATAAAAAGAAAAGAAAAGCGACAGATAATAAAAGAGGGAGAACAGACCCAAAATTGAATAGGAAATGGAGAGAGAGGGATAATCGAAAGAAAGAAAGTGAAAAGAGACTGATAATTCTTAACAGATAAAGATAAAAATTAAAAAGAGAAAAAAGAGGGAGGATGAGAGAACAACAGTAGGTATATAAGAGGAAGGAAGACGAAAATACTATAGACTTCACTCAATGAAAGAATTTTTTAAATTGGATCAGTAGCAACAAAACGGCTATGATCTATTAATTAAGAAATGTATATGGCAACACTAAATCGCCTTTGTCACTCACGAATAGTGGAGTTTTCTATCAATGGAAAGTTTTTTTTAAAGAAAATCGGATTAGTAGTTCCTGAGGACCCGGAAAAGATGTAGCTTCCTATCGGTGAAAGAATTTTCAAATTTGGTTCAGTAGTTTTCGAGCCTATTCGCAACAAACAAACATACAAACAATCAAAACTTTCCTCTTTATATAATAGTGTAGATATAGGTGATATATTACACAGAAACATGAAGAAGAGAAAAATAACATGCACGTTAAACAATAAGGCGAATAATGCTTGAGGAACTTCTTTATTATTAATATTATTTATTATAAAGATTACTAGTAGTTAACGGAGTTAGTAACTCACGTGTTTCTCAATGAGCGGTACACTTAATTGCATTCACACTTAACTGTGTTAGTTAATATTCAGTCTATGAAATTTCTCGTCAAAGTACGACTAATCTATTTATCAAGACGGAGCACACCTTATAACCACTATTATAATAAAACTAAGGCTTTCTGACTAGTGATTTCAAAAAGTAGATATTGTCTAAACTAGTGTAATTTGTGGAAGGAAAACCTTCCTGGGTCACAATTTCCAGGCTCTTTTCTAAATTGCATGTCTGTCATTTCTAATTAGTATATTAATATACCTTTTACAATAAAAGGTGGTTTTAGCAATACTTATTGCAATATGCGTATTGCTGTACAGTAAAAGGTACATTAATTGGTCTATACTTAATCCGGATTTCCAATCTTCATTAAAACAAAATAAAAGAAAAAAGAACATTCATTATTACTTAAAAAACTGGGGTAGCAAAAGAAAGTGTGACAGACGGCCAGATTTAAATTAATTATCTGTAGACACTCGCAACTTCTAACGGACTTGTTTTTCACTCAAACGTAAACAAACTGAAAATTGATCTTATAAATGTTAGATAAGTTAAATTGGGCGTACGATATATATATATTATATGAGTACAACAACAAAGTTATGAGCATGTAATCTACTTCCATATTATAATAGGTGTTTGTAATTAATTCTAGCATAACACTATTACACCTCCATCTACACAACTGATATCGTGATACATACAGTATTCAAGAAAACAAGATATCGACTACCGAAAACTATATAATCAGGGATTTTTCAATTGACAGCCCCTAACTATCGTATAACTTTAGTCATGATAGGAGATTGAGAAGTGCCTGGGGTTTCTGACACAGATGTAGGATTAAAAGTGTCCTTAAAATCTTTACAGCACTTTCTTTCAACTGCTCGATCTCTCTGCCTAATAAAATTAAAACAAAAAAACTTTCATTATCTTCTTTCAGGTAGAGTTGGCACAAATATTCTACCACACATACACTTTCTTAGAGACTACTTTATACAATCCTTACTAAATGAATTCATTAGTCAAACTGTAACTTAAACTGTAGTTTATAAATTACTATTCGCGGGTAGTTCATTTAATCTTATTTCCAGTAGACAACATATAACTTTCGTTCCGATAAGACTAAGTTAGTGTAGTGTAGTTTGATGGCGTGGTGATAGACCTCCGTTATCAAGGAGCACGTGAGTATTATTTTAATATTCTGTAGTGAGGGAAAGGCAACTAACATTAACCTAAAAAAATCAAAAATTGCACAAAACACATTATTGGCAATTTCCGACAGCCAAAATATTAACGCGGTATAGAGCAAGGGGTGGGGGTTTTATATAAAAGCCGGCAAACTATTTAGTAATTGGATCGCCGTGACTAGGCCGAAATTCTGGCTTTGTCCGCCTAAACCTTTTTCGGTTATTTATATAGTTAATATATTAAATAGGTCATGTTCGTTGCTAAGTGATGAATGGAAGGCGTGGTATAGATAATGCAAAAATTTTTATGTAAGGTTTTTAACACCAAAAACAGGATTTAAATAGATTTATTTCTTTTTCAGAATTTTGTTTAAAAATTTGAATATTGTTGCGGGTATATCAACAATCCTATTAAATAGTTATTTTACAATAAAATACTATATTTAGGACCGAGTACAAAATGATCCTTATTCTTACCAAAGGAAGAAATCCAATTTAGACATGAACTAAAGAATTAAAAAAAATTTCAGAAATTTTTTTAAAGCCATTAAGAATAAATAATTATTTGGTATAAATAACAATTTTATTGTTTTTCGAACCTAATACTCTAAGTATATAATGAGACTGTTGATTCAAGAAAGATTTCAATGTAAACCTCCCATTTCGATGATACGAAAAGATATTTAGATATTACTGGCTGCAAACATTATTATGTATATAATCAATCTTAAAAAAACCCGAGTGCAAAATTTTTTTATATATAACTAGCTGACACAGCTAATGTTGTTCTGCCATATAAATTAAAAAAAGCTAGGGTGGGCCACCCTTATCCCTTGGGGGTATAAAAAATAGAAGTTGACCTATTCTCAATCCTACTCGATATGCACCCAAATTTCATAAAAATCGGTCGATCCGTTTCGGAGGAGTTTGGTAACTAACATTGTGACACGAGAATTTTATATATAAGATATTTCGCACTGCATAGACTCATTTCGCACTAGGAAACTAGTTTTTTTTGAAAATAAAGGACCAGAAAGTTATTTAGACAGGAAAATGTAACTTTTTTTTAAGGAATAAAGGTTTTTCATAGATACTTTTCTCTTTGGTGTATGAAACTGCGGCATTTTTATTATATTAGCATATACTTCAAAATAGAGATGTAACAGTCCGCCGTAAGGTTAAAGGTTGTTTGCAATTTTACCTGAACCCAATCCATGTAGTAAAAATATCATTAAAAATTTCTGAACTAACTGCTATTAGGTCGCTTCGTTTTAATAGCAAATGCTGCAAACCTTGTTTTGTTTACACGTCATCTACGTGTACATTTATAATAAGTCCCATAGTAAGCAGATAGCTTTAAAAGCGAAAATTATACAGTTAAACACTAACTCATTTTAAAGTTTAGTAAGCATTGTTGTCTAAATCTAGTCTTACATTAAAATTATTTATTTAGAATAAATAAACAAATCTGAATAATTAAATGTAAGTAATAGTAGCAACACTGGTGAAAACTTTTGGTTTGCTGGTAGTTTCTATTGGTTTATTTTCAAAAATGACCCATTAGTTCGACAACTTATAAGCGAGTATCATAGTATTACCCTTATTCAGGATCGTGTAAATCGACCAATATAGGCGAGAGTATGCGCAGTTAAAAGGCCTCATAAACTTGCTTCTGAGTCTCAAGCTACTGCTGTTTCTTTATATAATTACATCCCTAAACATAGGGGGGTCTACTACTTACTCTGGGACACCTAAACATTTCTGAGTTTTTTTTTATAAAGAACTCCCGAAATTCTTTTTAGGACTAATTAAATATCATTTGGGGCATAAGTATTTTTAAATTGAATTGAAACCAAACATATAAAAAATGTAATATAAAATCTGAACTCCTATTTTATATCTCCGTCGCAATGTAAACGTGCTCTTGGTATCGTAAAAGAAAATGGCTACGCTATTATGGATGTGCCATTATAGGTTATAGATATTACCTGGAAGATATAATTTCACACTTACGGCTTGTGTTGTTTTGTAGATATATTTACTATTAACGTTTTAGGAAATTTCCTAGAATTTCCTACTTTCTTCCTTGAATCTTGGCCTATTGACCTATCACAATATGTCCGCCGGCTCTTCATACGAATTTCACGTTTCTCTTTTCCGATCTTTTATGGTTGTTCATAATAATCTAGATACAAGTCATTTTCACTTCTTTTGAGTCTTAGAACTCTTTTGCCTCAGACTCTTTCAAGCACTGGTTGTGAATCCAAAACATTATATCCACAATATAAAAATAAATACGGGTACAATGTACGGTTATTTTAAGATTATTAGTACCACATACTAATAGTATTCCCTTTACCCCTCCTAGTAAGCTAAAATCCTTGTGTCAGGAGTGGGCCACGCCAGTAATCCAGTGTCCGGGATTTGAACCCACGACTTATCGATCGTGAATCCAACGTCCGAACCACTGAGCTACTAACGCTTCTACGGGTTAAAATTTCAAACTCAAAAAATCAGATCAGTAAAGTCGTACATTATTAACTTTTTGTAAAAAAGATTTAATTTAACTTGCAATGTATGTATGAATGTGCAAATTTTATAACAGATATCTTTAACCGATTGGGACAACATTTTATATACTGTATGTTTAGTTAAAATATTTATTTCAACCATTTTCTGGTAGGTATTCTATTAAGCTAAAATCATGTAATTTTTATGAAAATTTCCTAATTATTTATTAATTATTAAAGTTTTCTCTAAATAATATTATCCTCAATCAGTTAATTTCTAGAAATAAGAAACAGTCATTTACTTTCTCTTACTACGTCTATATTCCTAAAACAAATTGGTTCAAATTAACGAGTAATCCAAGTATAAAATAGATTAGTACAGTAAATCAGTTTAATAGAGTCTCATCAAGAGTCGATTAATATCGTTGCAATCGGTTTAAATGATGATGTTGATGTTAGTTTTGAATATGATTTGGTGCTCTGACCTAAAATTTAAAAAATAATAATGTTTATATTAAGAGGCATAAATAATATTATTATTATTAATCTTTTTTGCAATTTACGAACCTAACCTCTGATTCTTTGGGACATTCGAATTTTCCCATCTTCACTAAGTCACTACATATTCATAATATAGAACAAAGTTCCACGGCATCTGGCTGGCTATTGTTCGCGAATAACTCAAAAACTACTGTGATTTTCACCATTGAACAGATTCATGAGAAAGGTTTATGTGTATAATTTGTTAAAGTTTTGTGTAAATTGGTTGAAATATGACAAAAATTGTTGAAATATCTGAAAAAGTCAAGCAGTCTGGGAGCTTTTCTCTTTTTTCTAATTCCTTTTGATGTGTAACAAAACAATGTCTTCTTATTTGTGATAATTGATGTCCAAGGAGAGAGTAAATAATGTGTGAGGAAGTTAGTGAACGTAATCGTTTACAATATGAAGTATATTAGTAAGTATATAAAGAGGCGAGAGTAGGTCGGCTAGTACCTCTATAATTTTACATGTCTTTTTAAATTATAGGCTTCGTGTTATTCTCATGTATTATACTATAAGGTTCCATTGAAATTTTCTTCCCTTAATAATTTGTCTTAATATTTATGATTTTATGACAAATCAACCCCTCTCCCTTCCCCTAGCAAACTAGCCAATCAATCGCTAACAATAGTATTGCTAGAATTTGCTATTAATTTTTAATCTTTAAATTTATCTCTAAACAAAGCAATAGTTATGGTTTAATAACTTATTAAATCCTACCTCATCTTGCTATTACGAGTAGGTATAAATTAATTAGTAACCTTAAATCAATTGGATGATCTCTAGTTAAGGGTCAATTAATATTACTGGAATCAGAGGGTGAATGGTAAAATGTCGGAGGGAATGAAAGACCAAAGACGTTCTAATTTTATTGGGAGAAATGCTCAATATCAATATTTTCGTACTATTTACGAGTTTATATTTTTTTGTATGTTAGCAGTATTACCTATAGTCTAAAAATGACTATACTTCCATGCAACTTTTTATGCCCCCCTTTCAACCCCTTACAACCTATTTTTCGCATTAAAAAATAGCCTGTTTCCTTACTCAGGCTCTGGACTATAATATGTATACCAAATTTTATTTAAATCAGACAGACAGAGTTACTTTCGCATTTATAATATTCAGGATAGTGAGATGACTTAAAATTCAGTCACCGATGTTGTATAAAAAAATGGGTTTGCAATGTTTGGTTTTTTTTACTAATAAACTTGTAGTTAGTGTTCGCCTTATAGTTAGTGTTCGGGACGCGCTCGCGGCCACCGTCCACTGGGTGAAGAAGATCGCCCAATGCGATCGAAACTGTAGTACCAAGTTACCACAATAATACGTGAGTGTTACCGTTTGGCATAGTTTTAAAAATGACTAATTACCACGTTAGTTTCTATAATAAAATAAACTTATACTAAATTTTAACTTTGTGAAGAACGCCATCATTCAATCTTTCATCTTGTTATAATCATTGAACTGAAAGTTATTTAATAAGCAGATGCAAATTCAAACTCCCTGGAAATTATTATGATAGTTTGAGATCTTAAATAACAAAATCAACCACTTTGAACAAACCGATTCTAAGTTAAAATACATTCGAATGAAATTTATCAGCTGGAAGGATTTTCCACTTCGCTGGTATTTATCAGTCTTTGTAATATTGCTTAAAACGTGAAATTATAACTTAGCTACATTTAATTATTTATGAACTGTTCAAGTGAAAAGTAGGTGGTTCTGGAAATGACGGATTAATAATGGTATTTAATGATTGCTTTACTGGCCTAATAAGTTAAATTGAGGATTTTTATTGGAATTAATCTCATTTTTTTTTTATCTAAGGGCTTTAGATTAGAAACTGCATTAAGGTCCCTTATAAGAACTAGCTGTTCAAAGTTTATCAAGGTTGCCATTTGGTCCCATAGAATTTTTACATAGTTTGGCCCAGTAGTTTTTATTTTATGGACATTTTTTGAATCAATTGATTTGATTGATTTTTGTAAATGTCATTTTGTAAAAACATATTGATAATTGCAACATAAAAATATGTTATTGAATATTGCAATGAAAGCTATAAAATAAATAAGATCTAAAAACTTAGTACTATTGGTAAAAGCTATTAGAAAACATTGAAAAAGCATTACCGGACTGAGTTTTGCTTTGCATATCCAATAAATAGTAATTTATAGAGAACGAGAGACAGGTAAGAATTCAATTACTCTCCTCTTATACAATTTGGTGACCTCTTTCTAGAAATTGATCGTACTTGACAGGTTACAGTTCTTTTCTCTGTCTTTATCTCTCTAAATTTCTCTGAATTCAATAGTTTTAATGGCACTGGTTTTTATTTTAGAGCTGAATACACTTTTTCTTCAGTACAGACAGCAACACTTGACATTGTATTGTTAAAGTCTATGAGCAACGACGCAACTTACCATCAAGTGTATCGGCCAAATAAAGATTTGAACTGTCGTTAAAGGCAGTTTGACTCGAAAGCTTTATTTATAAAAGAAATACTTGATTAGTTATGCATAGGTACATAACTGTGATGAATTTGATTAAGCAATTGTTAAAAATATTGACTGGTCATTATTAGCTTATTTGTATTAAAACGTTAACAAAAGCGAAATGAAAAAGCCAAAATGTAATATTGTTAAATTTCATGTTTTAATCGAGCACATTTTATTCTTTGTTACAAAAACAAACAAGCAAATTGCACGATCGCTTTGACACAGCTTAATTGAAGCCATTTATTTGTATATAAAGACGATTTTATTAAAGCTAAGTTTTGTTTGGATTGGACTCAAATTAGTATGCTTTATGGTGCAGAAAAGGTTATTTGATCAATTTTCGGGGTCTTTACAAGCTTTAGAGATCGTTTGAACCTACAATGATGGTTTTCTTTTTGTTAATCAGGTTAAATTGCAAATAGTTCTTTGGTAAGAATGCGAACAGCCATGTTCAGATCATGCTATAGGAGTATAGTGGTGGACACATAGGGAAAGTATTATCTCAATAACTAGATTGTATATTTTTGAATATTAACGTTTAATTGACTATTTGTTTATTTTAATTCATAAGCTTCTTTCAAATAGTTTAGCGGCATTTGAGTAGTTTTTTCATTTTAAACTTATAAGCTCATTTCCAATAGTTTAGCGGCAGTTTGAGTAGGTGTGATTCCTTAGAGAAAATAATGTTATTGTGAAGTGTGATGAAGTCCTTCTTCGTAAAAATCTCGTAATTGTTTGATGTTACACTAAATTATATGTTGGATTACAAAATCGAGCAATGGATGTGAGAGTTTTGCAGACTAAAATTTCCTTGAAATTCTGGTCGATTCAGTTCGGCTCGGATTAGGTTTCTGTCTAGAATTAATGTTATTTTTGTCTTCTACGTGTAATTGTGCATGTAAAATAAGCTCGTGTGTCAATGTCCATACCTACTGTAAATATATGATGAGCTCAAACAATAAATCCCAAAAGACCAATTGCTATTAAAGCATAAATTATTCCTAAATAACCAAAAGTTTCTGTTTTACCTCTTTCTTGGCAATATAGCTCATTTATAGTTCTTTCGATTAAGATTCTGTAAAGACGATATTGTAATCTGTTATAAAGGAGACAAACTGTGTGTATTGCAGGGATGCTAAATCAAAAGTCTTGTTGACCCTAATAAATAATTTTAAGCTCATTAGAAGCAGAGTGCCCAGAAAAACCTTTAACACGGGTTCTCAAAAATATATATATGTTTAGAAGAGACCTATTTCCTAAGCTGTGGATAAACGTGACGCCTAATTGTGCTTGTTTTTTTTCTCGATAACTTACTCGTAGTCGTTTCGAGATAGTTTCTAGACACTAGTCTATTTCGTCAATGTCAATACTTGTAACTTTTGCTGATGTATTCGAAAAATAAATATTTTTAAAAGGTCGGGAAAATAACTTGCAAGCGGAAAACATAGGTTTTAAAACTCTGTTATAATTAAAGGTAAATAATTATATTAAATGTTCTTCAGTCTATAAATATTACTAAACGAAAAAGCAATTTAAATCGTATTCTACTAGGATTTAACCTTTTCTAATATTTTATAGTATCATCAAACCTTTTGAATAGGAATACATTATACTACAACAAACTTGCTGTGTCATAGAGGAGCCGAAAAAAGAATGCGTGTATTGACCTTATAATATATAATTTAGTCAGCACACACACAGCAATAGAGGTATAATTTAGTCAGCACTTTTCCTTATAAAAACCTTTAATCAAATGAATTGATCGTTACTACTCCCGATAATAGTTTCTACTATTATCGAAGTAATATCCCTAATATCCTTTATCATTAACTTTTTATTTATTTAAAAGACAGCAATTCATGTTTGAAAAGTTTTCTTTTTAAAAACCGACAAAAGAACAAAAAAAGCTTTCGTGTTTAAAATAAGCACGGAAATAATTTTGTATAATTTGAAAAACTATGAGACGTCTAGCGATAGTCAAAAGAATATAAAACTACAATGAGAAATTCACTTTGAGCATCAAAGGATCTAATTTGAAACATTCCAACAACAATTAACTAGATATTAATTTTTAAACAATACCCTTACACAATAACAATACGACGTAGAACGTAATAAGTATAAAAAATAAAAATGTTACATACCTTAAATTATTTTTTGAATGTCACAATAAATAACAAGCACTAAATACACTATCTAAACACACGATCGTTCGACGAAAATCGTTACAGCACTTTTCAGTGCTCCGTTCCAACCGGCGAGCGGGTGAGTACTAACGCGGTGCTGAAATTCAGGAACTATTAAGCATTTCAGCATGACAGTAGAGCGCATGTCTGTTTTTTAGACAGCATATTAAAAACCTTATTATAAGAAACTAAAGTCCATTTCAAAATGAAAAGTTCGGGTATTATCATGTTTTTGTTCCACAAATGTTATAGTATAGTGAAAAACCTTAGCACCTACGGTAATAATTGATGGAGTATTTAATCAAGTACATTTATACTTATATAATTAAAAATTATTTTTGGTTTTTAACTTATTAGGTTTATTTGATAATTTAAGAAAATATTCTTGTAATTGTATTGATGTAAACCTGCTTCCAATATCTCATACCTCAGTCTAAGTTGAAATCCATATTGCAAGTATAAAATCTGACAAAAATACCATGGAAGAATGTTGCCATCGTAATTCATAGATAGCCAATTGTTGCTACTATAAAAATGATGCCGACAGGATTTCTTTCAAATTTTATACTCTAACGTATTACTGCCAATCCAAGATTTCGAACTAGTATCTTACATAAGCCGTTTTCTTTTTTCAAGACTCATCGAGACAGACCAGTGTTCATCAGGTAGTAAAGGTGTATTGTGTGTTAGGTAGTAGGTAGTAGAGGTGTGTTGTGTCTGTGGTAAAAGCTTTATTATGCTATACTTAACTACATTTACATACATACACTCGAGTATAGGAGAAATATTATTTTTAGATCTAAAATAGGTGAAAAAAGTATAAATACTAAAATACTAATACACAGACAAGATACTACAGAATACACTGAAATAAATATACTAAAAAAAGCGTCAATATTATATATAAATATATGTCGGAGAATAGTAAAAGACTATCGAATAATCGAATCGTTATCGGTGTCTATGGCGTTGGAGTAGGGTAGTACTTACTTCCGTTGTTTTAACAGTCTTGACCCTCGATCCTTTATATGCCATCGACAGTCTGACTGAAGTCTTAGTCGTGCACGGTCTCTCAAGAAGTGAAGTAGTCTCTGAATAGTGAGTGTTGTGCATTGCAGTTTTAGTGCTAGGAGTGCTGTCCGATCAAGGTCACGTGAGTACCTTACAATCAAATTGCCTTGTCTTGTGTTAGGTTAGGTTTATGTGAGATTAACCTTAGGTTTAAACAGAGAGCCTGAGCATCGGAGGTGAGTGTCGTAATTACTTAAAGGAATTCCTTAAGCCACGAGTCCAAGGCACTGCTTAGGTTTCTCTCGTAATTGTTAGAGATCATATTTGATCATTTATCGGTTCAATAGAAGTATCTACATTGCGTTTACCCAATAATCCGTTAAATATCATCGCCCCTTTTAGTGTTCCCCAATATGGGGAATCCTTCCATTTCCTTCTCATCATTTAAAATCCCCGACATATATATTTATATCTACATGGGGAAACAATTTTATTGTTGCTATAATGAGGTCTTGTTTTCAAGAGGTCCATGAACGACGATGATCACATATTTCAGGTAGATCGTTAACTTATTTGTCATTTAATATTAACTTTGGGAATACAATGCATCCGTTCAAAGCGTAGTACTTGATAGTTTGTAATTAAATTAATTGGGACAAATAACCAAATTGTTTATCATCAAAATTTAACGTGTACATAGGCAGTAAATAATTCATTTATGTATCAATATTAGACTGCGAGTTACCTGATGTTACAGTAAACAGAATAATTACGTTTTTGTGGCTATGAATTTAATTGTTTAAACGTTAAAATAATGTATTATTGAAATGCATATGATGATGTCAGTTAAGTTATTTAAACTAATATTGATGCGCTTTAATTTGTGTATTATTCATGAGTTAAATGAACCAACATACCTAATAAACCATTTTTAATTTTGATGAAATCAGGTAACGTCGAACTGATTTCGAAAAAATATTATGTCGGAAGTGTAAGTTTTCAAGGGTTGGCCTTGTATTGGGCTATCCTTATGTTAGCCTAACCTTAGCTTAGGTTTAAACAGTGAAGTTGGGCAGTGAAAGTGAGTGTTACAATTGTTTTGAACAGCTATTTAAACCTCCACCTTGGTCACAAGTCTAAGGCACTGCTTGGGTTCCTGTCGTGATTTTAAGAGACCATAGTGTTTAGTTATTTATCGTTTAGTAACAGTATCAGCGCCTACCCGATGGTCCATTTAATATCTCACCCCTCTTAGTTTTTTTTCTATACCCCGGTTCTCCCCAAATTACTCCGAGTTAAAAATAGTAAAGTACCTACCAAATTTGTAAACTTTTGGAGTTTTGAAAATCATAAAAATATATGCCTAAATATTTATTTAATGAATTAACTGCCATAAAAAAATTGATAAAATGTTCAAAGAGAAAAAGAAAGGTGTAAAAAACTAAATGAATGTGTCGACCGAAAGTAAATGAGAGCTGATACATCAACGTCTACTAGTGACTCCAAAGCTAGACTTTAACTCATTCTAAGAAGGAAAACTTTTAAGTGAAACGTATCTACTTGTAAACTATGCTTTAAATAAATCCATATTATAATAACACAATGTTAATAAGAATAAAAAAATGGAACAAAAAATATAGAACAAGGGTTTAACTGTTTTTGTATAAAGTAGATATATGTCGGAGCATAGTAAAAGATTATCGATTAATCGAATCGTTATCGTTGTCTATGGCGTTGGAGTGGGGTAGTAGTCACTTCCGTTGTTTTGACAGTCTCTACCCTCGACCCTTTATATGCGATCGACAGTCTAACTGAAGTCTTAGTCGTGCGCGGTCTCTCAAGAAGTGAACATCATCTAAGTAGTGATAGTGATAGTGTCAAGTGCAGTGTAGTGTGGAAGTACTGTCCAACTAAGGTCACGTAAGTCCTTACAATGTAATTGCCACGTGGTTAAGTAAACACAATGTTAGGTTAGGTTAGCCTTAGGTTAGGTTAGCCTTGTGTTAGATTCGGTTTATGTGCGTTTAACCTTGGGTTTAAATAGAGAGCCTAGCAGTGGAGGCGAGTGTTGTAATTACTTAAAGGATATCCTTAAGCCTACACCTTGGTCACAAGTCCAAGGCACTGCTTAGGTTTCTCTCGTAATTGTTAGAGATCATATTTGATCATTTATCGGTTCAGTAGAAGTATCTGCGTTGCGTTTACCCAATATTCCATTCAATACCATCACCCCCTCTTAGTGTTCCCCAATATTCCCCATCTCCGTCCTTCCATTTCCATTCAGATCATTTTAAAATCCCCGACATATATAACTCGGAGAAATGATGAGAAAGATAAAGCAAGGAGAGGGAAGAATATTGAAAAACACTACAAGGGGGTGTGACATTCAATGAACTATTAGGTAAACGCAAAGTAGACACTGCTACTGAATCGATAAATAATCAAATATAATGATCTCTTACAATTACGAGAGGAACCTAAGTAGTGACTTGGACTTGTGACTAACGTGTAGGCTGAGGACGTCATTTATTTGATTGAAACACTCGCCTTTACTGTCCTGGCTCTCTGTTTAAGATTAAGGTTAGGTTAACCCAAGCCTAACTCACGTGCCGATATATGTAAGGTATAACATATATAGTAAAGGCACATATATATACAGCTATGTATCAATTATTTTTATAAATGTAGGGTCGATTTCAAAGGAGACACAAAGTACCTATAGGAGCAGTTATTTTTAGTTAATCAGCAGGCTGTTTTACACAAAGCGATTACCGTGAGGACCTTTCGGAATTTACATATTAGGTCAGATCAGATGTAAGCCTACAATTACGTTTACATAAGAGGGGAATAATATTTCTATAATAATTAACATAATATCAATAAAAGCAAAATAATCATTTAAAAAAACTGTGTACCTCTCCGTATGTTTGTACGAGTATCACGTAGAAACTACTGCACAAGATTGGACATGGTTTTGACAATTGAATTTCTACAGATATAACTAAAAATTTGGGCTTTGTTTCATTTAAATTCGCAATGCAGGAAAAAAGTTATTGTCATTTAAAAGTTTTCGCTCAGCTAAGCTTGGGCGGGGCGATTAGTCTATAATAAATAGTGTTAGTACTACTTTTGATAACATTTCAAAACTATATAACCTTTGTGCTGATAAAGCAAAAGCAGGTGTGACAAGTATTTTCATTAAGTTAATATTGTCTGTTGTAGTATATAACTAAGCATTCCAAAGTTTTATTAATACTATAATAACTAACTGATTTTATATGCTCTATCATATGCTTATAAGTTACATAAAAGAATAACTGATTGATTTAATAATATTAACTTGTCTCTACCTGTGCACATATTTATTACTTAAGTAAACTGGAAGAAAATTCCTCAAGGCATTAAGTTCGTCTTTGTGCAAATAAACCTGTACAATTCTTCCTAATTAATCGTCATTTTTAGAGCTAGAAGCTTAAAACTTATTTTTTAGGCCGTTGATTCAATTGAAATAAATATTACATTCAAATTTTTTTAAAGTTTTATCCTCAAGGGTGTAAAATAACAATAGGGAATAGGGGATAAAAATTTGTATGGAAATATGTAAGGTTTATGAGAATGTTTTACAGGTTTGCGACAAGAGACAAAATGCTACCCGAAGACACTATTCCACGCGGACGAAGTCGCGAGCACAGCTGGCAGAGAAAAAAAAAATTATACATTATTTGAACACATAACTCTTAAGGATAAGACCGTCAATATTATTATTTTGGTGAAGAGTTTTTAAAAATGTATATAATAAAATCTTAAAAGATCAGATTCATTTAAGTCTGTAGCGGTAGATTTATTTTCAAAAGTTAAAGTAAGAATTTAACCAATCAATATTTATGAATACTTCGTTAAGTTAACCATGCAGCTCCATTAGCCTGTCAGCATTTCGAACGCTGTTTTTATTTATTCAGAGCTCTCGCTACCTTTACGGATTGGATTATTTAGTCTATATTTATTTACACTGATATTATAAAACAATATAAAAATATCTGTCTGTATAATTATAAGTGTTCCAAGCAGTAAGGTAGTATTCAAATATAACTATTAGTACTCCCAACTGAAACTGATTTAATACAGTCACCAAGTTTAAATACCCACACGACTTTTACAAATTAATATTGATTTAGAAGAATAGATATTTATTTGTATAAGTCGATTTTTTGTATTGTTGAAAACCAAATACATATAAACAACAGTGAATACAGACTTAACAAATATTCATTAAATGCAAAAAAAACAAGATAAAATACTTACTGTTATGTTGTAAAGCTATGTTAGGAAAAGCGCGGGAATCTTCGAGCGAGTCCGGGAGCGTGGAAGAGCAGAGGATGCCGTGTCCTCAGATTTGTTTTGTGGATGTGTTTTGGGAGGCCCGCCTTGTTTAGAGATTCTTGCGCTTTTTCTTGACACATTAAACGTCCACGAGTGTTTTCAATAATACTATGACTGAATTATAAAAGGACCATACTTTTCTAATTTCTGACTGATAATTCTAACGGAAGACATGGCTTCGACCTAACCATAAAATGAATAAATAATTAACCTACAAAAGACAAGGTTGTACGATATAATACCTTTGCTTTTTCCATTACGGAATAAAAGAAAAAGAGGAAAGAAGAACTAAGCAATGTGTTACCATGGTACCAAGATTGTTATAATTATCAATATATTGTAACTGTTACGTAGCTCTCAAGATAGAAATGAGCTATCAGCTCAATCTTCTTCAAGGTAATGAGATCTTCACTAATGAGATTATAACTAATAACCATCTCGATTAAATTAGCTTTCAAATAAATACAACTTCATCAAAATCGGTCGAGTATCTTGGACGCTACGATATCACTGGTGCCACATAATCTCATAACACCGCGTCGTTGAATGTGTCGGAGTTAAAAAGGTATTATATAATCAAAAAGCAAACAAATTTATATAACGATTAAAATTTCACCTCATTGACGGTCAGTTGTTATAAGTCAAAAAAAATTTTAAACTTAAAAATAGTTTATAATTTAATAGATATAGAAAGATTTTAATCAAATAAAAAATTGGAAACAGTAGAACAAAGAACCCGCATGTTCTATTTAGTCTTAGTCAACTAACCCTTTACACCACAATCCTACTAAATACACTTTTAGTTACACTCAAAAGGATATTAGACTACTTGGTTTCAAATAATATCACTTTAACTCAGGTCAATTTATAGTTTACTTTCTCAATTTTTTTTAATATCTATATATCCTATCTCCTGATCTATCTATCCTGATATAGATAGATCAGGAGCAGTTGAAAGAGTAATTTCATGGAGAAAATATTGTCTTTCATAGTACAAGTGGAAATGTAATAAATAAAAGGCTTTGTAAATCTTTATTTCGTTCGCAAGCACCTAGTAGCAGCTATACTCACTATCTAAAATCTTAAATGTATAATTAATTTAATGCTAATTGAATTGCCTGTTTCTTTTAACAAGATAAAAATCTTTTTTTTAATCTTAACCCCTCCAACTAAGCTAAATACTTGTAAAAAAGGAATCAAGAAGGTTACCTTGCTATAATCCGCGGAATTCTGAACAACCCCACTCGTACGGCACAACCCAGAAGAGCATACCGTCCAAAATTTTCATAGTTACACATAATTTGATCGTTGAAATTAAATAATAATAATAGTGTTCAATTCGTCTAAAATAAGCTCAGGTGTGTAAAATATTAAAGAAAATATAAGCTCATTTAATATAACACAAATTACCTGTGATCAAAGAGACTGTTTAACATTTATTGTTTCAGTAATACGTTTTGTTATTCATGAAAATTTATATTAATTAATATACAGTATTTAGCTACATACTATTATGTTTATTTATTATAATATTAAAATTGGGAAACGCATTGGATATTGAAAAACAAGATTATACCTTACCTCAGTTAAGAAGTTACTTAACTAACTCCTAGTTGTATTTAATATTTTTTTTCTATTCAGTGACTTTTTTGAATTACTAAGCTGCTTAGAGCTGATGGCAGCTCTCGAAAAACTTACTGATTTTTGACATCATTGTAAGGATTACTAATCAATTTCATTAACATTGAAAGATTACCCTTTACATAGATATTGTGTGAATTGTCCAAAATATAACGATGTGTCAAGTAAGTAGGAAAAAATCTCTATTCTGGCGTGGACTGCAAAAACCATTAGAGCTACGCGTATATAATGTATGATGGAAATGTTTATCTTAAATAGTCCTACAAAAAGCCCTCGACAACAAATTTATCTATCTTTTATGTGGAAGCCATTATGGTCAAAATAGTGAATTTACTGATATAGCGATTAAAATGTGAAATAAAACCTAAATACACGTGGTAAATTGCAACCGGCCGAAGCCAGGACCGGTCGACTAGTCCTGTATAAAATGGTTTGCATTGTTTATCAATAATATTTTTGGACCTTAGTATATTTTGAATTGTTTAAGTGACAAATCCAGTCAAACCAGATTTCAACCTATCCAGGATTATTAAGTCAATTATGAATATGAATGTACAATACAAGAAACTTGTAATTTACAAACACGTTTAATTAATATAGGCGCTGGTGAGATTTCGCTTTTGATTTAATTTCCGCGACTTGCCTCGACTCCAGTCTGGGATAATATTGAGTTATGAAATATACGTTTCATTACCTTCGATGATATTGTTTGTATTATAAATTGTAATGAGAACTATTGTTAAATAAATTTGATTACTACTTTTATTTAGTTACTAATAATTATTGTAAATACATAGTCGGTTAAAACATTTATCCGAAAATTCTATAATAGACAGAGGCTGCTCCCTTCATCTGTATTCTATTAAGTTGGAAACTTGATTGATTTTGGTATTTTTTAATGTCATCATCATCATCATCACAACCCATTAATGGCCCACTACTGAGCCGGGTCTCTTACTCAGAATGAGGAGGGATTAGGTCTTAGACCACCACGCAGGGCCAGCTGGCAGAGTACACACACCTTTGATAACTTTTTTATGGACTCCTCAGGAGTGCAGGTTATAGCAACTGATATTTAACTTCTTAAAACACATATAACTCAGAAGTCAGAGGTGTATGTCCAGGATCGACGTTGGACCTTCCGAGTAAGACACCGATGTCTTAACCACTAGGCTATCAGTGCTTTTTATTGTGTTTAAAAAATATTGTACTGTTTTTTAAACACAATAAAAAGCTTATGCTTGGCACAACAAAAAAAAATGTAAACATATTAAAAAATCTAAAATTTGCGTCAAAACCATTTTTTTCATATGTTTGATTACATTAGGATAACAATTTTAAAAAGTGCTAAAACGCAACGCAACGATAACGGTCTGATGAAATGTGACGTCATGATACATTATTAACAAATATTTAGTTTTTGTTAACTATAGTAGGTACTTGTATCATTGTATGAGAGAGATATGATCTCAAGAAAGGTGACCTTAACCACGACACTATAATACTAACTTCAATGTACACTGCGCGAAAACACCAGAGAGTCTGACTCTAATCTATCGCACGAAAGGTTATATATTGTCTACACGTCGGTATACTTGATATAACATAAAATCACCTACCCGCTAATACTACTTTATAAACGGCGTTGCTAACACTTCTGATTCCGTTTTTAAAGAGGTTATAACAAAATAATTTTAACATATTATAGATATACTATAAAGTGTTTGTTTCTGTTATTTTTTATATTAACAATGTAAATGTAAAAATGTGTGATATGGGTATAGGAATACCTTCTTCAGAAAAAAGTTTACATCTCTATCAAATACAACTTGAGTGTTTTATTTAAAGGTTTAATACCTAAAATACAGTCCTTAAAATTATTTCTATCTTTGTAGGTTACTAAAGTTAACTTAGCCGCTAAGGCTTTTACTATAAAATTCAAGACATCGTAAGAAAGCAATTACTTACTCTGAGTAGACTTTAGCATGAATATTTTTTCTTTAATGGAGTCTTATGGAAATAAGAACAATACAGCTAAATTGTTTACTAATTCATTTTAATTAAAATAAGGCGGAGAATTATAAAATGGCGGGCTCGAGAACTTATATGCTCTGCCCATAAAATTTAGCGGCAAGTTGACCTGTCATTTCATAAAGTGATGATGAAATAAGCCATTATTGTATTGCTTGGTTTATTTAAATATTAGGTAATGATTTCTTGCAGCATTATTACATCGCAAAGGAGGTTCTTAATCCTACTTCTGGATCAGACGCTCTAGACATGTTATTATTGTGTTTGTAAATTAGTGTTGTCGGTAGCACCTTTTATATTATTTCATGTATGCCGACGTGGAGACAATATAAAACCTTTAATGCGATAAATTAGTGTCAATCACAGTGTTTCACGCAGTGTTCTTAGAAAATAGTATCTTGGTTAGGTTATGTTAGGGTCCACGTAAGTTAACTTTATAGTTAGTGTTCGGGCAGCCAAGGGGCCAAGGTGTACGGGGTTGCAAGTCCAAAGCGCAGCCTGGCTCTCCGTCTAAACTGCATGTTATCATCGTATCTTGAGTGTTACTGTGCAGTATAGCTCTTATATTCTTAGCAGTTTTAAGTGTTACAATGGTATTTTGCTTGTGTAACTCGTATAATTTTATAAGAATTATAAGATATTTATGAATTTAATTGCGAGAACATATTCAAAATGGTTTATATTTCAATTTTTTAACCAAAATATTCACCCTATTTATCAATCTTCATTATTTGTTCATGATTCATTCTGTAGCATGAGACAAATCAAAACTGACAAGTTGAGTCAAAATGTAATTAGACATGGATAGAGGTACGAACTAATACTTTGGTATACATATAGCTCAAACAAAGTTACGAGTAGTTACAATCCCATTTATTATAAATACTTTGAATGCTACGTTCGGTACGGAAGAGACGATGAAGCGATTATGTATTTATATTATTTGCTTGTTAAAAAAGTTTTTGTATACTATTTTGAATACATACTTAATATAAACGGCAATGTGCAAAAGAAAATTATTTGGGCTCTAGACCCAGCAGAAGGTTTACAAACCTACACTGCCTTACCTTCTTATCTAACGTTTAACTAAGCCTGTAATAAATCAAAGACTTGCTCAATAACACTTCACTATGTTAAGTAAATATTTACCCCACGAAATCTCAAGCAAACTCTGTCGTGGATCAATCAGAACTGAGCCTATAAGATGTCGAATTAAAATATTCCCACAGGGAGATAAACAGTATTAGCCAATCAAAAATTTAGAGGCCATTAGAGTAAAAACTCATCTAAAGTTTAAGTGTTACAGTATCTTTGTAAATCACTATCTATGTAAATTACTGATGACAAGCCGAGGGCTGATTCATTATAAATTCTTATTATAAATAAAACTAGTCGACTCGCCCCAGCTTCGCATGAGTGAATTTTATCACATGTAGTTGTTTAATTTTACATTTTTAAATTTCACTATATTTCTCTATATGTACGAACTCTCATACAAAATTTTTATTCCCTATTTCAACCCTTGAAAGGGTCTTTCTTTGGGATAAAAGGAAACCTATATTATTTTCTAAGCTCTAATTCATCTCTGTACTGAGTTTCATTAAAACCTGTCCTGCAATTATTGAGTTATAAATTATATAACTAACTCGACTTTGTTTAATATATTCAGAATATATAAACAATTTCGATTCGAAGCTCTTAAAGTTTTTTTTTTTTGGTTCAATAAGTGATCTCCTCTTACTTTCACCACTTCACATTACTAGTGTCCTTTGGGAACAAACAAGCTGCATTTCGGAGTGAGCCAATTAATATTTTATCAATTAATTACAACTTACAAATGACAGTGTTTAGTTTGTCTTAGGTTCGTGTAATTTCATATTCATGTAAAATAACCTACCATCTGAACTTATTACTGGGCCCCAAAATAACAATTTAGGGTCAACGTTGTCATAATAAATGTTTCTTATTGACATAAGTATTAAATGGATTTTTCGTTTTTCTTCTAATTATCATTATTATTTTTAGTAAAGGAAACTT